>JADRCH010000014.1:14824523-14919523 GCA_019843965.1 Rhynchomys soricoides | reverse complement strand
CTGAGCTGACTATTAGTTTAGTTCATTTAGACTTTCCACAGTAGTCATCTGCCCTAATACCTGATAGTTACAATTCCTTGGTGGGGGAGGGGTGGGGCTAGCACGTGACAAACAGGGATGAGGTGTTTACCTACCGAAGGTGACTTTGTTAGGTGACCGTAATCCTTTTTAAGCCAACCTTTGGTTCTCGGCAGCTTTATTCTAATCTATGTTTAGGCCTTATCTTATTGCTAGAGTTTTTTCAAGACAGATTGTAACATTTCGAATTCATTATGTATGAATATGTAACTATAATTGTTTGGATGGCAAACCCGCCTGGCAGTGAATTGAATCTGTTTTCTTGGTATGAATTAGCAGATGATGCAATAAAGCTTCTCTGGACTCAGAATTCTACTGCCACATGTAAATTGTGCTTAAGCTTGAGTAGAATGCACAAAATTCACGTTTGAGATCTGGCTCTTCGCTATTACCCCAAGCCTACTGCCCACAGTCAAAATCTGATCTAGGTTTTACCTCTTCTGGGGTAACTCCGATCTCTTCGAAGAAGATTCCAGAGAAGGCTGGTGGGTCATATTGTCTACAAACTAAGACAGATTTGAATTTCCTGAGATTGTGGAACATGGGTAGGCACGGGTGTGCTTGCAACAACCAAGACCACATATTTTCATTGCCTTGGGAATCTTTTGAAAATTTTGAATGCCTGGAGTAGGACATTGTGCACAGAGCCTTCAGATTTTGGTTCTCAGACAATTCTGATAGGAGGCAAAGGGGCAAGTGACTATTCTAGTGAAACCCTTGTTGAGTTTGTCAGACTCAGATTCCTTGGCCTCATTCCCAGGGTTTCAGATTCTTTACATCAGATGTGGATCTTAGAATTTTCATTTCTGGCAAATGCCTAGGACATGCTGGTCGTGTTAGCCCTGAAGTCACTGAAAAGTGCCACCCCAGCTTAGCCCATCTTACACTTCCCTATGCCCTGCTGCTGAGGTACAGAGGGAGACCCAGGGCAGTGCCACATGCTCAGTTAATGTTTCCAGCAAGCCCCGCTTCCCCCACTTCAGAGCAATGCTGCGGCTGCTGACCCAGGGACCACACTTGGAGTAACAAATCTGTAGTCTCTAGCAGGTCAGCAACATCGTGGGTTAGGAAAGCTGTGTGGTTGGTCCAAGAGAACCTAGACATGTTTTGACGTGTAATATGCAGCTCAGAGCTCTGAGCTGGCCAGTTTAGAGGGGCCGGTTGGCCCTTTAGCACTGTGGTTTTGCCTTGAGTGTTTGAAGACTCCCTTAGTCAAACTCTGTATCCATAGTGAATGTGCTTGTACGGATCTTCAGTTTGCTAAAGGAGCAGGGGAGTGTTTCTTAACCCGAATGACACAACAGAATTGCCTGGAAGCTGTTGAACTATATACACATGCCCTGTCTTCTTCCCAGCATTCAGATCTAATTGGTGTGAGGTGCTTTCCAGACAGTGGTGTTTTTAAGAGCTTCATAAGTGATTTTAAGGTGCAGCTAGGTTTTAGAACCACTGAATTAAAATATTTCAGACTGTAGTTGTGTAGATACTTTACTACTTTCTCCTTTGTATCCGGGCTGAGTTACATTGTATTGTGACACAGGGGGATTTTATTAGGCAATTGAAAATACTTGAATATAGCACCTTTAATAAGTGGCCCCAACTTAGGTTCTACTGCTGTTAAAAGTCAACTCTCAAGTAAAAGAAAGAGCTGAGAAAGTACAGTGGGTGTTTCTGAAGGAGCGAAAATATGAAGTATTTCTGGGACTGTGTCAACAAAAGCCTAATTTTCCCCCCTTGGGGTTATGATTGTGTAGAACAAGTCTTCACAGCAAAGCCTGCCAAAAAAGGTTCTGATAAAATCATGGAATGTGAATGAAAAGAATCCACCAGTGTAGCTTTTAAGGGAGTCAGCCTCTAAACTGAAAAACCTAGGAATAGCATATGCGTTGCCTTTGTTATAGAAGCTTTCAGAACAGACTGTCACTACACACAGGGAAGCATTATCCCCAGTGCTGTCTCTCTGGCTAAGAGCAAATGACCCAGGACAGCTTACAGTGTCCTCACCAAAGACAGTGCATTCCTTACTTACCACTGCAATGTCATGATGGCTTATGCATTTGAGCAAAAAAATAATCCATGGACCAAACGTACAAGTCCTAGACAGGCTGAATAGGGAACTAGTGCTTTTGGCTTTATGGACTAGTTAGAAAATTGTGGACTTTGGCAGCTAAGCCATTCCTAATGTGTCCTCAGCCACGGGTCTTGGCCTCCCTTGGTCTGTCTTGTCATCTGCAGGGTAGAGATGAAAATATAATCTCTTTTTCACTGAGGTGGAATGTGTACCAGCAGGCCTTAGTTGCAGGAGGCCCTCAATTAGGAGAGATTTCTTTCCTGTTTCTCTAGCATGACTTTGGCAACTGAATCCTTAATAAGAAATATTACCCATCGGTGTTTGCATTGTGAGGTTTTACTGGTATTCTCTATCTGTTAATTATACCTCCATTTAGACTTTAGATTTCTTCTTCATAACTCTGAAGTGTCTATTCCTACTTAAAGTCAGTTCTGACTTGCTTTAGAGGTTATTGTTTATTTGTTTTTTCTTGCAGTTCCCTGGTGCTGGAACATTCTTGACTACTGTGTGTATTTATATGCCTACTATGTGTATTTATATGCTCCTCTCAGCTCTCACCATGCATTCCTTAGCTGTCCTAGAACTCACTGTGTAGACCAGGGTAGCCTCAGACTTGTGATATCCTAACTCTATCTCCTGAATGTTGGAATCAGAGGCATGTGCCACCACGCCCTGCTTTCTCTTCCTTTGCTATCTTAAAGAACTCTGAGGGATAAGGCAGTGAGTGCCTGATTATACTTCATATCGCCACCTGGCACTATGCTGAGAAGCCATTTGTCTGAATGCCTCTCTCCTCTCGAGCTATAAATCCCAGAAAGCAAGGACTTTGCTCTTTCCCTGTTCAAGTCATTCAGTTAATGTTTGTCAACTGAATGAGTGAAAGACAGACACAGAGGACTTTATAGACTAGTCTGCTATCACAGGATCTGTCAAGTGGCTGAGGGCCCCTATGACAACCAAGGTCAATATCACAGACTGTTCCCAGGCTGCAGAGTGTAAGGTACACCACGGTGTGATCTGGGGCAAACAAGTGTGGTAGGCGTTTTAGTACTCTGTGTTCTTACTGAATTCTGTGGTATTAAAAGAATCTAAATCCGGGGTCCTTTGAGTTATCCTAGAAGTGAGTGGAACTCCCAAAGATGTGTCAGAGTGAAGTGTACCTATAGAATGGGTTTAATATCCACAGGCAGGACGAGTCAGGGTTAGCCTTGGAGGAGGGCCCAGCAACACTGACGCTGCAGTAGACTCTTCATGTTTTGCTAGTCCGCATTATGTTGCCTGCTTTGCAGTAACTAGCGTGTGGCTTACTGCTGCTGTTTCAAGTGGCCGTGTCAAGGGATTTAGAAGAAAGGCTCACTAGCAGATGGAACTTAAGGAAATACACAGGGATAATGAGAATCTGGCCATGTGACTTCACCTCTCTCCTCTCAAATTCCTTTTTTCCCCTCCAACCATCTAGTAGCTGTTTATTTGCCTTTTACTTAAAACCTAGGTTCAAGCAGAAAACTCTAAAATGCATTTGCCCCCTTTGTGTTTTGCTTTTACTTTCTCTGCTGGTATCCTGCCCTGGCGAAGGCCTAGAAACAACCACTGTCTTATCATGGAGATTTAAATGATTAGGTTTGAATAACACTTCTAATAATTATTATCACATCAGTTTATACTAGATAACCATATCAGTCCTCAAAGGAAGATTACTAATATGGTGAAACTAATTTATCTTTCTTTAATTACTTTTCTTGCGGGCCATATTGTCACTTTAGTCTCTGTATATCTGGGGCCTTTTTTTATAAGATACCAGTTGCAGTGTTACCATAGCAACCAGACATAAAAGCTTGCTAATTAGTTAAAGTACTATATATAGATTTGTTAAATGCTTTGGGGAAAGAGTGTAGAAGGATTTCTCTTCAAATACATAAAAAAATTTGAAACTTCAAAAGTAATGCCTTTTTCATTCATGGGAAATTGGTGATGCAGCTACAGTATTCCTTTTTTATGAAAAACGAACAGGAGAGATGTAGAAGAGTAAATAAAGATTTCCAAGAGAACGTATGTCCTCGAAACAGGCTCAGAGAGAAGGGGCCAGAGCAACAGTTGCTGATGCCATGGTAACACACTGAGCGAAGTGTGTGCAGGATGCTGAGCACACAAAGCTACGAAGGGTAATCTGTTGGAAGAGGGAAAATAAAGCAGCTGTAACAGTTCTAGGATGAGGAAGTGTCTGGAGGTTACAAATCTCAATTGTTTGAAAGTATCATTTCACAGTTTACCAACTCAGTATAAGACGGGGACTTGTCCCTGCCAGTCATCTTATTAACAGCATGGCTCTGACGAGAGATGGTAAACAGTGGCGCTTGTGAGAAGTCACTGGCTCGTGGGAGGACTTGCAGAAATCAGACCAAAAGTATGAGACACAGGTGATCTAGTCTGTATCCAATAGAGAGTGCCCGTTACTTTCTAACACCCATGTTTTTAGAATTGCCCATAAGACTACATCCGTACACACACGTGTGCAAAGAAAAAAAACTGCATAAAACCTCAAGAAATGAACAAAAGCAAAACATTGTACAGCATGCACTACTAGTGACAAATCAGTAAATTCCAACAAAAGGAGAGCGCCCCTCCCGCAGCTCAGCACCACAGAAATTTTACAACACTTACCTGAAAAACTTCAAAGAGGAAATCAATGTTGAATGATAGATTATTTCAAAACAGGCCAGATTAAGAAGCATGCAAAGACATTTTATGACACAAAGTAGTATTTGGCTGCGATGTTAAAGTCATATTTTTATGTGTGTGTAAGAAAACAAGAGAGAAATAGAAGTGAATTTAGTATTTAATGTTTAGATTCTTCCAGAAAACTGACAAGAATCTAAAAGAGAAAAAGATCCTAAAACATAAAGGCATAAAGCAACAGATGAGCACACAGAGCCTTGTCAGTAAAGTCTGACGGGAATTTGGAGTTTTAAATGAATTCTCTATCTTCTGCTAAAATACAGCTTAGTAAAGATGATTTTAGAATAGCCAGGACACATGAATAATATCTAAGAAATCTGCCCCCTTTCCCTTTAAGGTAGTTTTATAGGAAAGTCACATGGAAACATCCAAGAATAGTTAACTTCGTGCCTATGAGAATGTTTTTGCAGTAGTTGGGCATGTTGGCACATACCTTGAATGCCAGGTATTTGAGAGGTAGAGGCAAGCAATTCTCTGAGTTCAAGGTCAGCCTGGTCTATGTAGTGAGTTCCAGGCCAGCCAGGGCTACATAGTAGGCCCTGTCTCTAAACAAAATAAAACAGCTTTTGCAGCAGCAGAAGAGGTAGGTTGCAAATGTCTTTATGGAAAGAGCCCATGGAGCTAGCCAAGACTGACTGGGCCAGTACTTGCAGGAGAGGGGGGAGGGAGAGGAAGAGTGGGTACAGGGGTAATGGACAGTGGCAACTACTACACTCAAGCTTTTAAGTTAAAAAGTCTGAAGGCACAGTCAGCAGAGCCATTTAAAACAGTGCTTTCTAAGAACACCGTTCTCGGGATGTTTTAGCATCTACTAGTTGTGTTAGTTATGGGAAAACAGTATGATTCTCTTGAGAAAAGTTGAAATAGCGTTTGGTGAGACTAAGCCTTCATTCTCAACATTCTTGGACACTTCCATATTTTAAAGTCCTGACTCACTGTGTTCACTTACAGTTAACACTGTCTAGGTAGCTTGCCCTGTCCTGTGTGTGTGGCAAAAAGCAGGTCTCGCATGGCATGGCATCTCTCCAGACTTCAAGCGCAGAACACGGGTCAGGAGGTGACAGTGTTGAGAATGTTAATGAGCATCAAGAATCTCGAGAATCAGTAACCAACTAGCAAGAGCTAATAGGTTGGGTTTTAATGGAAGATGTTGAGTATGTTTCAAGTCTTAACTATATACACTGAACCTTCAGTGACTACAAATAGAATAGAACGTAGGGCTAGGGCTCAGTTGGAGGAGTAATTATGTATCTTACAGGTTCATAACACAATCCCAGCATTTGGGAGGAAGAAATAGGAAGATCAGAAGTTCAAGGTCAGCCTCAGCCACGTAGATAGCTTAGGGCAACCTCAGCTAAATAAGAAACAAACCTGTGTCAAAGAAACAAATTAAGACAATTATAACAAATAAACAACCCATAATGATTCAGTGCTATGTGCACGTAGAATTAGGCCTTTTCTTTATTATAAATCAGTGTTTACACTTCCCTCCTGGGTGTACTTTACAAAGACCAAGCTAATCCCCATCACCAAGATTACCCTTCTCTTTCTCAGCGCTTTGAGGATCCCTGTACTGACCAAGGGAGGGTGTCTCAACACAGGACTGCTCACTGACTCATAGTCTCTTCACTAGATAGTTCCTAGGAATTATATTATGAAAGTGCATGACTAGGTGTTTTGAGGGTAGAGCCAACTCCTGTGTGTCCCAGACATGTGATTTTGTAGGCTCTGAGGTTCCCAGGATCAAGCCACGAAGAAAAACAGGACTGGGTAAGAGAGAGTTCAGCAATGAGGGTTTAACTGAAGTCACAGTTCTAATCAAGAGGGAAGTTAAGCCCAGATAAATCAGCCCGGGGGGAAGAAGGGTAAGGCCAACGTTGCACACCTCCAAAAACAAGCATTCCTAGTTCAGGAGGCACATTATGATAGACATTCATGAACCAGATGGACCAAAGTCAACCAGCCCAGCCCATTCACCAGCCGTATGGTCTTGGACAGTTAGCTTGACCTGCCTGAACCTTGATTTCATGACCTATAAAATGGAGCGAATAATAACTCAGAGACTTCTTAGGAGTGATGTCAGAAGTTGTGTGTGTGTGTGTGTGTGTGTGTGTGTGTGTGTGTGTTATTGAATGCCTATTGCTTTTAGGCCAGATGCTGTTTCGCTTTGCACCGAGCTTTAAGCTTATTGGCCGTTGGTTTCATGGCAGCAGCTGCAAGAAAGAGCAAGGCTTACAGGTGACTGTTGTCCCTGCCTGAAGTGTAGGTGTGTTAAAGTTGCATTTTGTCCAACAGAAAAAAGGAGGGAGCAGCCATAAGTTAAGTGACAGAAAAGAAGTCACATGACCCTACCAACAATGTCATCTCCATGTCCAACACACGATCCCACTGTATAAACAGAACATGGCTTTGACTTCTCTCCAGATGCCTTCTCCACCTCTTTCCGCATCCCTTCATGCCCCCAACGTCACACAATCCCAAAGCTGATAGAGGAGGAGACCCCTTCCATAGTCGAGACTCTTCCCTTTCTTGGAGAGTTCTTCCGGGTATCTCTGTGGCTCAAATCTCATTCCACAATTGCTCTGCTCCTTGTAGCTGCCCCTCCTCCTAAGCAGACTTCATCTCTTACTGTCTTCTGTCTCCTTGTTTTGTTACTATTGATAACATTGATTGTTTTTCTATCACCTTTTATTACCTTGTAGACCACGTGAGAGCAAGAATTGATTTCAATTTCTCCCTCCCCCTGCCCCAACCCCTAAATCAATTGGTGCACAGTAAATATTTCTGAGTGAGTTTCCTGGAACTGTAAGTGTGGGTGATCTTCTTTTGAGCATTTTAGTTTTAGACAGGGAGTAGTTAGTGACAACAAAAATGGTCAGCTAAGTGGAAGACGAGGGAAAAGCCAGGTAGGAGTTCACCTGTCTGTAATCCCAGCACTTGGGAAGCAAAGGCAAAAACGATCAGGAGTTCCAGACCTGCCGCTGCTACAGGAGACCTTTGAGAGAGAGACATGGGGAGTGAGAAAGAAACAGGCTTGGTTTGGGAAAGACTATACATCTGTAGTGTCCAGTGCTGTGTGCAGTGTAAGGTGGGGTACCTGCATTCTTGCTTTATCGCTGATTAGGAGGTCTTCTGCCTCAAGTTTTTTTGCTTTTGTTTTTAAATCTACAATATTAAGGGACATCTTGCCTCTAATCCTGCTGTGATTCTATCTCTGGGTCTGAGTTCAGCAAAGTCAATTAGAGGTTATAGAAGTGTATGCTCCTATGCCATCTTCCCAAACACCCCGACCTCATTCAAAGGTCATAGTCTGAAGTAGTGTGGTTTTAGATCTTTTCTGTCTTTTCCTCGAGGCCTTAGGCTAGTATAGGTCTCTTAAAAGTTGAAATCAAGAAAATGGCCGGAGGACTGAGGCTTGGCAAGCTGCCCAACCCTAAACATGTTGGGTTTTTTTGTCTCTGAAACTGAGGTGCCTCCATAGGTCAGCAGATAACACTAAAAGGGAAATGAGATGCGTCCAGTGTACCTCTCCTGAGATATGCCATGTAGGGAAATTACAGGGGAATTCAGCTCTTTGTCCATCTTGTTAAGATGGCACATCGTAGAATTACACATCTTAATCAGCTCAGCTCGTCGAAGCCCATGTGGAGATGAGTGTTCTTCATACTCATTCATGTCTGTAGTGTCTTCAGTCTCTGGGGTAGCCAGGCTTTATTTATGTCTTAGTTTTGGTTTTCAACACATATCACTATCAAAAACAAAAAAACAAAACAAAACAAAAAAAACCAAAAAAATAAAAACCCCGAAAACAAAACCTTAAGACTCTTGGGTTCACAGTTAGTCCAGACCTGAGTCTGAGCCACATGAGGTCTTCCCCTTTCCTCCCCTTAGACTTGGTAGTAGATGTTGGCTCTTCCCCATGAGTGAGTGAGGGAACTTCAGGCCTGTAGTTTGGTGTCATGGGCAGTTCTTGGGAAAGATTTCCATGGTTGTCTACATTTAGCCTGAAGATTTTCACCAGACTTCTTTCGCTGCCCTCTTCTTTGGGTAGTAAATAGACTTAGGACAATCTGTTCTTCCCACAGAAGTGCCCCACACTGCCCTGGGCCTGAGCTAAATTCTTTCTCTCCCATTTAGAAGAGAAGCCAGATTGCACCAAGGCCCGCTGTGAAGTGCGGTTCTCTCCACGTTGCCCTGAAGATTCCATTCTGATCGAGGGCTATGCTCCCCCGGGGGAGTGTTGTCCTTTACCCAGCCGCTGCGTGTGTGACCCTGCGGGCTGTCTGCGCAAAGTCTGCCAGCCGGGATACCTGAACATTCTAGTGTCCAAAGCCTCAGGGAAACCAGGAGAGTGCTGTGACCTGTATGAGTGTAAACCAGGTATGCGCCAGCTGGCTGGGCAGCCTCCCCGCTGTGCAGCAAAGGGCGATGGGTCCCTGCTCAGCTATCCTGGGCCTCTCCAGTCCCACCAAGACGAGCATTCTTACCTTGCTGCTTTGGGTAACTTCTCACTTGACTCTAACCAGAGAACCAGAGGGATAACTCCCTGGTGCGTGAGCCCCATCGGAGAGGCAACCTCCCTTCTCTCTTCTTATTTTCTTCAAATGTGTTTGATGGAGCTCTTGTGGGAAGAGTATGGTCCTATGGTTACCTGCCTCATTCCCTGAGAGACAATCAGAGGCCTCGTTTGCAGATGCATCTGTCACTTGGAAGTTTTACATTTCGAAGCCCTCATACATGAAACAGAATTCCTTCTGGATAAATACATGCATCCGAATGGCAGATGTTTTATAAAGAAATAGCTCCTATTTTCTTCCTTGGCAGTCCTTCCCCATCCGCCTTGGCTTTGAAGCATGCACTGTGTCATTTGACTGCTTGCTCACCTTCCTTGCCAGTGTTGGAATTCTTGTCATGTCGCAGCTGTTTCTTGCTCTATAGTTTATCTAACAGACTTGCCCTGTGCCAGCGTCTTTAATGTAGTCTGTGACTAGGTCTAGATTCTACTGATTTCCTCTTTGCAAGTTTCTAATAATTGATCGGTTTTTAAAATGTTTTTTTTTTTCCATATTTTTTTCTTTCTTAATTTTAGTTTTACTGTTAAGTAAATGCTTCAGGCAAAGCAATCCTTTGTCCATCTCTTGAGCTGCTCTGTCAGTAACACTTCTTGCTGTCCATCACCACCCTGATAACCACATGGTCTCACTCTGTTCTCATCCTAATTCTGGTCCTCTGTTTGAGGCATGCCACGGTTGTGGAGCGTTGATAGAAAGAACGTTAGATGGGCCCTGGGTCTCAGGGAAGCAAGGAATCGTCGGCCACTTGTCAAGAGTCGGTATTTCATTTGGGGATTCAGAATTGCACGTAGATGTCGCAATGAACGGTGTTTCTCTGTTTGCCCCTTTCAGTTTTCAGCGTGGACTGCAGCACCGTGGAGTGCCCCCCTGTCCAGCAGGCTGTGTGCCCCCTGGACAGCTACGAAACACAAGTGCGGCTCACAGCGGATGGCTGCTGCACCCTGCCAGCAAGGTTGGTTCGGCACCGTTCAAGCTTCCTTTGTGTCTTTCTTTGCTAGCACCATCCCAGGTACAGTTTCTCAAGCCTGCCTGCAGCTTGTTTTCCCTTGGGAAACTCAATCCTTGCCTGCTTCTCTGAGAAACCACTGGACTGTTATTACACTTTATGTATGTCTCTCCTCACATCAAAGCCAGGTGTCACCAGGTTAAGCCATTCATCTTAAGGACTAAGGCTGTTCAGCATTTGGGGGTCTAGGAAGTAGGTAGGCAAGCAGTCCCCTCTGTGTGTAGATAGGGAAGCAAAGTGAGGGGGTCCGTGATAGTGAGGTATACCATGTGATCCTTTACAGAAGATTTGTGGTGTTTAAGCCAAGTGCCCAGTCTGATGAAACAGTGCCGGCTTCAAAGAGCTCATCAGAAGGGGACTCTGGTCATCAGGGACCATGCATCTCCTCCGGCCCATTTCTAACTGAGGCAAAGAGGTGTCTGAGTTCTTAACAGTTACTCCGAAGTACCAGACACATTCCCTCTGGCTCCGGAGAGGCAAGCTGCTGTCATTTTAATCTTAGTAATAGGAAATCCAGTGAGTGCTATAGAATGAGTTTTCTCTAGAACACGAGGGCCCTAGGTTCTGCTGTTGATGACCCTCAGAGTATTAAAACAATGGTAGCCGACAGAACTTTGCTTTCAGGGAAACTGGGTTTGCAGTCTGCTTCCCCTTCCACAGGACTCCCCGTCCCTCTTCTTTGTCATCGCTGTCCCGCCCTCTTTTATACCCTTTATGTCATCTTTGTAATAAAGTCATTTCATTTCTTACCATCTTTGTTCTACATCTGGCACCACGAGCTGAAACCTTTCCTCATTTAGCTCTGTCTACAACCTTGTCTCTACTCTACTCCCAGTGCCAGGCATTTGGCCTTTTAGCATTTTGATCTACTGCACAAGTAGGTATGGTTATAGAAACAGTTGGATAAACTAAGAAAGCCCATAGTTAAAGTAAACACGTGTTTGTTGGGGTTCTATGCTGTGACCCTATCCTTGGGATTGATTTTGGCTCATGAGCTCAGAGGGTTCCGTCCATCGTGGGGGGAGGGTATGGCTGGGCAGTTCACCACGAGTCAGCCAGAAAGCAGAGAAGAAAGATTGCCTTCACTTGGGGAACTCTGTGATTTTCTCCAATTATTTTCTTTGGCCTCTAGCCAATTGCCTAGCACCATCCACATTAAAGGCAAGGCTACTCCTAATTAGTTAATCCTCTCTGGAAGCCCCCAGATACACCCAGAGATGTGCCTCATGTAATCACCCAGACCAACAGTTCTCAACCAGTAGATCTCGCCCCTTTTGGGGAATCCCACACCAGCTATTCTGTATATCAGATGTTTCCATTATGATTCATAATGTAGCAGAACTCATGAGGTAGCCATGAAATCATTTTACGGTTAGGGGTCACCACAACGTGAGGGACCGTATTAAAGTGGATTTGCATCAGGATGGTTGAGAATCACTAGACTAGACACTTACCCATCCCATGAGGGTGATGAAGTAAACGCCAGTTAAGTTTCCTGTTGCAGTCCTCAGACCAGATACCTAGAGTTTCTTCCCAGAGTTGCTTTTTCTTCTTGCCTCTGATAAAATACATTTGGGCTGTTATTGTCCTAGCCTTTCTCTGCAGAAAAAAACCTAGGATTCTGTCAGACATGCCCTTTATACTATGTCATGAGGGAGACAACAAAGAGTTTTGTGAAGATAGTGTTTTGACACACTAGCCACCTCCTTGTGACATCAGGGTGCGGCATTTATGCAAAGCAGCCTCATGCAAAGGGATGGACACCTGTGCACACATAGATACTGCCAGCCACCAGCAAAAACAATGGAGCAGTGCTAGTAGTGACAGATGTCCCTGCAAAGTCTCCATGAACAGGAAGATGGTACATTGTATCAGAGAAGTTAATTAATCAAAGCTAAGCCTGTCCTTGAGTGAAGGCAAGGGACAAGCTTGAGTTCCTGGCGCTGGTTGCAGGATTTCTCCCCATCTGGATGGCTTCCTGCCAGCTGTGCTTAGAAGAAATGCTACATTGGAACAGAGGTTGCAGTAGGTGCCTCCTGTTTCAGCTCCAAGCTTCCCTGAGTCTGGGAAACAGAAACCTTAGGGTGACTATTAACTGTACTAATGTAGTTTTGACTCAGGCGTGCAGCTGAAGAGTGGTCCAGGGTGAATGTGTCTCTGATGTTGGAACGGAAGAAGCGCGGAGAGGGAAGTCATTCAGAGCCCCGCTGTAAATTATTTGCAGGGGGGGGGGGGGCACGTTCTCACAGTTCTTACTTTCCTGTGCGTTAGATAGGCAGTGACCCATGCCTGTCCCCTTCCCTGCTGCACACTCGCCCTTTGTTCAGGCCCAATCAGTGCCCTCCCCAGTGTTCTCATGCTCAGAAACTCTGCAGCTGCAGCTGCAGCTGCCCCTTTCCAGCTGGGGTATCTCTTCCCAGTTACCTGGACTGCATCTGCCCTCTCCGAGGATCTCATTTCCTTCCTTTTAAAGTGTTCTTCATCTTCAGCCCCTACAGATGTCTCAGGCGTACCCTTCTGCTCCCCTGTAATTCTTCATTTATCTGCTTAGCCTAGCACTGTTTTTAATGCATGGGCATCATTAGGTTGGTTTTTATTTTGTCCCCTCTCTTCCCTGTGCTTCACAAAACGTAGGTACTTGTAACCTCTAGTATACAGATGTAATGTGGCCAACCTGCACTTATAAATGGATGAAAGAATGAATGAGTGAGTGAATGAATGAATGAGTGAGTGAGTGAATGAATGAAGAAGCCCATGAGTGCCTTGCAGGTGCTCTCGGGGGGGGGGGCCCTTCTTTATACCCTGCTGCTCCTCAGTACTACAGAAACCTGGCCCCTCCTAGCCCCCTTCTCCCCCAGCCCAGCAGGAGTCACCTGTATCTCTCTAATCAACCTTTTCTGGTATCACTCATCCTGCAGGATTCCAATTAAATTCCACTTAATTCGAAAGGTCTTCATCTTTGAACTAATGGCTCTCCCACCCCCTGGGAATTGAGATGTATCCAGTTCCGCGCTGTCAGTTAATCACACATTTCCTTACACTATTATTTAATGGGTGCACACAACTTCACCAGCTGAAGAATATTTCTAGAGGTCAGGGATTATGTCAGCTGCCCCCCACCATGTGGACATTAACATTGCTAAATCCAGAATATATATGATCAGGCTGGGGCTTGACCCTGTTCAGTTTAGCTTAGTATACAAAGAGAGGTCTCTCTTATTAAAGAAGTTTACAGATCATACTGTGATAAGAGAATGAAATCACAAGCAAGCATAAAAAAAGGGAAATAAAAAGACAGCTGCCTGATTTGTAGTAACAACATTTTAAGAGAAATGTATGCTTTATTCTTATGATAAAACCATATTTGCGGCATAATGGAAACCAGCAAACCACATGTAAAGTCTTATGTGCAATCTTAATATGTAAGTTATTTGACTTGCTCCCCTGGCTTGTAAAGACCATTGCTAAGAACTTAGAGCATATCTAATTGTTAGATAATTCAGGAAGGAGAGCCCTTTAAGACAGAGGAGGGTAAATACCTGCAAGTCCAGCTTTCACTGAGAGTATTCACTTTTTTCATGGATATGCTATACTTTCATACTTTCTAAAAGGGGTTTGGGACCCCCTCCATGTTGAAGGATAAATTCCTCCTATTCCCAGCAACACTGTCTGAGCCACCCAGGCTCCTAACTACCTCTTTCTGTGTGAGCTCTTGATCAGCTTGTGAGGTTCCTCTTAAGCTGTGTGCTTACCCTACACCCATTCATAGTCATTCATTCATCCAACACGAGCTATTTCTTACGGGGCCAGCTTCCACTCTCTAGATGCCTGGATAGCGCTTTCTGCTTCTGCCTCTGATGAGTTCTAGTTTTCCTTCCTACCCCTGGCCTCTGTAAAAGTGGGTTATTCTTTCTTTTCTTGCTGCATCTCTGGTTTTTCTTTATGGCCCAAAGTCTATTTGGGGCTCTTTGTTTCTGTTCTGAAGCGAATCTTGAGGGTGATACGTATCACTCTTTCCTGTGAAAGAATTAATTGTTGAACATCATCACTACTTGGCAACCTGGTACAGAGTCGCAGGCATAGTCCTTTCCTGTTGGTACCAGTGTGTGATGTCGGCTAAGGCAACTCATCATACTTTCCAAGAGAAGATAGAAAAAGATAAGAATTAGTAACCTAGGGCTTTAATCGGGGTCTGACCACAACTGCACAGTAACAGAAGGAGAAGTGGAATGCCCTATAAGGTTGTGACCTTCCGTGTTTATAATGTTTGCAAGTGCATTCATGATACATGTGCATGTACACATGCTGTCGTGCATAGGGGATTTGCAATAAGACACCTGCCGTGTCGTGTGCATGGGTGCGAATGCTGTCTTTGTGGAGATGGGACAGTTGTCCTTAAACAGTATGGGGACAGCAGTGACAGATACAGCTTGACTATGTCACATACGTTGCTAATTACAAACCTTCCTCATTCTGCCATCCCTCCAGCACCATGAGGAATTCACAGAAGAAGCCCAGAGAGCGTGTGGCTAAGTCAAATTACAGCCGTCCCACAGCATGAGAGATAGAACAGGGCTGCCTTCAGCTCAGGATCTTTGACATCCTGGGTTCTTTCTCCTGTATAAGGAGCCATTCCCAAGAGCAGAGCCAAAGCAAGGAGGCTCTTTCCCATGTTTCAACTGTTTGGGGTGCTAGGTAAGCAGTTCTCTGAGGCCATTCAGGCAGGATGCCGTTTGTGACTTGGAACCGTTGGGATGGCCCGAAGGAGAAATTTGTGTATGGTCTTCCATCCTGAACTGCCCCAAATGTGCCAGAAGGAAGAAGTGTTTAGTGTTTCCAGACTCTGCCGCTGCCATGTTGTATTTGTTGAGGCAAGTCACAGAATAAGCCCTCATCCGGGGGGTAGTGGAGTAGGTGCTACCTTTTGAAGCTTCAGGGAATTTCTGACCATTTTTAATCCACCGCAGTATGCATTTAACAAAAATAGATTCCCTTTGGAGATGATGTCCTGGTTGAAGAAAGTTGCCAAAACCCTGTGGATGAGTGACTCTGTCCCAAAACCTAGGTATTCTTCTAGCCCCGGGAATCGGGGTCTTATGGAACTCAGGCAGCTTTGTAGTTAAGTTCCCTAGGTGCTCAGCCCTTTTGCCTTCCCTCCTGAAGGTCTCAGTGCAGGCATATGCTAAGAGCATCTGGGCACCACAGCTTTAAGCATCACTTAATTCAGACCTTCTCACCTTAAGAAATACTGGGTTTGTCTCTGCTCACACAACAGAAATGCCATTGGAGTGGTTGAAAAGAGGCTGTCAGAACATCTTCTTCAGGAGACTAGGTCAGTGTTTAAAACCGAAAGCCAGCTTTAAAGGATGGAGCATAGAAATTCAGCCATTGTTCATCTTGTTTGGGTGACTGTATCTGGAGGGTGGCAGACTGCTGAGATGCACAGCTGTGAGTCCATGCTCTCCTGTCACCAAGCCTAAACCGTAGCCAGCTGGACCGTCTTATACGATAGCGGCCATGTCACAGTTTGTTCTTGTTTGCTTGCTTTCCCTACTCTGAAGCCGTCTTGAGTGTGTATACCTCATTTTGTAGAGTTTTCGCTTTGTCTCTATTATTTATTTTTCACTGGGTTTGAAGATACAAACTCACGAGGCAGACATAAAATTGTTAAAATTTGGGGCAGCGATACCACCACACCTCACTGGAAGCCAACTGAATTATGTAGAACATTCCATGCCTTTCGGTATTTTTGAATGTTTATTGAGAGGGTGAATGCATTTAATACAGTATTGGTAGTCATTCATTCTAAATTTAATGAGAGTTGTCTTAAACTCTTAAGTTCTGAAACATTATGTTATCAATTTCTGCCTATAAATATGTTTTCCTTAAAAGTTATTGAGGAAAAAAATGCAAGCCAGTTATTTTGAGTTCGAAATAAATTAAGTCATTGTTTATGATATCCAGAAGCTTAAAATAGACTTTGTTCTGGGTTGTGTATGCTGTGAAGCCAGGTTCCCAAGCTCCCTTTTGGCTCCTGCCTCTCTCTTGACCAAAGGGCCTGACTCCCTTCCAGAACCAAAGTCCAGAGTCTCTCTCTTGACCAAAGGGCCCGACTCCCTTCCAGAACCAAAGTCCAGAATACCTCTTATTATTGAGACACAATATCAAAAATCTTATTTTTATTTAACTCAAAATTTGTAAGTTCATTTTTTTTTCCGACTCTGAGATAATTAAAAAAATTTTTAGACTCCCTGGGTGAAAATGTTAATATGTGGCTCCTCCTCTCACCAAGAAAATAGTCTTAGAATATATTTAGTACATTCAGTAGATGAGGCTGAATCTTGTAGCTCGATCCAGTTGGCGAGTTCTCCACCATGCTCCCTTTTCACAGGCACAGTGTGTAGAACGCCAAGCTCCCTGCCTAGAGCAGCAACAGAGCCTACCTGGGTGGGCATGAACCACCAGGGTGGGTTGTCCCCTGTGGGCCAAGTCACTGTCAACCACCATACCTTCCCTGGTACAGCCACTCAGGAGAGCAGACCTTCCCTTTTTGATTGTCATCTGTGAGCAGTTGTGTGCCTGAGCACAACCCATTTGGTAGTGGAAGTATATTCACGATGCCACAGAATGTGGGCACTGGAATCAAGGCCTACTTTGGCCTGAACTGATCAAGCCCTTTGCCTTACCTTGCTCTTTCTTATCTGAGCCTGGAAGAAAGGCAGGAGAGAGTTGCACGATCTTAAAAGTACCTTTCACCTCTGGGTTCTTCGACTTTCCCAAACTTTCTCAGTTGGACAAAACCCAAGAAATTAGTGTTCAAGACTTTTTAGGAGAAAAAAAAGAAGGAGGAAAACCTAGAAATTCCAGGATTCATGAAGCTAATGGAGCAATAAATGGAGTCACCCAGCGATAGGAAAGGGAGAAGGTCCGAGGGAAGTCGTGGAAATAAAAATGGCTACTGCTTTAGTCATTTCATTTTCTTAGAAAAGGCAAAGTGAGACACGCAAATGGCTAAAATAGCTCTCCAAGCCTTAACCGCTTGGATTATGAAAACTGTGTGGTAAGCAGGCAGAGACGATTGTGTGTTTGGTAGATGGCTGGATGATCATTGCTAGCCACACTTTCTTTTGACATCGATGAATTGATAGTTCCTAAGGAGAAGGGGTAGAGACTGTCTGGCCAAAGCAAAGGCTGCTTCTACAGATAAGGATTTACTCTGTTCAATTGCTATTAGACAATGGAATGTGGATTTCTCTGTCTGTCAGCTGCCTTGGTATGTGTGCTGTGGGAAGGACTTGGATGTGGGGCGAGGAGGGGCAGGGGGCTCCCCAGTGCCTTACACACTCCTCTCTGTGGACCACATCAGCCCATACATGGCTGTGCATGGATGCTTACTGCCCCCCGACCCAGGTGCTCACTGTTTCCCTTCTGTGAAGATTCATTTTCCCCGAGTTTCCAACTGTTTGTCTTTCTTCTCTGTCACCCTTCATTCAGCTCTTTATTCTCAGTGCTTCTGATTGTCACACTTAATTGCACACACACACACACACACAGACAGACAGAGAGAGTTATATTTTGTTACTTTCTCCCCATGAGTCTGAATTTTACTTTTCTCCTCTAAATCACTGACTCTGATATCCAAGATAGTTTCCCAATCACATCCTGTTCCATCAGATCAGCTCCAACCTTCAGGAAGGGAAATCACAAGTCAGACCACAATCTAGATACACAGCCATGGCCAGAATAAAGGTCATATAAAGCCTCTCCTGAAGACTAGATCTAGGTATTTGCCTCTCTGCTACTTCAGTTCAGAAATCTATCCCAATTCCTTTGCACTTGTGTGAAAAACTCTCTCTTGCCACTGCTCTGTTGTGTGATGATAATCGGATTCAAGCAGATTGCTAGCTATCTGCTCCAGAGTCGATACAGACATTTGGGAAAGGGGCATCCGGAGTTCCAGAATTCTCAGCCTGCAATGGACTTATCCCAGATGAGGGCAGCAGAATGGAATCCTTGGCAAGGTTATCTTTCCCCTCAGAAGCATGTACGTTAATAAAATTAATCTGACCACATTGCTGCAGTGAGAAAAGCAAGGTGTACTGATTTAGAAAAAGATGCTCAAATCTGTTAAAGCAGTTTAACAAAGACTCTCGGAGGGAAGCCAGAGAACGCTGGGCTCTCTGTGGGGTAGGGCGCTTGCTAAAATGAAAGGCCTCCACAATTTCCAAATATCACCAGCAACAGCTGCAAGAAAGCTCTGGACTCTAGAGGGTCTGATAGAGGCACACACCATCAGTAACCCTCCTTCAAGAGAAACGCCCAGTTACAGACTTGGTTTCCACCAAGTAAGGAAAACTAGATTACAGAAAAATGAAAATAAAAACGCCTGTCCAGGTGTGTGCTACCTTTACAATTAGACCAAGAAACCAGAGGACTCAGAAAGACACACACACACACACACACACACACACACACACACACACGGACAATGGTAGAGGGTACCTACTATTAGTCTTCCCACTGACCTGGATTCCAAGCTTCAATTGCTACTGAAAACAAAGTAGATTTGTTCACTACTCTGCTCAGCCACATCTGAGAAATGGGCTCAGAGAAAGTGCTGCAGTCGATGAACATTCTGCCTGCTAACGTGTGGATCCCGGGGTAGGCAGTTGAGCTTCCCAGAGTCCCTCTACATGCTCTTATCTCTAGAGACCCACCGGTTCAGTCTTTGAAGGGTTTAGAGAGCCTCAGGGTGGGCGTGGTGGATCAGGGACTGTCAACAGAGCACACCCACTCTTCCCAGATAGACACATTAAAGACTGACCTTCAAGGAGGGCAGTTAGGGGCTCCCCTTTAATGCTTGGAACTCAGAGATCTTTTCTTTCACCTCTGTGAAACAGGAGTACCCCGGACTATCGGGTCATATTTGTTGGGGACGATATGGCTGTTAAAAGTTATCCTGGGTAATTAAGTTGCTTTTCTCATGCCAACTCAAGCTAAGCAGTAGAAATTGTCCCTCAATCTGCAGTGCCAAGAAGCCTTTATCAAATTAAGTGCCTTGTAATGAAGTATCAAGTCCATCTGTTCTGTTCTCCCATCTCAACAAAGATGGATTTTTTTTTTTTTTTTTTTTTTTGGTAAAGATCAGGCTGTCTTTACCAAAATGTCTTTTTAAAAGACATTTTTAAAAATTCAGTTCTTTGGGGTACAGAGTGTTGTTCCCTTTAATTTAAACAGTTCCTCCAGATGCTTTTTGAGGATAAATTATGTAATATGTACAAATGTACATTAACATGTGCATTTAAAGCATTCCTGACATGCTATGCTACAGCAGTAGCATTCCCTTTGTTTTTAAACACATGCAAAAAAAAAAAAAAATGGTTGCAAGTATATTTGAAGTCCTTCTTTCTCAACTTAGGAAAGGACATTTATTCTATTGCCCTCTGTCATAGTAATTTTTGGCCCAAAAGAGAAAATCAACTCATGGCTAAAACGCCAGAGTCTATATTAAACTCTGATGTTTTCTGAAACAAAATAATTGTAAGAATTCCATGTTATTATTGGACCTTTCCCCAGATTGAAGGAAATATGCTTTCCTAGAAGTTAAAGGCCTTACCCGTTAGAAATATGCAGTCTCTCCAGTAGAGTGCTTGGTTTGTCAGTCACGTACTTCAGATGTGCCAGTAGAGTGCTTGGTTTGTCAGTCTTGTACTTCAGATGTGCCAGCCCTCAGCCTTTCTGTACCAGGGCTCTGGGCCTTGTGTGGTCCTCCATGAACTGGACCCAGTACCTAGTCTTTATTTTGTATTTTGTGTTAGTCCTGGAAACACGACTGTATCACCCATTGGCTTATGCTTGTTCTGAATGATCCAGACATTAGAACTGAGGAAAAGCAAGGGAATCCTTTTAAGCCTTTGATGAAGCTCAAGTGCAGAATCCACAGCTCAGATAATATTAAATGTGAGGACTTTCTCCATCCATCCTCATTGTCATCATCATCACCATCATCACCATCATCCAATCCTCATCCAGAAAACAGAAGAACTGCTATGGACCACTCTGCAGAACAGAAAGCTTTGTGGACATATTTAAGCAAATGTAAGATGCTTACATTTTGGAAAAACTTAAAGAAACCTGGAATTCAATAGAACCTATTTTATCCACTTTTTATCCGTCCCATTGGACAGAGGTGACAGCTGTACGTAACTGCGCTTGACACTTTGTAGAGGTTCAAGGTTGGGTTTCCCTGGTAGACATTGAAGAGCTGACTGGAACCCTGGAGATAGGGACAGCCGCTTTCCCTTGGCCTTTCTAAGTTAGTGGGCTGTGAGTGGATCGTGCAGACAACCTTCTGCATTACCCTTTCCTTGGACAGATTTGGAAGAAGTGTTGCGACTGGCCTAAGTCATTGGTTACATTTTGTCCCTTCTTGTCCTTGGCAAATATGATCCGGAGCCTTCATGGATGCCTGGAATTTCACATGAGACTAAATAAACTATCTCTATAATCTATTTTTCCAACACATATAGACCCCATAATAAAAAGCATGAGAAGATACTCATAACAAATAAAAGACAGCCATTATAGTAACATTACTGTCATAAAAATTATTCGTGCTGGTCATGGTGGCTTAGGCCTGTAATCCCAGCACTTGGAGAGGAAAGCTGTGAGCTTGAAGCCAGTTTGAGTGTGTAGGGTACGGGTCTGACTGAGACTCGCAGACATATATACGTACACAATGTTATTTATAGCTTAGGATTGCTTATTTCTAGAACTCTGCGTTTGAAAAGGGGCGACTGAAAGCATAAATGGAGCAGGATAGATTAATCTAACCTGTGTACCCTTTGAGGGACAGGACCTACCTTGTGTATCTTCCTCTTTCACTACTGTCTAACACGGTAAAATAGTAAGTTTAACTACATTCTGTAGATAATCTGGGGCAAGTCCCGGCATCCAAACCCTACGGTTTTGACTTGTTCAGGAAACGAATATATTGAATGTTTGTCATGTACCTAGAAGGAATAAGTTGTCCGCAATGTCAAGGAGCCTTTAGTTTAAGGGAAGGCAACCATGAATTAAATCATCGTAATTTTAAGTGTTACATGTTTTTGAGGCTGAAGTGTGCAAAAATAACGAAAAGCTTATGGGGCAAGGAGATGCAAATTCCTGTTTGGAAAGCTGTGAGATTTGGCTTTTGAGCCGCGTCTTTAAGAATGAGTCAGAGTTCATCAGATGGAGAAAGATGAAAGGGCATTCTAGGCTATTAGAGTCAATGATTTTTTTTTCCTTCAATTTTTAAATGTGTCTTGCAGCTGAAAGTATCTGTATCCATCTCATCTATCTTCATGACTCAAGAGAAATCCTCTTACTTAAAAGAAACGATGCTTCTTAGAATAGATCTCTTAGTACACAGCCTTAGCCTACCTCTCTGCCGTATCAGCTACCAATTCCTTGATAATGTCCCTCCTTAGCATGCTCTGCCTCTCATAGCTTGAATCCTTTGTTCCATACTTGGCACAATAGATTGTTTCTGGCTTTCATAGGTTCCTTTGCATCTTGTGTGTCTTCCTTCTGTGCCCATGCCATTCAATCTGTGACTTCTTACAACTTCCCTCCCTCTGTCACATATCAGCAGCCATTTGCCCCCGTGCCTCCAGCACACCATCAAGTAGGTGGGTTCTTGGGGACACATGGAGGTCTGCTTCCCGCAAGGGGTCCCAGATGGACTGGCTTCTTAGAGGAATGTGCTCTTCCCAGCAGCCTTTGGCCTGAAGGAAGTCACTAGGTGGAGTCCCAGTTTGCAGCTGGCATCCTTGGGACTCACTTCATCCCAATGGCATGTTTCAGTTCTTGAGATTACTTTCTTTGACATGTTTATAGTAACCGCCAGCATCACTAAACTGGCGTGTTTTGCAAAAAAGACAGGCTTCTTGTGAACAAGTGATTGTCTCTCCGAAGGATGAGAGTGCCACCTCTTAGGGCAAGCCCTCCTGAGCCTCCTGTGTGTCTGCTCTGTTCATAGGACTTTACTGACTTCCAGGCTTGCTGTCCATGGTTGATAATGACTGAGAATTACGCTTGTGAGGCCAGACACAAGATGAGAAAAAGGGCCAGGAAATGTAAAGATATTGGAAAGATTAGTCTTTGGTGACTTCCCCTCAAACACCACAGGAAGGGGGCTCATTTAAAGACAGCACACCATCAAGATAGAGCCCAGATTTGGGGGAAACTAGTAAGATCTTGGAATAGACAACATCACAGCGTGAGTGTGGAGAACTGGGAGGATGGCCTGTTATCATCTGCAAGTGACTTCAAAGACTTTACTGACGGTGCAAGGATTTAAGTGGGACAGGGACAGAAGCAAGCTCTTGGATCTTGAAGGACCATGTGAAGTCAAAGTGTTGAAATTGCACCATCTACTCATCCTGAAACCTCCTAAATTATATGAAAGGGATGACAGGTGTTGGGTACCTTCATGTTTCCACCACTGAGCTAGCCATTTCTCATGTGTCAGTTCATTTAATCCACACAGCAGTCACGTGACGTATGGAAACTTTAGCCACCTCTATTTCCATGTATTCAGTTGAGACTAAGATTATATAACCTGCCCAAGCTCCCAAGGTCACATTGTTCCTAAGTAGCCAGAACTCGGATACTATCTTGTGTCAGTGTCCATTCTAGAAGCCTCTGTGTCTTGGGTAGGAACTGGAGCTACAGAAGGGCATGGGAGTGACCAGTGGTTAGAGACTGCTTACTTCCCCCCTAGGTGAGTGTGGGGGTTCCCAGTCTCACTGTAGACAGAAGGATGTCTTTTAAAGAGAGCCAGGTAGGGGTTAAAAGATTTGCATGACATGTTTTGTTTTGTTTTTTGTTGGTGCCCAGATTGGCTCCTGGGGTTCAGTTGGAAGGAAGGTTAGTATAGGAGATGTGTCCCTGGCAGCAGATCAGTACTTTGGCAGATGTATGTTCCCCAGGGGACGAGAGCCTATACAGTCTGCCACTTAATGCTAATGACAGGGATAAGAGGCCTGGAGTTGACTGTCCAGGGGCATCCAATTGGATGTCTGAAGTCATCTGCTTCAGCACCAGCCTGAGCTAGATGACTCTGGATGCCTGAAGCTGTACATGCAGCCGCAGCAGTGGAAGCCAAGCTTGGGTTTTTAAGCAGTCGACTTGGCCAGATGTCCTCGGTCAGTGCTTGTTCTCATGTTCCAGGGCAGATGTACAATAGCCTACACTCCTGTATGCTCTGATATCCAGGGCCTCCCCTGAAGCTTCCTGAGCATCCCCAGTGTCTGACCAGCTTCATGCCTGCTGCACGTATATTCTCAACAAATAGACACAAACTGATTACACATCTGTAAACAAGCCTGTCCCATGTTCCACAAACTGATTACTCATCTGTAAACAAGCCTGTCCCATGCTCCAGAGCATCCATTTCTAATGCAGTTGGTGATTGCAGGCTTCTAAATAAGAATACTTTACATTGCTGAATTAAAAATTATTCTCACAGCCAGAGAAATAGCTCAGCTGCTGAGAGCACTTGCTGTTCTTGCAAAGGACCTAGGTGGTGGTAGCACCTAGGGTCCCAGCACCCACATGGAAGCTAACAACCATCTGTAACTCCACTTCCAGAAGATCCAAGACCTCTGCTGGCACGAGTGAGCTCCTGCTTGCATGACGTGCACAGACGTACACTAAGGTACACATATACACATAAAAGACAATAGTGTTTATAAAACTCTTATCACATCCATCCTTCCTTTCGGACTGTGACGTGCTACTTTCTCTTCTGTCTTCCTTATCTTGACTGGTCCTCTGGGCATCCCTCCTCTCATCTTTCGAGCCCATGAAAAGCTATACTAGTGACTTCTCTCAGACCTAAGGAAGTGGAGGCAGAGGACCCTCAGTGTCAGACAACTGGACAGGGTGGTTGGGAATGCCTGGGGGGGGGGGGGTCCCAGCCCTAACATTTTCAGCAAGGGCCAAGGAACACTTTCAGCTCTTGCTGGACCTCTGGTCTGGCTACTGCCAAGATCGCAGCCTCTTCGAGCCTGTCCCAGCATTTTGTTAGCCAGTCACATCAGACAAGAAATCACCATTGCTCTGTCCTCACTGTACCAACTTGCTGTGGAACACAGTTCTAGGATACCTGTATCTACTTAGAGCTTGTATTTTCCTACAGTGTGTGCCACATTTTCTTCAGCTTCCCACCTTCTGCTTCCTAGGCTCCTGGCATCTTTGAGAAGGAAGCCATAATTGTCTCTTGAGTAAGGCAGGAAGAGAGAAACCACGATGACTGTCCTAGTTTCTTAATTGTCTTGGGTTTATATCTTCCCGGCGTGAGAACAGAGCCACCTTGTTCTTCCTCCCAACAGAGCAAGAAAGCATACCAACCACAGAAAACTAAGTTACTTTCCTCCTGTCTCTGAGGTCAATAAGAAATGTGCGGTCACCTGTTAGGCTGGGAGCAGCTCCCTGTACTGGGGAAGGACCACTGGCCAACAGCAGTGAGGGATCCTCCACAGCTGGCTGTGACTAGTGATGAAGATTCAAGGAGCTCATGGGGGGATTAGCTGGAGGAGGGTGAAGTAGGGTCAGTAGTCCTCCAGGGAGCGGTAAATCTCTCAGGGAGAGACGGGAGGGAAGTTCAAGCCTAAGGATGTCCCATTGGGAGCTATACTAGTTTTCAAAGTGGTAGTTGGAGCGTTCAGTGTCAAACCTTCTTTGGGATGCTTTATTTTCAGTCCTGCTTTAAATGTACATCTTCCTGGAAAGAGGTAAGGATGAAAAGCAGGAGACGGATAAGGCATCAAGTTTCATTAATGATGGAGCTGCTTTTTATAGATCAGGGTTCTTCTGTTTTATGCAGCATCATTTCCGCTCTTGACAAGCCATCTCATTAACAGCCTCTGCAGCCCTACTGCTACAGTTAAGGATTAAAATGCTTCCTCTCTCCTCATCCCCTGACCAAGGGAACCTTCCCTGCCTTTGTTCGCAGATAGGGATGCCTCTCCTGCTTTGAAGGCTCAGGCACTCTCTTTGGATGTGGAATGGAGCCAACATTTGACGAACTCCATTCTAGAATACTTCACAATTTGGACTTGTGTTCTTGCAGGGTGTGGGCAGAGATAAGTGTCTGTTGGGAAAGATGGGACTCAGATGGCATACAGCTTCCAGAGTCTCGCTCTGAACAGAAGTTATAGCGGGGAGATGTTAGAATAATGTTTGCTGCTTGTGTGCCAGCGCCCGCCACAAGGCACATCTCCAAGGCACTCCTGTGCTTTGCAGAAGACCCCTTTCCCCAGCTGGAATGGTAATATCCCCCTTGTTTTAGTGTCCTTTAAAGTTCCTCTCTTCATTCTGGTAAGCAGACAGACAAGCATTAATGTTTCAGGGTAGTTTTTCAAAAACAGGTCTCAGACCTGCTCCATGGTACCAGAACCCCAGCCTTTGAGCACACTGTTTCTTCTCCTGAAATGTAGAAAGACTCTGTAAGTATGCAGCTGTCACATTCCAGGAAAAGCAAATTAGGGGGAAGTTGAGGTCGGGGAACATACTGACCTAGGCCTGCAGGCTGGGATTGAAGGACAGCAAGAAGGAAGAGAAGCAAACAGGTGCGGATGTGCCGCACTTTGGGAGCTGGGTATCTGTCAGTGAGGCCCAATAGAAAAGAGCCTGGATCAGGTGGCAGCATTGAAGGGGTCATAATAGTGGCAGTAGAGTCATGGGATTTCAGTTAGAATGCTTCTTCTGAGCATGTACCTTATTTTCTGGGTGAGCAAACCAACCTCCTGAGAATTGGAGTTGATTGCTGATGGTTTGGGTGACAAGGGAGTGAGTCACTCTCTTCTTCCTCTTCGTCACTCCTGAGAAATGCCATTCAGAGCAGAAAGAGCCTTTGTAAGCGAGCACATGCTAACAATTGTCACTGCCATGACAAGGTTAAGAACAAATGCTGCTTGGTATTCCTCAAGTGAGAGGTAAAACTAACCCATACCGACCCAATCCCCAGAACCCACATGAAGGACAGGGAGAACTCTCAAAAGTGGTTCTCCAATTTACACAGACACATGCGTGTGCGCGCCACACACACACACACACACACAATGTAGGAATATTAAAACAAACAAAAAACAACAACAAATAATTCATGCCCCTTAAGCTCTAACTTAACAGCCATGAATGGGAAAGGGTGGGTTCCAGATTTTTGTTGGATTTTTGCTCATTTTCTTCTGGAGCAACTGACAAGAGAATCAGTATGATTTTGATTTACTAAAATAAGCAGGTACTCTCCAAGAGTCAGGTATCCTGTCTATGTATTGTTAAAAGTCAGAGGAGGGAAAATTAATCCTGAAGATATCCTTTTGCGTATGTTGTCCTAAGGGCTGTGTGTCCTCAGTAGGGACAAAAGGAGAGGCAGGGATGGGTGGGCATCTGAACTGTGGGCTTGGGCTGGCTGTTGCATTCAGTGGCTTGCCATTGGTGCTAGAGTG
Source organism: Rhynchomys soricoides (assembly GCA_019843965.1). Lineage (NCBI taxonomy): Eukaryota > Metazoa > Chordata > Mammalia > Rodentia > Muridae > Rhynchomys > Rhynchomys soricoides. The sequence goes on along the minus strand of JADRCH010000014.1, from coordinate 14,892,562 downwards.
GAGATGAGCAGAGCTTCCAGTAGTGAATGGAAGCTACAGGAGACTAGAGCAACACACAGTAAGCTATCTGGACGCTTCTGCACTGCCTGGGATGTGAGCCTCCTAAGGAAGTGAGTGCCCTCTAGGGGTTTATGTGATTCCTAAAGGCTTTTCACCATTACACTCAGCCTTCAAGATGCCTGCTAAACTGAATCCATTACTCTAGGAAAAGGAGGGCAGCCCTTCTTAACCAAGTCCCATCTGGCTGCAGCTGTGATTATATTGTGCAGAAACTTACTATCATGGCGTTTTGATCAATCATTATCTTAATATCAAAGATAGCAGTAGAGGCCTCTCCCCTGCCCCCGCCACTGACAAATTACCTATACAGATGATCACTTCTTTGAAATTTAAAAAAAAACTTAACTCTCTCATTTTATGGTCTCATTTATATGAACTCCAAAAAATAATTAGCATGCAAAGGCATATCTTACAGATTTGTAATTGCCAGGTCTGGAGACAGGAGAAACAGGGGAAAGGCTGTGATGTTTTTGCTTGGAGTGAAGTAATAGGTACCAGTAGTGACTACACAACTTTGTAAACAGAAAAGCCAGCATACAGGATTCTATACTTCAGGAGATAGGTGCTGTGTGCGTGACTTCCATCCCATAGGGTGGAGGCATATGCTCAAAATATCTTCATGTTGCTCTGCCCAGAGACGACTCGTTGATTTGACTATCTAGGGTCTCTGCCTGTGTTTTCCTTGCTGTCTTATCTGATTTGTTAAACTAACATCACCCGTCCATTCTTCCTTTCCAGTTATGTCCCATTTTATACGCTAACTGTGTACACAAAAAGGTCCCATTTTGTATGCTAACTGTATACACAAAAAGAACATGTGACCAGGGTTCCAAAGGCTGAGCCGGGTTCTAAACAAGTGTGCCCAGGTGTTCAGAGGAGCTGATGTCTGAAAAACAGCTGGGCCCATGGGGCAGACAGAGAACACTCCGGAGGCGGTTAGGGGCAATCAGCAGAAGCAGTGAAGCAAGAATTGGCTGGGGGCAGAACATGAGCTTTTCATAGGAATGGGAAGGGAAGTGCTGGGAGAGAGAATTGGAAGGAAGAGGTCTGTGGACTTCAGGGTGATGAGTGCTACCCTGAGACACTGATAAATGGAAGGAGGTAGGAGTGAGCACAGGAACAAAGCTGGAGGCTGGGTGTGGCCTGGCTGGAGCAAAGGGAAGCAGCACAGGAAACTGGGGAGGGGTGAGTGATGACATCAGCCGCTCTAAGCATCTGTCTCCTGTTAGTTTCTTAATCCATCTGTTTTCTCTTTTGCCTTGCTTGCTCTTACCCAGGAATGGAATAGGAGGGAGGGGAAGGTTAGCGGGGAAGGACTGAAGAAATGAAAGCAAAGGAGATGGTGAGGACAGAGTTCAGTCAGCATGCTTCAGCGCTCCCTCCCAGGTACTCAAAAGAAAGCACAGAGAGTGGGAATATATGCATCTGTGTGGTGCGGGCAAATGGGCGTGGTATTGTATTGATGGATACCTGAACACATGAGGAAGACCTGTTAGCAGGTGATTCGTGTGGATGGTGTTCAACTGTATGAAACTGTAATTGGGTCATTTTCAATCTGACAAAAAAATAAATTAAAGGCATTTTTACAAGCCTAACAGGTGTGCAAGGTGTTTCAGGTCTGAGTCCAGATGTTTGCCTTTTCTGGGTCCTTCCTCAGTTCATTCATTTTTAAAGTGCTAATTTTAGGTTCATAGAACTCTGCCAGAAGTCAAAGGATGGCACCAGGTAGGGAGCATGTGCTGGAACCTGGGGGTAGGTAAGAGGACCGGACCCAAAAACACCCCAACTTTCAAACAATCAACCATTTAACCTCAGTAGAAATTTTCAGAGATAAAGGACATTCCTTTTCTAAGTGAGTTACTAAGCAGTTTTGAGTAGTTTTGGTTCATTTACACGGTGCTTTTATTACTCTCTAAGGCTAATAATCGAGGTGGGTGGGCGTTGGGAAATGTAGATATAGGCCAATGATTTCCATGCTATGTGACATCCCTCAGTCCAGCAGAAAGTATGGCACAGAAATGCACATAAGTATTCAGACAGAAAGACTACTAAGATGTTGGAGAACAACATCCAAAGAAGCATATGTGTATTCTTTGGAGTTTAAGAATGACGATCTGCAACATATCACCAGGCAGAATGTGAATCTAGAAGATTCGGTAGAAACAGTTAGCTGTTCTTGTAGGATGCCATCAGTTGTAACAGCCCGGAGATACTAAGATCCAGGTGCGGCCTCTCTGTATGAAGAATTTAAGTTGTACAGAGTGTCAGGTGCAGTCACGTGAGCAATATGCCCAACTATGATCATAGAGATGTGACTATGTGCTTAAAACTGTAGACCTGCACATGAAGGACTACGGAATGACCATACTCTGTGCTAAAAGGCCACTGTATAGTACTCAGCCTTAGAAGGTAGATGTACTGCAGGGATATAAAACTCCACACTTAAAGCAAACAGGCGTTTGTCTTAAACTGTAGACAGAAATACGATTACAGCCAAGCCTTAAGGAGATTTGCATTCCTGTTCTCCCAGGAATCTGTCATTGCATGTGGAAGACCCCAAAGAGGAGTGGAGGGGGCAGTGTCTCATTCACATCTCTCCAGTGGCTTTTTCTTGTCATTTATTAATTAATTTATTCACTTTACATCCCGATTGCTCGCAGACCCCCCCTTTTCCAAGTCCCCCCTCACATGGCCCCTGGGTAGTAACCCACCCTGGCACCTCAAGTCACTGCAGGACTAGGCACATCCTCTTCCACTGAAGTCAGACAAGGCAGCCCAGTTAGGAGAACAGGATCCACAGAGAGGCAACAGATTCAGGGACAGCCCTTGCTCCAGTTGTTGGAGGACCCACATGAAGACCAATCTACCCATCTGCTGCATATATGCAGGAGGCCTTGGTCCAGCCCTTGCATGTTCTTTGGTTGGTGGTTCAGTCTTTGGGAGTCCCCAAGGGTCCAAGTTAGTTGATTGTGTTGGTCTTAAGTCTCTGTCCCTTCTGGGTTCCTCAATCTTTCCCCAAACTCTTCCATAAGACTTCCCAAACTCAGTCTAATGCTTAGCTGTGGGTCTTTGCATCTGTTTCAGTCATCTGCTCAGGTGGATCCTCTCAGAAGACATTTATGCTAGGTTCCTGTCTGTGAATCCAGGCTGACAGAGACAAGCACAGCAAGAGGTGCCAAGGTAGTTGAAAGAGGAAGGCAGGCCTGCAGTGTGTCCCTATTGATCCTCTGAGGACAGCTCCGCAATGCCCCCCATCCCCTGAAATAGGCAGGGGTTGCTACTGCATTCATTTGTGTCCATTTCACACAGGGTACCTGTGTATCCAGTGGCTTTCAATAGTCTTTGATGCAAGCTTTAACTTTGTTTTCGTTTTAAAGCCAACTGTAAATGTCATTGAAACTCTGGGCTTGATTATTAAGATAGTTCAGGACAGTAAGCATATTTTAACTTATCGAAGGTTCAAACAGTGAGAGAACGAACCAGTTACTCTAACAGGAAAGGGGGAAACACAGAATTAAAGGATCTATTAGTAATTCTTCCCTGATGTGAATGCTCCCTCCCCTGATCGTAACATCGCCCCCACTGTACATAGAAACCTACACATTTCCTTCCACGTCTCTCTCTTAAGGAGACTCCTATTTACTCCTCTCAACCTGGCATCTCACTCCATCTTCTGTCTACCATTTGACCCATCGTCATCCCCAGCGGAGTCCCAGGACCAGAGGCTAGCAGCTATTTCCCTATCTCCCATTGCCATGTTTGTGTGCTGGGTCCCGGCTGCCTGAGCATCTCAGTAAGAAGACACTTATTTCATTGCATGAGAAGCCGCTTTGGTTCCTTCCTTGACTTCTTCGCTTACCTCCTGTGTTTAGACAGATTTCACAGCAGAATTAAAGTCAAGAGTGACCAGAGCTTATCGCTCATGAAATACCTCATCCCTGCATGCAGAGATACATGCACATGTAGTAGCTTAGAATTCAAGAAATTAAAACTTCCTACTTCCAAGACGGCTGTTGCAAAGTCTATTTAGTTAAACCTTATGTCCTCCTGTGTATAAAGAGACTTCAGTCTTCAGCACGAAAACGTAAATTAAGTGCTGCTCGAGGTGACTAGAAAGCCAATATCTTAATTGAGTAGGGGATAGAAACATCCAGAAAATGCCTACCCATCACTAGAAACAAGGCTGAAGCCCGGGGCTACTGAAAGGAAGGAACACTCATTCCTTGTGAGCAACCTTGACCTGCAGTCTGACCTGAGTATGTAGAGATGGCCTTACATCATCTGAAAATGTTGCAGTGAGTTAACCTGGTTAACTAAGAAACCAGGTGAAATGTATTTTCCAAACTGGGCAAAGTTAAAGTGGGAATGAATACACACACACACACACACACACACACACACACACACACACATATGTATGTTCATATCTTCTGTTATGGTTATTTGAAGAGTTCCTTTACTAGCACAACCTTCCCCTCATTTCTTTATCATACCAGGTAACCAGGTAGACTAGGAACCTACAACTTTGTTTGGGGGTCTCCGGACTTCTGTGTTGTTATTTATTCATGGGGTTTTCCTTCCCTTTTCTTTGGTTACAGATGCGAGTGTCTCTCTGGCTTATGTGGTTTTCCCGTTTGTGAGGTGGGATCTACTCCCCGAATAGTCTCTCGTGGAGATGGGACACCTGGAAAGTGCTGTGATGTCTTTGAATGTGTTAATGGTACGTGGGGTTTCTCTTGTTCTCAGAGAGTGTACATTTGACAACAGGAGGGAGGGTCAACCTAGCTATTCTGACAGTTAAGGCAGGGTGCATACTTAGGGACATGCCCAAGGTCACTGTATGCCTAAGAAAGATAGGGAGGGAACTGCCACACTGTCACAGGGAACCTCAGAGATTCCGTAGCAGATTATATGATAAGATCTGTCAAAAGTTCAATGTTGGAATTTCAGGGAAAGGGAGGGAACATAGAGCCTATTACATACTTTCTGCGTCAGCCAATGCCCTGTCCCCATTGCTGTCGGGAGATAATCTAACTGAGACCTCATGGGAGCCAGCACAATTTGAAATAGAGAAGGCTTTGCTCTTCCAGGCCAGTGTTTCTATGACAGAGAACATCTCTGATCAACGTTTGGGGTCATATTGGCCAGCTTTAGACCTGGCCTTGGAGAAGATTCCTTCAACAGAGTCTGCCTCTTACCTTCAGCCTTCTCAAGACAGCTTGGTATTTGGCAACTTGGAGTTTATTAAATCTAGGTGTTGGGAGACTAGAAAACCTGAAGCATGCTACTCTGTTGGAATTTTCAGGAAAAAAAAAACAACAACAAAATAATTGCATAGATTACAGCCGCTGGCTATGCCTGCATGTAAGTAGGCACAGAGTTAAGAAACTATAGCAAAATACATTGCACACACAGAGGCTGGCAGTGTGTACTGCCTGTGAGAATCCAGGCTTAGGAAGATCTCTTTCCCACTCTCAGGTCCCTCCTCCACAAAGAGGTCTTGCTGAAGTCGGATCCTATTTGACTTGTGACTTTGTATTTTCCAGTCACATGGTCATGGGTGGTGTAGCTCGATGGTGAACAACAAGCTCAGACCAAACGCTGTGTAACTGTCTTGCTGTGTAACTGGGGAAGGCTCGTAGTCTCCAGGGCCTCAGTTACTCTAGGATGAACTTAGTACTAGTAATTATGCATTGAGTATAAATAGTCTTAATTATTCTGTGTACACACATTCTGCCCACACTCATAGAACACTGCTCTGGGTGTCGGTGGTGGAGGATGGAGCCAGAGCTAGAGTAAGCATCCTGATACACTGATTTTATAAATAGGAGCCTACAAGGGAAGGTGAGGGAAAGTCCCCGTGTGCCTCCCATCAGTCTAGTTACCATCCAGTCAGTGGTTCTGTCTGGTAAATAGCAGCCAGTGGACAAGCAGACCTTTTCCTTCTGGTCATGCTATGGGTGTGATTTATTGCAGGTGATATTCTGCAAATGCTTAGTTTTCACCGTTTTTGGTGAATACCTAACTCGTGCTGTAATTCTTGCTCCACTCACTTGAGGTGGCAGTCATGGCTCCTCAGGCCAGGGCGTGTGGCATCTCACATGTGCTTCTTTGCACTGCTGCTGTCTGTCACTTATTCTGTAAGAAGATCTGCCAGAAGAGAGTAGTCTGCCTCTCTCATCACATGCCTGTGGACATTGGCTTGTTATATGTCTCAGAGGCTCCCCAGGTTTTCCTGATTTAGCAAGTGAATGATCTGATTGACAACCATCTTTGTGCCCTTGAGAAGTGACTGTTCACACGCCGCCGGCTCGCAGAGGGGTCACCATGGGAACACCCACCGTTTCACTGTCCTACACTTGGATCTAACATCCACAGTTAGAATATTTGCTTCGATTCTCTGGATAAGGAAGGTCTCTCATCTTCTTTCTTTGCTTCTTGAGTCTAGAAAGCCAAGCCCCATGCCTTTCTGTCAGTCAGAACCTTGGCTGCCTCCCCTTCTCCATGACCTTGATATCAATCGTTATGGCTTGCCCTTACTTATGGACACTTTTTGTAGAACCCTGATCTTCAGAATAAAATTGACCATCTGACAACAAAACAAGAGGTCCTGTGTTCCCTATAGCTGCTTCTTTCTTCTGAGCATAGATTTACCGTGTCATCATTATATGTTTCTTGTCCTGCTGTACATTGTCTTTACGATATTGGCTATTCAGGTGTAGAAGACTGGATTGTAACTATAATCCTATAAGATCTACAGTTCAGTTCTATAGGATAGTTTAAGGACACTCTATCTTCGCCCATATCTTACTTATTTTGACAGGTACATAAATACATACATCCACGTGTATTTGTAGGTGAATATGTTTTATCACCCAGGTGCTAGGAAAATATTACTTGTGTCACATGCTCACCATTAATAGATGCTATAATGTAGATACTATAATTAAAGGTTCATTGTTATCACTTAGAAAAGCTAAGCTTGCTCCCCCACCCCGTGTGTGTGTGTGTGTGTGTGTGTGTGTGTGTGTGTGTGTGTATCAGAAAAGGATAGACAGGTGGAGGGAAAACAAAAGAGAGTAACTTGCCTATCCACAAGGACTTGGGGCAGGTATACCAAAGAATAGTCATAGGGGTGTCAGCAAAAGTTGAAAGTGAAAATGAAACCAAGTATACACAACTATGCAGGCTTGCGGGTGTCGGTAGCTTATGTAGTTGCCAGAGTTAAACATCATGCCACGCCCCCACCCAACTTCCCGTCATTAAAATGGAAAAGGATATAGAATCAGATACACAGTTCTTATTTAGAGGCAAAAGGCCTGCTGGACAGAGCAGCACATAGTCCCTAGTGGCAATTTTTTTCTCAGATAGAAATTAAGAAGGTAGTACTGAGCAATAAGTTGTGTGTTCAGTCATTTCAGCGTCACAAATGTAGAAACCAGTATGTTGTTGGGGGACTCCTGAACAAAAGGAAAGCTACCACTGAAATTCAGTGAAAGCATTTTCAAAATGGCAGATGTGCACAGCTGCACCTGAGGTGCTTGGATCACTGTTTTGGGGTCTTGAGAAGTCCCCTTGTACATCCAAGGAAGACCCCAGTTGAGGAAAGAGTGGTTGACTGTTAGAGTCACCAACCTCTCATGCAGAGGCAGACAGAGAAGAGAGTGACTGCACGGGTTTGCCATGAGCTTCTCTGATGCTGAGCTTACTCTGAGAGATGATGTCAGAAACCACGGGAACAAGTGGTATGACTGGGTGGTGAACATGGGCGGTGAACAGCCAGCCACCTCCTTCAAGAAACAACTCTATCTGCTCCGGCTCCCAGGGAGATGTTTTATCAGCAGGGAGCTGCCTGCTGACCTCACAGCTGCACGTGCCTGTCTGCTCCAAGGTGTCCTATCTTCCCTGTCATCTTAGACATGACCCACCTCTCAGTCTGTAGGCTCTGACTGTTGAGGTATTCGGTGTAGAATGTGGAAGTGAACAGCGGCCAAGCTTACACATCTCAGCTCCCCAATGTGTATGCCAGGCACCTAAAGAAGTACAATATTATGTTTGAATGACAGCATCAGCCACTGACTCTTCCAGTATGATTTAGTTTTCTAATTTGTTCCCCACGTAAGTCAGTGAAGTTGGCTGTGATATTACGGTATTGAGAACATACTGATACTTAATACTGAGCGTATTGAACAAGGCTATATTTAGCTTGAGGTCAATCCACACTCAACAATATAAGAGTCTACTGCTGGAATAAAAGGAAAGAGAACCTTGCTTTTGCCGGGCATGCCAAGGGTGGTGGAAGGTGGGGGAGTCAACAGAGGGTCAGTTGTATGCATAGATTAACTCAGAACAGTGTAAGGTGAGTATAGGGTAAATTCATAAGAAGGGGCAGGAAGCAACCTGACTTGTGTTTTTAGCCTGTCTTTTGGACCATTCAAGACATCCGTCCATTCCTGTGATGCTGTATTAAAGAACCGAGTTGAATTAAACAGTAATAACTAAGGATCTTGACTAATAAGTCAAGTCACTTAGAGGAAAGATACACCCAAAACCTGCTTTCTCATCATGTAAGATGTTGGCCTACAAACCCAGCCTGCAGCCTGTTAATAAGAACACAGTTACTAAAGACATTGAAAACCCTTCGTCCGGATGGTAGTCCAAGGTCATCATGTCTTCCAGTAAGGAAATAGATAGAATCCAGTACAAAGACAGGAGGCAGGCAGGCAGACAGACAGACAGACAGACAGACTGAATGACTGAATGACTGACTCTGGTGTGTATTTATTGTGCACTCCTATTGTTCCCCAGGGCCTTAGTAAGCTTGTGATCACGAGGGGCTTTTGTGCAGTCTTTTAAGTATTGTTCCTTTCCTTGGCATACCCTGGCATAGACCTAAGCATCCAAAAGAAAAGGTTTGTTTCTCCTTTGGGTACTTGGAAGCCTTTATGTCTGGTTTTTTAATAACATCAGTCTAATTGTGTCAGTTAGAGGGACATTTTTGCAGTTGTCCAGTCACCTCCATCTGTCACCCCTTTGGCTCCGTGTTTCCTGTCCATTGACTTCCCAAGCTGGTCACCCCACAGTGGAAGGAAACCAATGGCAAGATAAAAGCTGAGCTCAACTAAGATGCTGAAGAAAAAATGAGGCAGGAATTGACCTGGGAGAGACTAGGGGGTGGGGGGTGCCTCCATTTTCACATTGACTTTGATGTTCTGTCTCTCAATATTTCCCTTTGACACCTGTCAATTGGTGTGGTTTGGCAGGGGTAGAGTTTTCAAACCATCTGTATCATGCCTCTCTCTCAAGAGCTGTGGAATGTTAGACAGAAGAGGAGGTTAGAGAATGTAAAAGCATCCATTGCCGTAAAGCACATAGAGAAAGTCACTGAAAGACACTTCGGCACTGAGGAGAACAAGGGCAGCCCAGTACCGCTCCTGTAACACATCTGCCTACATCCCTCTTTCTAGAGGGATGTGCCTGGCTCGTCATCATTCTAAGGTTCACATCCTCCTCAACAGATGAAGAAGTAATTGGGCATTGCTCCTCCAAGACCACCAGTAGCTTTTGCATTTTGCACTTGCTTCAAAGTTCTTATTAATTTCTTTTCAACAACAGAGACTTCGTTTTGCTGATTTGTTTTATTTTAACCCAGAAAGGCTTACCCCAAAGGTAGCATTCTGAACTGTACTTTTGGAGACTTTCCAGCTCTCTTAAGCTTGACCTTCCTGTCCGCCACCATCCCGATCTGTGCTTTAGCTGGCCCCATCCTCGTGTCAATCAAGTCTTCCATGTAAGCATCTGCATGGCTCACCATGAGAACAGATCATGCAGCAGCTTTGTGCATGACCAGCGTTTCTGTCCTTCCTCTTTCAAATGCTGTGTGGAGACTTGTGGCTTCACCCCTATCGCATATGTGGTTGATTGCCTCAGCTAAATAATCAATATTGGTTGGCTTACTTTATTTTTCAGCCTGAGTGGACATTCCCTGCTTTTTTAGAGTATACAGCCAGCACATTTGGCTTATTTAACATAGAAGTGTGAATCAGCCTTCTGTAGCCTCTTTGAATAGTTCTCCTGAGCTACTTGAGGTTTTTGGAGTTCCAGTTGACATGATTTTTGAAATCTAGAAAGCATGCTCATTCCCATAATAACTCAATAAATTGTTATCGATTAAGATGCAGAGACGATGTAGGAGACTGTACAGGTCTATGGTCCTGTCTTCTGCACTTTTTGGAATTTGTAGTCTAGCTTTGCACGTCCTTCAAGGCCCAGGTCAGCTAAATAGGTAACTATGAGTATATAGAAAAGTTTTGAACTACCATAAGAATACTGTTTAATAGTAGTTTTTTTCTTTGGGGGAGGGGGAGTATTACATCTAGATATAACTGAAGAAAACCAATAGCTCACATTAGTGCCACTCATGTGACTGCGGATGGAATTACTCATCTTCTGATATAGTAGGTTGAGGAGCTGCTCATCAAAGCTGTGACTTTATTTCTTCCCTACTGGCAGTAGGAGAATACCACTGTCTTTCATCTACATCCACACTTGTTACTACCTGTCTTGTTTTGTTCTGTTGCAGTCTTCTCGGTAGGTGGGAGACTTTTCTTTCACTTTGTATTATTCTAATAACTGACAGCACAAGCCAAGCTGCCTGTGTGTATCCGGTACTTCGAACTGAATCAGACTTGGAGAGCTGCCTTCTAGAATGCTTTCCTATTCTCACTGGGTTTTTCTATGTGGGTTATGGTTTATGTTGCTCAGGTATAAGTGTTTTCTTTATTTTAACGGTACCGTCCCCACATCTGGTGACTGTCATCTTTCTTTCCTGACAGAACCCTTGGAAACACAGGCATAGCCCGAGTCTCATGGACTGTAATCATTTCTCGTGAATTCTTTTGGTGTCAAATCCAAGAAGCCATAGCTTGATCCAGGATCATAAAGAGTTGTTTCTGTCTTTTCTGAGAAGGCAGTCAGAATGCCATAATTGTAACTTAGATTTAGAGCGCAGTGCTCAGATTCATTTTCAGTTGGTTTTGTGTATGTGAGACAGGTGTTTCATGTCTGATAATACAGCTCTGACCTGGGCATTTTATGGTACCTGTCAACTTCAGCACCTATGTGATCGGCAAGACGTATTGAAATATAAAAAGTAAGTTAGAAGTGTGAATCACCGTTTTCACGCCTCTTTGAATAGTTCTCATGAGCTGTATGAGGTTTTTGGAATCCCAGTGGACATGATTTTAGAGTCTAGAAAGAGTGCTCGTTCCTATAGTAACTCAATAAGTTGTTATCGGTGAGATGCAGAGAAGATGAGGGGACTGATCGTCATTCCTCAGCATGTGGATAAGTAGTCGTCTTCCTGCCATTTTTCTCTCTCCTCGTCAAATTGACCTGGCACTATTCTCAAAAACCAGTGTACTGATAGTTCATTTCTGAGTTCTACGTTCTGGAAGTGTCATGTGTGTCTTTACACCGGCACCCCGCTGTCATGGTCACTCCATCATTGGGTCACCTTTGGAAATCAGGAGGTGTGAATCCTGCAACTTTCTTTTCCTTTAAAGAATATTTTGTAAATTCCTAACCCCTTTCATTTCTATGTGGGTTTATGAGAATAGAGTCAGTTTAAACAAAAGAATGAGGTAATATTTTGATAAGGATGGCATTGGTATTCGATTTATTTGCGGAATATTTTCGGCTTAATAATACCACTTTTTAATCTGTCTGTTTATCTAGAACTGTTTAATTTCTTTAAGCAGTGTATGGTTGACTTCAGAGTATATATAGCGTGGACTTAATTTTTTTATAAATATTCTTTCTGATTCTATTGGGAAGTGGGATTTTTCTGAGTGTTTATTGCTATTGTATAGAAATCCAGTTTTCGTATGTTGCAGTTTATCTCCTGTAACCTTGCTGAAGTCACTTATAATTTCCGATAGGATTTTCAGTGAGTTTTTTTTATTCAAGATCATGTCACATACATCTAGAGATAGGATTGATTTTTCCTGTCTACTCTGGATGCTGTCTACTTATTTTCATTCCTGATTGTCTTGGCTAGAATTTCCACTATAATGTTAATCCAATGTGCCAAGAATAGGTTCATTATTCTGTAGCCCCATTGCTCTTAGGGCTATGGCAAGACAGTAGCATCAGGACAAAGGGACATAGCAGCCAAAGATCAGAGAGAGAAAGAGGAAGGGTCCAGGGCTAAGATGCACCCTTTAAAGACATGCCCAAGTTTCTCTAGCAAGGGCCCCACTCTTAGTTCATTCAGCAATGGCCTTAATGGGTTAATAGGTTGGTGATGTTTGTGTCCTTACAAGCCATGTACATCTCAATAGGTGAGATCTTCAAGGTTGGTGGGGGGAGTTGAGTATCCAGGGATGTTTACCACCTTAGCAAAGTTTCTTCCTATTCCTTACTGATGAGGGATTTTCTTTTGGAAGAGTTTCGATATCCTTTGGGCGTTTGTTTATTCTGCATCATTTGAGAAGGTGCTGTAGTTGTGAGTTTTGGTCCTTTATTCAGTTGAGACATTTCATAGAAATAACTGATTTTTGAATAATTAAACCTGCCTTGCATTACATAATAAATACCAACCAGTCATGGTATTTGACCCCATTTATATGTCATAGGATGTTGTCTGCTTGCAGAATCTTTGAGAATGTTTGTCTCATTCATAAGAGATATTCATCTGTAGTTTTGTTTTCTGGTGGTGTCTTCTGTCTGCTTGGAAGTGGTTTTCAGTAAAAATCTTTGGTCTCATACTGAGTTTTAAATATCGAACTGTCATTCTTTAGCAGAACATAGCCAAGGGATGGAATGCAAAGTGCAGGCTTTTAGCTGAAGAACTATGGTTTTCGTCTCTGCCATTTGCTAAATATGTAATTTTAAAACAAATTGCCTAGACTTTTCTTGCTTCTAAACTCATGATGATACCTCCATCGTAGGAACTGGAGAGATGGCTCAGAAGTTAAGAGCACTGCTGCTCTTCCAAAGGGCCCAGGTTCAATTCCCACCACCCGCATGTCAGATCACAACTGTCTATAAACCCCAGTTCCAGGGGATCCACCACCCTAACATAGTCATACATACAGATGAATCACCAATGAACATAAAATAAAAATAAAGAAGGCTGCACATCATAGCTTTGTATTGAGACTAAACAAAGTAATGGATGTTAGTGTTCACACACTAATAATTACACATTATTAAACAAAGGAGAGCATAGGAGAGGAACAGAAAAGCCTGCAGGAAGGCCTGACTAAACCGTTGGATGCAGAACCAAACCCAGTGTGGAAACAGAGTGGTTATTCAAAGATAGAGTTATTTAGCAGGTTATATACTAGTGACTGTCATGGTCTTAGAGCTGCCCATTGGGCTGGAAGAAGTCAGTGTAGACAAGCTGACAAGCAGCATCTCAGCTCCTCTGTATGAACAGGGTAACTGTGTGTTCTGTTGTTATGTTACTATGCACTATTCTCTCTGTGCAAATTACGTTCAGTTCAATAAAAAATTTCCACCAAACTCCAAAAAACTTCCTGCTGTCAGAACTGTCTAAAGCCTGTTTCAAAAGCACACAAAGACACCACTTAAAAGTGACCTCAAATGCGCTTTGTTTGGTTATTATTATTAAATATAATTACATCATTTCCTCTCTTTCTGTTCTTCCTTTAAATTTCTTCTCATGTATCTCCCTCCCATCTTGCTCCCTCTGGAAATCGTGGCCTCGTTTTCAAAGAGAGAGACAGACGGACAGACAGAGAGACAGACAGAGAGAAAGAGAGCACACAATATAAATACAACCTACTCAGTTCACCTGGTGTTACTCTTACGTATTTGAATTCAGAACTGACCAGCTAGCGCGGGATAAACAGGGAGGATCGTTTCTCTCCTCTTAGCATCTCTTAGTTTGATTGTGTGTAGTTCTTTGCCTCCGGGTGGATCCCCATGAGAGATGCCCCCCCTTCCACATGCCTCCTGTGTCTTGACTCTTTGCAGAAACAAAGCCAGCCTGTGTGTTCAACAGCGTGGAATATCATGACGGAGACATGTTTCGGATGGACAACTGTCGGTTCTGTCGATGCCAGGGGGGCGTCTCCATCTGCTTCACTGCTCAGTGTGGGGAACTCAACTGCGAAAGATACTATGTGCCTGAAGGGGAGTGTTGCCCTGTGTGTGAAGGTAGGGAGCTCCTTGGAGCTCTACAGTTCAGAGCTTTTATTTCAAAACCTGTCTAATTCAGAGGCATTTTGAAGAAGTCCCTTTGTACTGAGTGCTCTGTCTTTTAAGTGTTGGTACTGACCCACCACCGTAGAGTACTTGGAAATACTTCCCTGAGGATAAGCTCTGCTTTGAGCACAGTCCTTGGTCACAAGTTCCACAAGGTGACATGTGATTTCCCTGGTTACTTTCTGTTCCTCCTCCACAGCTGTAGTGGTCACTAAGTGAAGGGATCACTCTTGTCTACACCTTGGCATTGGAATTGCTCAGCTAGAGTGGGTACGGCCGTCACTATCTGTCTTGGTCAGTCAGTTCAGAACCAGGACCCTGCTGCCATTTTTCCTTGTAAAAGGGGTGTTAATTAAAGTCAGCAGCGACAGCAGCAACAGCAGCATCAGGACCAGGCCTGTGTCACATGTGACTTTTTGGGGCATGTTGATTCTGTATCCCTCTTGTTTAAGCAGTAGTATTTCATGTTCCTCAAGCAGACTCCTCCCATCTCTGCTAGTCAGAAGTAGTGAAATTTCAGACCTGCACCTTGATTCGAATCCACCACACCCCAGCCCCTTAAGGACCAGGAAACCGAAGTAAAGAAAAACAAAAGATAACTGACTCTGCAAGGATGCCAAGAGCAATGGTTCAGGGCCTCTCTCTTCAGGCCCTTTCAGCCTGTGGTGTCATCTGACCACATATTGTTTTCTGATGGGGCCTGTCACTTGAACCACCGTGTCGTCCTGATTGGGTCACAGATCTTTAGTCCAAAGTCTACCTGTCCTCTGCTCACAAAGCACAAGGGCACAGTGGCCTACTCAGTTCTATACTTTTTTCCTTGAAATCCTTTCGATGTTTGTGCTGTATTTATCAGACAGTACTGATGTCCTGAGGTCCCTAAAGTAGGACATCTCTATTCCTAACCCCGAGAGCAGTTGTTCATAGTAATGAGTCCTCTCCTTGCTCGGGAAAATATTTTAGCCAAGACAGAAGAAAAGTAGTTCACGTTTTATGTGTCCCTGAGGATTTAAAAAAGGAAAATGACCGCTGACTTTTACCTTTCACAATTGATTGTTCTCTAACCAACCTTAGTTTGTGAAAGAGTCAGAAACTACATCCCAGCACTTTAAAAACAGATAGGAACCTCTATGTTCATAGTGTTATCGAGCTGTCTACACAATCTGATTACCTCTCACTCCCCAGAATTCAGAACCAAGCTCAAAGCAGAATGGCCTATCACTGTAATTTTTTTTTTTTTGAGGGACTTGAGAAAGCCCTGACTACCTGAGGGCTATAGACCACTCCATTTAACTTGTGTATAAATACCCTCCGCCTCATTAGAAAACAACTAACCTCTGAACTTGACTCAGGTTCTTACTTGTTGATGCCAACTTTTACATATTTTTAGTAAAGAGGATGGAGTAATTTTTCTATGTTTCTCCTTACAGGGATATTTTTGCATCCACTATTTATGTTCTTGTCAATCATTTCAGAATATTTCTTTTTATGGTAGCCTTGTCTAATTCTGTACTTCAACCTTGTCTGTTGCTTAGCTGCCCAAATCATGGCAAGGAAAATGGTGTAAGTTCAGTCCTCCTCCCAGGCACCCCAGGGACCCATGGGATGTCCAGACCAGCCTTGCCATGCAAAAGGCTGTATTCTGTGCTCCTTCCCAGCATCCTTATGGACCTATAGACACCGTCAGAGTGAGCTCTCTTTGTTCCAGATGGAATAGTATCATTCCAATGGACAAGCTCTTTCTACCCTCCAGGTTGTGAAATCTTGGTGTAAACTATTTCACTCAGCAGCTCAAAAGGCTTTCTCAGAGCCTCAAATGGGCCTGTGTTTTCTAAGTATCAGACCTTGTCTCTGTCCCCATCTTTTGCCCACCTTAGGAGTGATGGCACCTGCATACCTGTTTCTAGGTCGCATTCATCCTGACACTGGTGGGTAGAAGCCCGTTATGACTGCTGCCTTTGGAAGTTATCTCAGGGACCCCTTCATGTTAGTCCCTGGCTTCCACTGATTGAACACGGAATAGTGTCTGGGGTGGAGCCTGGAGGAAACTGTCTCCAGGTGCAGGCAGAGGTCAGACTCAGAAGGCTTAATCTCATTCTGAACTCATGTTTTGCTCTAGATCCCATCTATCCTTTTAACAACCCTGCTGGCTGCTACGCCAATGGCCAGATCCGCGCCCACGGGGACCGGTGGCGGGAAGATGACTGTACCTTCTGCCAGTGTATCAATGGAGAACCTCACTGCGTGGCCACGGCCTGCGGGCAAAGCTGCATGCACCCGGTGAAAGTGCCTGGGGAGTGTTGCCCTGTGTGTGAAGGTAAACACTGCAATTCTAATGAGTGTCTGGCAAACCGCCTCCTGTTGGAAGAAGCTTCAGCCAGTATGGTCTCATTTCCCTTTTTATTTCCTCGGGCATAATGTCTGCTTCATGCTGTTACCAGTTGCAGACAAATTTATTATACAGCCCAAATTCGTCATTAGGGGGAAATGTTGCAAATTTAAAATGAGACTTGCATGGGCTTTACTCTATCATTGCACTTGTGCTTGTCTGAACACATTACATAGTACAAGGATGCCTACATTTTGACTCAGTTCACTGTGAGCCTACTTAATACCCAGAGGTCAAGACAAGGAAATAAAATCAGGAGTTAGAGCCGTAACCCAGGCACCTCATGTTCTGCTTGTGATACTGCATAGCTGAAGAATGCTGATAGCCAGGAGAAAGTCCCAGAATCCTCTAAGGCAGATCACACGGACTTGTGCTTCATTCCAAGCACCCTTCTTCTGCCTGCCTCTAAGTCTGGCATGAGTGTGGCTTCCGGCTCCTCTAATCCTTTGCCTTATGACCTGGTTCCCCACATTTACTGTGTCTTTTCCTGCTCAGGAAAAAGTGGTTGAGGCATGCTGGACTCATTTCTCTTAGCCAGCTGCTATCCAGTTCATTCCCTGTACTGTGAGAAGGTACTTTGCATACATACTTACTCACCAATGCCAGTCCTCAGATGAAAAGCCTGTTTATGCTGATATGGCTAGTAGGGAATCCAACCTTAAGAAACATTTTTGCATAGTAAAATAAAAGATATAAGTCAAAATGTGTGTTGAAGATGGATCCATACAGAATTTGTAAAATATACAGTTAAGAAATAGGTGGGCTTTCTTCTAGAAAATGATCTAATTAAGGTCTTTTTAGAATGAACAGTTTGTGTGTGTGTGTGTGTGTATGTGAGAATCACCATCTACTGAAAGAAGAAGCTCTTCCAGTGAGGGCTGAGTAGCGCACTGATCTGTGGGTATAGCAATATGTCATTAGGAGTCATTTGATTGCTATATTCATTCAACAGAATAATAGTGCTAGGTTTTACTCTAGACCCATGACTTATACTATCAAGAAATCTAAATTAAACTTCAGTTTAATGAATGGAGTCATTAGCCTCAGAAGGATTAGATTTACTTAAGACCTTAAAAATCATGTTTGTTTTTTTTTATAAAAAAAAATGGAAGCTGGAGGACTCTTGAACTGTTGACATAGCCAGCTCCATCACGGGTACCCCACACAGAGTACAGCTGCCAAGCTTCCAAGACTTTATACCTTACAGGTGACAGATTTTTGTGGAACTCACCTCTCCCTCACACGTAGCATTTTGGAGCTACAAAGAGGAACGTGTGGAAAGACGTGTTGTTCCACAGTAGACCTTGACAAGGCAGGGCTAAGGTGGAAATGCCCCGTCCTAAGAACTAAGGACAGTCCATTGTCAACTGGGAGTATTTAAATCCCAGAGTACGGATGATAAAATAAGCAAAACAAAAATCATAATTGCTTTGTCCAGTTTTCCAAAAAAAAAAAAAAAAAAAAGCCTTTCTAGCTTCAAGTATTGCTGCCTAAATTCAAAATGAAACATTTAGAGTTTGTTACAGGGGGTTGGGGAGGAAATCCCAACAAAAGTAAGTGAACAAAGCCACCAGAGTCTTTGTGCAGTTGATTTAGTCTTAGCTCATAGAAGCACCTGGATAGCCACTGTTAGGTGGGTCACTTCCTGTTTGGGTTTTGTGGCATCTGCAGAGTTCTGACCTAATTATTATTATTATTATATATATATATATATTTTTTTTTTTTTTTTGGTTTTTTGAAACAGGGTTTCTCTGTATAGTCCTAGAACTCACTCTGTAGACCAGGCTGGCCTTGAACTCAGAAATTCTCCTGTCTCGGCCTCCCCAGTGCTGGGAATAAAGGCATGTGCCACCACTGCCCGGCCTGACCTAATTCTTGAGTGAGCCATTAATACAAAAGCTTAGTGGAGGGCCTCCTGCAGCCTAGACAAGACAGAGGTAATTACGAGATACTCCAAAGAGCACACGTAGGCTGTGTTTTCAGTTAAACCAGGGGAAAGAGAAGGCGTCTCTATGCTGAGGTGTTGTGAGGTATGAACTTGATATTTGTACCTCACTTTGGGCACCCTTTGTAACAGCTCTCTGCTTGAGGCCTTACTGCCCCTTTTTAGAAATGAAGACATGAAGGCTTAGAGAGATTACGTAAGTTGCCATCACATGGCATAGTTGAATTCCATTTTTATTTTGTTTTCCCTGCTGGCCTTGAACCCTGTGTTTCCCTTGCTTTAGGAATCTTCATCCATTACTGGCTTTTGTCCCCATTTCAGGGAAAGACTGGAGTGGTATGGTATGGTAAGAGATCATATGCAGTTTGGGAAATTGCTATCAGCATTTGGGATGGGATTACCCATGGACCCACATCCATAGTTCATAAAACTCAGAAGCAGGTTCCCTTAAGACTCCTCCAGAATCAACTTCTCCAGTCTCCTACCTTAGCGGCCCTCTCTGCTTGATACAGAGTGCTTTTGTCCAGTCACTTGGAAACTTCTGTTGGTTCCTCCTTTGTCTCTGTCTGTCTTCATCCAATCTTTCAGAAGATTGTGTTTTCTACTCCGCAGAGAAATGTTTTGGCTTATATTTCTTGTTTTGGTTTTTACCTGAGCTGAGTAGCGACTTTGGTCTAGGATGGTATTGACTCGGATGATTGCCTCTAAGGTGTAACAAAAGCAGATGAATTTTTTCATACTGAATCAAAATTCAGAGACTGATAGTGAAAAGTTACTGATAAATAATAAGTTTGTTTTTGTTTTTTTGAGACAGGGTTTCTCTGTGTAGCCCTGGCTGTCCTGGAACTCACTCTGTAGACCAGGCTGGCTTCGAACTCAGAAATCCACCTGCCTCTGCCTCCCAAGTGCTGGGATTAAAGGCGTGCACCACCACTGCCTGGCAATAATAACTATTACTAAAAATTAAAATGAAAGCCTACGAGATGAGGGGGGTCTTTATTCTATAGAGTCCAAGAAAAATCTATGCAACCATTTGAAAACATTTTTCTCAGTAGCCACTCCAGAGCATTGGTAAGTATGACTGTGAGTGATTTCAGAGTATCAAAAGACGTATGACACGGGGAAGCAACAATAGCAACACAATCTTAATGTGTTACTGAGTAATAAAAGAGCCATCAGCCCAAATCAGTTACAGACGCTCAGAGTAAACTCCCGCACACACTTGCATAACTAGTGGTGGCCCTCACCTTTTAGCTTTGTCTCAAGGTCCTCAGAGTGTACAATTAGAAGAGTCGACCCCACACAGGTATGGTGGTTTTAAATGTTGCCAGAATAACTCACAAATAGCCAAATACAGCATGCTAGGACCTCCAGGAAGAGGGAACCCAGGGGCTGTCATAGTTTCTAAAGATGCCTACCTTCCAAGTAACAGCTACTCCCAGAGGACCAGAACATGAATCTGGGGACCCTTGAAGACAAGGCTGTCACTTGACAGCTAACTTGACCTGTGAGTCCTTAAGTGCTTTATAAGTTGGCACTTAAGTACTCTCAAACTGAAGTCTTAGCAAGTTATTGTCAACACCCAATTCGGGCATACAGATAAGCCTAAACCATTCAGGCTGTAGGCTTGGAACCGACTGAATCCTCTGATTTTGTTTTGCTGGCTTTTCCCTACATTTCTTTCTGCTCACAAGTCTCATTTGGTTTGGTTTGGTTTGGTTTGGTTTGGTTTGGTTTGGTTTGGATTGATACGGGATTTCTCTATACAGCCCTGCTGGCTCTCTTTCTGGAACTTACTCTTTAGACCAGGCTACCCTCAAACTCAGATATCCACCTGCCTTTGCCCTGGGATTAAAGTGTGCACCACCACACCTGGCTATTCTCATTAGTTTTAATTTCACTCAAAAATAAATAAGGCAGAAGCCCATGGGATAAATATGAAGCTTGCAATTTAAATACATGCATAAAGGACCTTGTCCCCATTAAAATCTACATTTTTAAATGGTAGGGGCAAGGGAATAAGCCTCATCTTACCTGCAGTCCTTAATAACACTAACTAGCAGTGCTTGCTCACCTACCATATGCCTGAGTATAGTGAGAGCAGCATATCATCTGATCCTGAATCCTTAGTGCAGGTACTAGGATCCCAACTTCCTGTCACAGAGCTCACAGCCTGGAGGTTAGTAACTCGCTCTAGGCAGTACAACAGGCACGTAGCAGCCCTGTGTCCTCAAAGCCCAGCCTCTGGACTTTGCACACACACTTCCTCCGATAGTACACTGCACTCCAGAGAGCCCACCCCATGGTGGGCGAGGAATTCCTCGTGTTCCTTTGAATTATTATGTGAGTTGATGAATGATACACGAACAGGGCAGGAATGAAGGAGAGAAAGAATGGAGTAGCAAACCCAGTACTCCCTCAAGGCTCCCTGTCTAAGAAATGGGCTAATAAGAAAGGATCACCATCACCAGAGCCTGGACAGCCATCTGACCTCCCAGCCAGTTGAAAAAAACAACTTTGGGATGCTTGTTTGAAATACATGTTGAAGTCAGAATGCAGTGTCACCTATGTCTGACATGCAGTGGGCCTATTGCCCCAGGTGGCTTGGACCCACCAGCTTCCCTTTGCATGCTTGGGGGTTATGCCAAGCATACTGCTCTAGGCTCCATCCCAGTGGTTGCCTGTTAGGCATTCCAGGACTGGTGTACAGCCTGCAGTTGGTTCTTTCCTGGCTCAGCTCCCAAGGACGAGTTTCAAAGTTTCATCGAGGTGTTCCCAGACTCAAGAGCCAAGCTAACTGTCCTGATCGATATATTCTGTTTTCAGGGCACACTGTGTGTGTGCAGATGTCTCACTGAAGTGTTACACACTTATTTACACAGGCAAGAACGATAGCTTCATGCCACAATAGACATTTTTAATAATTTGGTCATTTCCTTCCCATCCTATCACATAAGCTCCCTCAGCCGATTGTTAATGTCTTGCAGCACCTAAGGACAGGATGAAATTTTCTTTAAAGAAAAATAAAACACTTTCTTAGTTGAAGGTAAACTAAGGCCTCAAAGAAAACGTGCTGCCAAGATGTGCGATATACTTACTAACTAAGAAAAAGATAACTTACCAGTGACAGCCAGTACAGGAGATAAGAATTACAGGGTGACTTGAAGCATTACCGTCAGCCTGTATCTGCTGTCTCATTTTGGGTGGTGGTTGCCCCGCCCAGGTGACCACTATGACCTGAGTGTTCTCCTGGCTCATGCAGAGTTTCCTGTGGGGACAACGCAATGATTCTAGCAACCTTGAGGATTTTAGAGCCAACTCTAGAGTCTGTTGTTTTCCAAGAAGTAAGAACCTAGGTCACACAGTGCCATTCCAATTGACATTGAGGGAATTTCCTTTCCTCTCCATTCTTTATGTTTTTCTCTGATACCAAAGTGAAATTCAATTTTTGTCTCAGAGTAGGTAGTCGAAGCTATTTTTAAGTTTTCAAAGTTGAGTACATGAGGGCCTGTCTTATTATTCTGTCTCCTTATTGTTTTAACCTTTGCCAACGTAAGTTAAAGCAGCCTTGTTTGTAGAACTGTGATCAGCATACTGCCGGGGGTCAGGCAGACCCTGTAATTCTGATCAGCTGGATTCAATAAATTCTTATAGAAGAATAAGAAACGCACTGCTTGGGTCCATCCCCCAGTTCTCTGGATTTAAAATGGAATGTGATTAAGCCAGAAAATCAACTCTTTTCCTTATCACCTGGCTTTCTTGGATGTCTTACTTAAGGGCAAATGGTTTTGTCTGGGACACCGAGGATCAGACATTAAGCTTGTCTTTACCTGTGCAGGGTAAGCCAACCACTTCACCTAGCATCAGAAATCTCTCACACCGTGCTCCTCCGACTCACTGGAGGTCTGTGAGCTGTCAAATGTCTTCCTTAACCTCAGCCCTCACTGTCTCTAGGAGTGGTATGTTCCTTCTAGTGAATGTTGACGATACAGTTTGAGTCAAGCTGCCCTTCAAGGGAGATTTCAACTGGCCTGCCAGAAAATTCTGTACCAGGCACATATCTGGGTGGGAATTCCTTGAAACAAGAAAAAAAAAAGTTTCCAGCCCCGCCTTGGCCATAACGTTCCTTGCTGCACAGTATCTCAGTTGATTAAAGCTGCTGCTTCAGTAGTGGGGAGAGGAGAGTAGTTGGACTGACCCCCAGAAGGGCAGTGAAGTCAGAGATGCCACAAAGTCACATGTTATTAACATTCTGCTACATTACAGGGATCAAAACTCAGTTCATGGGTGGCAGTGTTTTGGTGCCATAGATGCAGCTATTGTTAGTAAGCCAAGAATAATAAAATACTTGTACTATCCTCAAGACTGCTCGGCATGCTGTTTCATCTTTTAACTCTGAATGTTCTGGAAACATATATTCCATAAATGGAAATTAAAAATATAACACAGTCTATTTTCTGCTTGTCCAAATAAGGTCATATGTTGGATGCCAAATGACCGTGTATTACCCTAAGGTCTTAAACCTAAGTGCCAGAGCACTTCAGTCATAAATTTTTTGGTACTTTTAGATTTTCTCTGATCATTTAAAATATCTTGAGATATTTAAGATAGTATTCAAATATAGATGAAATGGATGTGAAAGGCCCTCGCCATCAGACTAATGACTGTCAAATTTTATGATTTTTCACAGCTATGCATAAATATATTATGCACATTCCACGAGTGGCTCTCTAGTTGTTAGATCTCCCACATATAATACGAGCTAAACAGGTGTGAACCCACATGTGCAGAAGTCATAGCTGGGGAGAAATGTTTATCCTTGCTCCCAGCCAGGCTGCTGCTGTCCCACACAGACAAGCCTGTGCCTTCCATGTTGCGCTTGATTTGAATAAAGCCACCAGGGTGATCAAAGCTCTGCAAACACAAATGACTGTGGTCCTTACACTCTTCAACTGCTCAGTGCCTGAATCACTCAAATTCGTTCGGAGCTGATACCCAGGCTCTGCCTCTTAAACCGCCAGATCCAGCAGTTGTGTCTGTTGAATGGTTCCTGGCTGAAGCAGCATGCAGGGATGAGCTCCTCTGTATCTGAGGTGTCCACCTCCCAGACCTTAAACAGTATTATTGCGAAGGAGCCTCGTGGTTTTCTCGGGAAGATAATAATTGCATCTAATAGATCAGACCGGGCCTGCTAATTTTCATGTAATCAACAGAGGCAGGAAAACATAGTCTGGAATGCGAACTATGTGAATGAAAAATATTTAGTCATTCTTGAAATGATAGGAATGTTTTTCCAACAAGCTTAAATAAACACAATCTCTTTTGAGCCTGCGTTTAACTGTTTTTGGATCAGAGACAACTCTTAGGCAACCAAACAGAAGTTAATGAAGGTTATCAGGAGGCATGCCCTTCAGAGAAGGCTTGGAGACTGTGAAAGAATCCCCGGCCCTTACAGTACAGCTCAGTCAGGGACAGAACTGGTTCCCTTTGAGCTTTTGTCAACAAAAGAGGATTTGACATTTTCACTAGTAACCGTAGTTTTCAATATTGAAGACACGATGCTATGCTGGCAATGCTACCGTTTGACCTTCTGATGTTTAAAATCCTCACCTTTATCTGCCACTTCTGTAAGCCTCAGTTCCTCAGGAAAGGACTGTCCTTGGCACATCTCTATTGAAAGTGCCTAGTGGCACTGTTCCTGGGCTTGTATTTATTTATTGCCATTGAGACTGTAAGCCCTGCTTATTTAACAAAATTATTTTTGAGCATAGTAACATTTACATAGTCAAGTGTTCCTCCTTTCAAAATAATTATGCAAGCAACTTGTATGCCTGTTCCGGGAGTATAATCACCAGGTGTTTTTGTTTGTTTGGTTGGTTGGTTAGTTGGTTGGTTGGTCGTCGGTTGGTTGGTTGGTGGTTGGCTGGTGGTTAGTTGGTAGGTTGGTTGGCTGGTTGGTGGTTGGTTGGTTGGTTGGTGGTTGGTTGGTGGTTAGTTGGTAGGTTGGTTGATCGGTCAGTCGGTCGGTCAGTTGGTTGGTCAGTTTTTGTTTGTTGTTTGTTCCATGCTTCTTTTCTGAGACTGACTTGAGCACTTGCACATCCTGTGAACTGCCCTCTGCTTTCTATACCCAGACTCTGAAGATTTACTAGACTTTCAGAAATAGCTGAAGTTGTTCCTGTCAGCATCTGGGGAGAAAAATAGGTGATCTCGCTTGGTAAAACTGTTGAGAAAAACTGAAAAGTGACAGTAAAATAAAGGTCCTTTGTCTTCTGTGACACAGTAATTTGCTCAGAAAGTAGCTGAAGACAAGTTTCAGATAGAATTCTTAGCATGGGCTGCATTTCAGCACAGGCAACTAGCTATTGGAAGTGAGTTCGATTTATTAATAATACTTATCTGTAAATACAATACCTGCTGACTCGTTTCTTTAAAAGCATACCAATTCACCTACTGTGTCATACATATTCTTAGAGGCTTAGAGGCATGGACTTAAATAGGTGCAGGAGTTTCATTCAACATGGTTACAAATAAATTAGACCAAGAGAATTTGTCTAGAGAAAGAAACTTTGAAATAGACACTGATCAATACAGCTTAGTTTTAATAATTTCAGCCTCTGTTTCCTCTGACCATCCTGTTTTAAGCTGTTTCCAGGAACATTCTACAGTGTACCTTACAAGACCAGAATTATTTCATATCATGTGGACTAAGATGGTAAACAGGGTGTAGACCCCAGGAGATGGTCTCAAAGGCTTAGTAGAATGTGGTCTGTGCTTTATCCGAGTACTAAATAAAATCCCATACAAGTCTGATAGGGGCAGGCTGAAGGAAAAGGAGTGTCTCCTGAAATAAGTTTCTTTCTATCTTTGGATGTCCTTCTGTGGCTGCCAAGTTGGTAAGAACAGCATCAGTCAATGTGTCAGCCTCTCAGATGTTCCCAGCATGCACTCCAGGTCAGGGCTTGGACTATCGACCTAAGTTTTGTAAGGCTTTCTGTTGTTGTATTTGGTGTTTCTTTGTTGTAGTTTGAGTTGATTATTCATACTTTAGCCAAATTGTGATTTTCTCTTTATATCTTTAAGATGCCTGCTCACATGTTAAGTAGATTTTACTCTTGCATCTAAGAGATTGCCTGGATTTAACAGGTTGGTTTGAAACAGAGTCCACATTAGGTATACAAATCCTTTGAGGCTACAGAATTTATGCTAACTACCTGTCAGAAATAAGATTTCTCAAGAGGGCTCCTTGTACCAATATTAAACACATTTAAGAAAACCCTTAGTCTTTGTGGGCTCTTGATAGTCTTGTAGTATTTAGGATCTATTTTTCACATTGTCTGCTAGATCATTTGAGTTCATAAGCCACCCCCTCGCCCAGCACCAGACCTCATAAAGTATGTTCTAAAGACTGGCCTCCTCTCTGACCACAACTTGTTCTTTGTGTATGAATGCTTTACCTGCATATATGCATGTGCACCCTGTGCATCCCTGTTGGGTCCCCTAGAACTGGAGGTGAGCCAAAAAATGGGTGCTGGGAATTGAACACTGGTCCTCTACAAGAGCAGAGCATGCTCTTAGCTGCTGAGCCATCTCTCCAGCCTCCTGTACTGGACTCGTAAGAAACCGTATTCATCCCTGATATAATTGAAATCTGTGTTGACTTGGTTGTACCATCCTATGAACTCTGTTTATATGTTTCAGAGTCCTCTGTGTGCCTGCCCATGGGCCTTGCAGCATGGCAGTAGTGAAAAGGCTGGAGCTCTTTCATCCTTCTTGGATACCTGTTGGTTTGCATAACAGCTCACATTCTAGTCAGGTTAGAGAGACTCTATTTGTTAGTGAAGCTAAAGTATGTTCAGAGATAATAAGCTATCATTTGAGATGGCCTTGGGCTTTGATTGTTTAACAGGATCAGCAAGCGCAAATCCTTTTAAACCCATGATGTCATCATCATTTCTGAGAACCAGGTTTTTAAAAGATTCCATGGGGCTTTATGCCAGATGACTTTAATCAGGGTGGGGGCTCCACAGCCATTGAACCGGGAGCAAAAGCATTATTCTTTGAGTGAAATGTCCCGATACCTAGTCATAAAGATAGCAGTTGAGTGTCCTTTCACTGTGGACTTAAGCTTGAGATCACTGGCCTACTGCAACTGAGATCAAAAGATGGCTTTTAAACCTGTGTTTTCTTTTAACATCTTCTTTTGACTTGAGAATTACAGAACTATTTGCAAAAAGAGCGAAACAGCTTAAACGAAACTGTGCTGAGTTTGGCCTTGTCCCTGCAGATCTGTGAAGGCCCCCATCATGAGAGGAAGAGCAAGGCCAGCCAGGCAGATCACATTGTTTCGGCTCAGACCAGATGAGCTGACGACTAAGAAATTTCTGTTCTCTTGGAGACACCATAGATGCAGTCAGACTATGGAACAATGACCTCAGTCTGCCACTCAGCAAAGGTGAAAGGCGCCAGTGGCTGGTCACTAACATGGCCCAAAGCTTACCAGACCATATGAAAAGACATCACAGAACCAGCCACATCCCGGATGCCTTTCTTGTTATCTGTAGAGATAGAAAATGATGCTTAGGTTACGATGGGCTGGGTGCAGACAGTGAAACCAGCTGTCGTACCACTTACCAGCCATGCTTTTGAGGCCTGTCAATCAGTGACCAAGTCAATCAGCACTGACACTGCTACATTCATACCATTAGAGCAACAAGTGCTGCAGCACACAGTGTGACTCCTGTGTGCCATGCTGTCTTGCTTTGTGAGCTTGCAGAAATATTGTGAGACAAGGGTAATGACTGTTCCTATTTCACAGGAGCCCAAGGAGATCCATGTCACGTGGGAGCTAGTAAATGGCCCAAGGACTCGGGCTGCAGTCCCTGACTCCAAATCTGTGTATCTTTAGACTCACACTGTAGAAGCGAGAGCATGAGGCAGGTGTTCTGAGAACCAGAAGCTGTTCTTGTCCCTGGCTGTGCTCTCACAGTTGAGGGCCAGCAACTGTTGTTCTGACCTCTGTGGCTTTTCCCGAGCCTAGAGTTCTAACCTTGCTGACAAAACCATTGGGAGAACTGCTGTTGCTTCCCTTTGTTTGGTGGCGGCTTCCTTCTTCTGTTCTACTACCTATGAATAGCTCTCGGCCCAAAAACATGCCTGCCCAGAACACTTGAAATAATCTGGTCTGAGCTCTTCTTTTTCTCTCTCTGACTGGCGGTAGTCTATCCTCAATATAGATCACAAATGTGCTGAGCAATTGGCAAAGGCACCCATACTTCCTCCAGTACAATATGAGTATCTATTGGTACTGTGTCCTTCTGTACCTTCTGCAACCAAATGGTCATTGCAGGAACTCAAGGGCTTTCCCTGGGTATCTCATGATCTGCGTGGTTCCCATGAGTTTTCAGTGGGACAAGTCTATGGAATTCACAGCAGTTCTTAGATCTACCTCCGTATGTCAGTGGCTCTCATCTATTAAGTATCAATCATGTGTGTGCATGAGATGAACATCCGAGAGACTTACTGCCCAGTGCTTCTAACAGGAAGGCAAACAAAGACTGGATTGGCCAGGGACATTATCAAGTGTGAACCCTTCTTCGTCAGATAGTGTGCTCTGACTTAAAGATGTGTTGCAGTGTGTAGGTGTTATCTTTCCTCCTTGTTCACTTAATAATTAAATACGTAATCCAGACAATGTGCTGGGTACTGAGGATATAAACAGTGAGTGAGACACTGTTCCTAAATTCAGATATCTCCCCACCCCAGCTCCCATCGCCCCTTCCTCCCTGGCCGTCAGCCATTTTCGGATGGGTTGAGATGGTTAGAATTCTATCTAACTCACTTGCTTGTATGTAATATCTCTATTATAGTGTGTACACATATGTCATATGCACTATGGCATATTGTCCGTTGAAGGGTGCCAGAATAGATTCTCTGTGAGAACGAACAGCGGAAAGGCTATCAGACACATTTAAAAGTCTAGATTATTTTTGGAATCCATCGATAGTATTTTTAGTTATTTCAACTAAGTTAATGGAAACGGTTTTCCCTCTCTGTATAGGAATTTCTTTTTAATTTGTCTTTTGTGGTCACTTAATGATAATCTTATAATCACACTACTGTCTTTTCCTCTTAAATATGAGATTGGTAAAGGAAGAAAAATACGTCCAGTGGCCAAGATTCTTTTGAGAAAGCATACAAAGTTAATATGGGTCTAAAATAAATATATAGCCATTTCTCTGTCTGACCGCAAAATAATACAGATCTTGGGAACATTTTCACACTATTCATTTTAAAATAAAACAGAGAAAGTGCTCGCGGATGGGTGCCACAGAAGGGGGAAGGTGTTGTTATGAGAAATATATACAAAGGGGATTGGGAGAGCTCGACCTGGGGTGCCTGGAAGAATTTGAAAACTCTCAATGTCAATTTTTTTTCCTGACTTAATGAGACTTTCTTAAGTACACATACATATTCCGTGGAAACTCCCTCTTCCACATTAGGGAATTTCTGTGCCCTAAGCTTTTTATGTTCTTTCTTTCTTTCTTTCTTTCTTTCTTTCTCTTTTTCTTTTCTTTTTTCTTTTTTTGTTCTTTTTCCTTCATGTTCTCTACGTTAGTAGAATTTCCCTCTATCTTCATTTGGAAAATCTTAAACTTCACTCTGTGACTCGTCCCAGCCTGCAGTTACATTGACAGCTTGGTGATTTATTTGAGTGGCATTGTGACTAGTGAGGGGTCACATCAGTAAAGCCACGAAGGTATTGGAGTGACACATGAAAATGCAGTGAGACCGATAAGCTCTCTCCTCCGGCCAGCTTTATCTCCAGTTTTATGGCCCCAGATGGGCTCCCATTAGCCCAGAGGGACTGGCAGAGGCCTGGTAGACTTAGCCATCAACTGCCATATAAAGGGAGGGAAGCTTTGGAATTTTCCCACTCATTGGCTATTCACATGCCTTAACCCTCCCCAGCCAAAAGAAAAACACAGCTTAAGAGAGGGAGTGCTTGAATTAAGTCTGGAAAGAGAACATAATTGTTCATTTTTCCCTCTCATAATCAAACAAGCAAGCTTGGGAATTTACAGAGAAAAGCTATGTAAAACATGCAAAGTATGATTTAAGCCCAAAAAGGAGAATTTCTAAGAGAAATTAATTTCATTTATCTTATCGCTCCTTTGTGAAATTTATTTCACTACTAAGAGAATGTAAGACTGTCTCTGCCCTTAGAAAATACTTTTTATATGACTTTGCCTATAGTGAGGTTTTTCCAGAAAGTCTTTTCTTAGTATATGGGTGGATGCAAATAGACAGGCAAGGGCCCTGCTAGAAAGCTGCCGCTGGCTGGCATGGGACCCTCCAGCCTTTCTGCTCTCCAGAGCCCCACACAGCAGCTCTTCAGCAGACTCTCCTAATCTAGAACCAGGTCATTAACCCTGCCAGAGGTAGTACTCCAGCCAACCTATCGGGTTGGCTCTGCATACCAACCGCAGTCGTGGCTCCAGCGGGGATCTTCCCTCATCCATGCCTGAGCTGCTGCTGAGCCTTCCCAGGGCTGCCAATCAGAAAGAGCTTCACTCATTTCCCAATGGAGATAATTCATATTATTTGTGAGACATAACCAACTTGCAATCATCAAGGTAATGAAAAGAACATTGCGTGGGTCCACTCCAAACTAGAGGCTCAGTTGAGTCAAACAGATAAGACAATCTACCCACTAGTATTCTCATTTCCACTGACACACTTGGGTGACAAGTAATTGTACCAGTTGTTTTAGAAATGGACTAATGTAATTAGCGCACACCTTAACATAGACGAGGGTCAGGATGAATACTTTTTCTGCCTTACTCTTCTTTCAGAATCATGAAACTGTACGGCATACACGACCATTGCAGAAGTTTAAATTAGCATCTTCCAAGGCTGATTTTGAGCTTTTCTTTCGTCCTTCCTGTCTAATTTGGAGAATTCCCCATGAAAGAAAAGAACAAGAAGCAAGAAAGCGGCGAGATTATAGTAACTTAACACATTATAACACCTAATAAAATAAAAAAAATTTCAGCACAAAATAAACACTATAAAACCAGAAAACACAATAAGAATAAATCATCAAATTGTTTATTTTGTGATCTATTGCTGTGACTTTAGAATTAGAATCATGCTTAAACTTTATATTTTGATCAATATTTATCCTAGTCATGATGTATTAATTTCTCAATTGGGTAGATAAAATTCCGAAGAAATGATAAACGTACTGGTGGTGTTTCAGAAACACAGTGTCTAGAGCTAATTCCTGAAAAATATGAATATTGTCCTAACCACGCATTTCCTAATACATTGTTCAGCATTCTAGGATATGAAAAAAGCCTACATTTTAAGTAAATGAAAAAAAAAGATGGACCACACATATTCATTTATATTGCATATTATGAAAAGCCTCTGACTCCTCAGTCCTGAAACAAAAAAATGGTGTCTGAATTTCTGCATCCCTGACACAATCCCCACAGTTTTAAGACGGTTTCTTGCAGACAGTCCAAGGTGCATGGGTACTCTCTGAAAGCCATTGAGGAAAGCATCAGGTTCCCACCAGTTACAGGAAACAGAAGCTGGGTGTGGGCAAAGCAAGCACCCAGATTTGTCCTTTATTGCTTTGAGGCTCAGAAACTCTTTCTAGAATTCTTCTCCACAAAGAACGTGTTCCAGGGTTCCCTTTAGAAATAGTTGTACTCGGAGGCATTGAGTTCCTGCTCTTTCCAGCCCTCTTCCTTTGGAGGACATGAAGGTATTTTTTAATTCCTCAGCTGATTCCAAATCCCATGGTATTTCAGGGTGATCCTGTAAGCATCAATGTATTGGATTACCCCTTGCCAAAACCTGCCTTGTGCAAGCTTTTCCTGACCCTCACAGGCAAGGAGATGCTTCATTGTTTTTCTTCTCTGAAAGAGGTCTAATGATCTATCTCTATCCAGTTGATTTCAGTAGACTTCATAGGGAAAGCTCTGTTTAACCCAGGTGTGTCCACCAACCTTCCAACAACAACAGAGGACTGTCGTTAGCCTTCCAGAAGGAATGGTCTCTCGGGAACATAATTTCTACATCATACCTTATATCATGCAGAAACACAGTCTAGAGTGTAAATGAGAGTTTCCTTGTACCAAGCCAAGATCCGTCAGATAATTTCCATACACAAAGAGACATGATAACAGCTAGTGAAAAGGGCAGAATAATAACCCTTTCTAATACATATTCAGGATATTGTGACTTTGAGACAAGCAGAATGCATGTCTCACATACTTCGCAGATACTTGCTCATTCATGGTTCCTGACTCCTCAAATCACTTCTTTTCTACTAAGGACTTACTTGAATTAAGGCTTGTTTATTTAAAAAAGAAAAAGGAGGAAGGAGAGAGAGAGAGAGAGAGAGAGAGAGAGAGAGAGAGAGAGAGAGAGATCTTACCAGCTTTTGCACATCATTCTTTTGGAACTTTGAATTCCGTATTATTATAAAATACTCTTGGCATGGATCAGAAATGTCTCCCTTCAGAGTTCATTATTCACTACAAGGAATTGGACTTCAGCTTTCTTAATAGTGCTTCCTTACTCAAAGGAAGGAAGGAAAGGAGGGAGGGAGGGAGGGAGGGAGGAAGGGAGAGAGAGAGAAGACAAGAAAGAAATTGCCCTGACATAATAACAGGACCAGTTCTGAGCTTACGTATTAATATGCTGGGTGGAAAGCAGAGTCTAGTTGTTGATAGCCGGGTTCTGTAGTCAGTTCGTGCCTGGATGTTTTTGTTGTAATGATTTCACAGAAATGGAATTACTGTGTAGCCTCGCATGCAAGCCACTGGGCACACTAATGTTCAGGGAGTACTGAAGGACAATATTCTGTGACTGCAGATAAAAATTAAGGGACAGCTAGTTGCCTGCCTATATGTCTATTAAAATTCAACGTTTATTCCAGGGACATAGAGTGACACAAGACACGCATTGCTACCCAGAAAGCCTTTAAACTTTGCTCCAGTTTGTATTTGAATGGAAATTATATACTTAACTTGTTAGATGTGAAAAAAAAAAAAAAAATCCCAAGATGTCAAATATCTATGTGCCTTATAAAAATTAGCTATCAGCAGTTACTATGTCACAAAAAACATCGTTAGGTTCAGCCTAATCTATTGAGGGGGACTTGAGTAGCTCCAGAGTAAATGGACAGTTTTGAAAAGTGATTTATTGAGTTTCTCTGTCTCCATATTAACTATTGTCTTTGCGATATATATACTTGTCAATATCTCCCAACTAATACAGGTTAAGAAAAAGATGAAAAATGTTCATTTTAAGAGGCATAAAACAATGTCTTCCGTATGACCATGTTGTCAGAGACACAAACAGAACGACTTACTCTACATAAAATATTTGAAGTGGACATTTTAGAATCAGTACATACACAGCAGCCTTTCTGTACATTCAAGTTTCATTCCGTTCGATTGACCAGAGACTTGTTCTGCTCAATCTATAGGTGAACATATTGCCCGCTCTGGAGAGGTAGCCAGCTGCGTGTCTGGGACACACACAGCTGACTGAGGCATTGTACAAAGCATGGGACTCCTCAAGTCAGTGGTGCTCTGGCTCTCAAACCTCCTCATCTATGTTTTTCTTTCACTTCCTTGCCTTGGGTTAGCCTTCTAATCCCATCCATTAGTCATAGAATATACACCAGAAACGTATGTACGTGTGTGTGTGTGTGTGTGTGTGTGTGTGCGCATCACTGTTGAAGAAAAGTATTTAGAGGTGGAAGATCATCCCTGTGAACTCGGATAAGATGTTCTCTTAGCACACCCTGTGAACTCAGTAAAAGTAAAACCCTATCCCTCCTCCCTGTGACTATTACACATTCTCTGGGGTCACTTTAATCTTCTCGAATATATTTTTCCGCAGTATAATTCCATGAAACTAAAAGTTTCCCTTAAAGTTCACTTCTCAGATGTCGGTAAAGGATACAGGGTTCTGGTGTGAATATGCACGCGATGTTTCTTTACCCGATAGCTGTCCGTTGAAGCAGTCTCTGGAGTCCAGAGTCTGCCCCAACCCTTGGTCTGTTAACTCTAGACTCCTTCCACACCCGGGTAATCCTTAATGTGGTTTACTTAGAGATAATACATGTTTTCTTTTATACTTTTCACTTACAGCTAAAATAAATTTGATATGACATCAGCAGTCTTGTGATTGAGGGCTGGAATAGAACCATTATTTGTGGTGACTACAAGAGTAGTGATTTTATTTAAAATACGAATGGGTTTGGAAGTTAGAGGTGTTTATCATAAATTTTAAGAGAATGGGGGCAAGAAGTAGTATTGCCTCTTAAGTCATTATATCTTAAAACCTATTTAAATTTTACTTTTGGGTGTTTACGGTTACCTACCAGAAGACTACTTTAGTCATTGAAGGAAAGAGAAATTTTATACCAATGGGAAGTTTATATAAAAATCTCAGGGAGATGCCCTTTTATAAACCACATGTTGTAGTAAAAGCGGAGACCAGGAGATTGCTGATAGAACAACCTGTGAATACATCAGTGTTGTCGCCTACATCCAAAGGTTGACTCACTGTCCCTTTTTAAAAAACAGACAACTCTTGACTGTAGCCGTGCGGCCACACGTATTTTGGTCTGTCTTCCTTAGTAACGGGAGACGAAACTTGAGAAGGCAGTGTGGATGAGTGGATGGAGTGTTGAATGGAAGGCTAGGAACTTGTGCTCCGTTCTATTCCCAGCCTGCTACTAGGTTGCTATGTAAACTCAGATAAGCCACTTACTCTCTGCATCTCATGTTTTCCGTCTATAAAAACGTAGGTAGAGACACTCTGTACTTGGCCATCTCACAAAGTTATCGTGAGAAGTTCGGATATCTTTTGGTTGAAGAGATGCTATGTAAATACGTCAGTGTCTCTGTTTCCTTTGGCCATGCTGTTCTTACTGCTGAGCATTACATAAACTGTTTCTTATCAGTGTACCACAGAGCAGGTTCCATCAAATAAGCTTTGTAATTCACAGAAGGTAAGGGAGGGACTCTGAAGCCGAGATGTGAATCCTGGGTCTATCACTTGCTCCTGCCACATACAGCCAGAGCAAATCAAAGTCCTCACTTTCCTTGTGTGTGAATGGTAATGACACCTGAGGACAGTGAAGCTTCAGGGTACATACGAGCAGCACATACACAATATAGAAACAAAACCTGTGCTTTGTGCCAGACTATGTCCTTACTGTTACTGTCCAGAGCAGTTCTTCTTTCTTATAATGACAGAGAACAGTAATCACTACCACCCTCCCCATCCTAGATTCTTCCAGAATAGAAGCTGATCCTTGCTGCTTAATGGTTGTATCTCACTTTGCCACTGTCAGGAACCTCTGGACCAGAATTATCCATTGCATCATCTGTCATAACTGACAGGATGTCACTCACAGACAAAAGAAAAACAGTGTCATTCTGAAAAACACATCTGATGTATTAATTTTTTTAAATGGCAACAGATTGGAGAGATACTGCCTAATGGGGAATGATTGACATTTGACAGTTATGACTTGGTCGTTATAGAAAATAAACTCAGGGACTGGCAAGATGGCTTACCTGTTGCTAGCATGCCTGCCATACAAATGTAAGGACTTGAGAGTAATTGCCTGCACAGGGGAGGTGTATATCTATAATCCCAACTCTGGGAAGACAGCGACAGGCAGATCCCTCCAAGCCAACTTAGCAAGATCCCTCCAGCTTAGCAGCATCAGTGAGCTTCTAAGTGCCTCAAAGACTGCAGTGGTCGTGGAAGATAACATACCCAACATTGATGTCTGGCTGGCCCCCACACACATGGACATACATAAATGTATACGTGCACGCGCACGCTCACACACACACACCATACACTTATAAGCTCAGAAGAATGGATACATTTAAGTGCAGTTTATTTTAACCTCATGAACTGATTTCTATATTGATAGCCTACCAGAAAATACACTTTGAGGCTAGCCAGAAGAGCACAGGTTGCTGGAATGTAAGGCGGTGGTTAGGCAGGGAAGTCACTCCAGGAAGGAAACACTGCTACAGAATTTGCTAGAATCTATGAAAGTTTTCACACCCACGAAAAAGAAAGTAGAATATTGACATTATCAAAAACTCTGAGTAAAGATGCGTGTCTCGTGGGTCAGTGACAGCACAGTAGTGTAACGAGTTTAGGATTTAATGAAAACCCCTGGTGAGATTTTTGTGCTTATTGTAGTGAGGGATTTCAGAGATTGAATACTGTCTAAGAGGTAATAACATGTTTCATTGATTTTTTTTCCCTTCTTTTTATATTATTAGAACCAACCTACATCACGATTGATCCACCTGCATGCGGGGAATTGTCAAACTGTACTCTGAAAGAGAAGGACTGTGTTTACGGCTTCAAACTGGATCACAATGACTGTCGAACCTGTCAGTGCAAAAACAGTAAGTAGACAGATGATTGGTTTTTGTTTTTCTTCCCCCGAGGCCTAATAGGAGCTTATCAAAGCATATTATATGATTAAATATCTTTTTTACTCCTGTTCAGACATTGCCTTGACAGCCTGGGGGGGGGGGGTAAGAAAAGCAACATAAACAGTTTTGTGGTCACGTGGCGAATACTCGGCCCTCTCTTATGGCTTCCATCTTGGCTTCCCTGTGTTCATTTTCACTTTCAGTTTGACACCTCCTTGAAGCTGGTGGAGGAGAGGTGTCTATATCTTTGAGTGGTTTGTGAATGCAGCTTCCTAGCCCTACAGTGAACAGTCTAGAGCTCTCATACCAGTATTACCCAGGGACAAGAACATGGCCATTGATCTGGTATCTTTTCCCCTTCCGTACAAGGCAGCCCTAATCCTTTTTTTTTTTTTTAAATAAAAATGCTTCACTCAGGACCTGGCGATATGATGTGATGAGAGAGTACTTACTGCATAAACAGAAGAAGGGCCTGAATTTGGATCCCCATTACCCGTGTAGAAGTTGGGTATGGTGGCATACACTTGTAACCCCAGTTCTGGGAGGTTGGGCTGGTAATGGACAGACAGGGGGGATCCCTGGAGGATTGCTGGCCAGCCAGGCTAGCCAAAAATGGTGAGCTCTAGGCTCCCTGGGATACCCTATCTCAAAAAATAAGGTAAAAAGTAATAGAAGATACTTGATATCAACCTCTGGCCCACATATAGGCATACACACAGAGACAGACAGATGGATGGATGGACACACACACGGGGGGGGGGGCTTCTTTTTTTTGACCCCAGCTCTGCCCCCATGGAGATTCCAACCGCGTCCCTAAGCCACGACCTCTGAAACTAGATTGAATATATTACATTTCTCCCACAAGGAAAAAGACACCCCACAGGTTTTAAAACTATTTTGAATTCTCCTAATTCCTCAGCCAGAATAAACATCCGAATCCCCTTCTCCATCACATCTGTGGCATGCTTTCTGGAGCTTGGTCTTTTCCTCCCTTCTGACACCGAGGGTGTCTCTGTCCTTATGTAAAATGTGACAAAGCAAGAAAGACTGTAGAATTTGGTCTGAATTCAATACTGTTTCTTGTGTGCTTTAGTATTAGCCCTGTAGCTTGCACACAGTGGACTAGTACCAAGTTTCTGGGTAACCAGGATCCCTAAGTATTTTGAGGCCAGCTGCCGTTGGGTGCCTATCTGTTCTATACATTAAGATATTGCAGGTTTTGAAGTCCATTAACGGAGGGCCAAATATAACAAGAAATTACACTGAGTTTCAATCCATTTTCTAAGCAGATAAAATTGTTTTTTAATCTTGACAATGGGATCTTATGTCTTATGCCTTCCAGCTTATGGCACGTAAGTACAACTTTCCTGCTCTCCAAATTTCCTGAATTAAAATAAATTAAACTGAACAGAAACAAGGAAAGAACCTGGTAGCACCCAAGAGCTTCCTAGATCGTGACCCTTAATGTTGTCTCCACTCTTCCAGTGTTGTGTGTCAGCTCCGGCTCCACAAAGTCTTGACACACATGCCCTACAGTCCAGTCTGAATTCAACATCCATTACACCAGCAAGGTTCCTTTACTGAGAACTCCTGTTTTCAAAAACTAAGGTCTGGGGGCTGGAGAGATGGCTCAGTGGTTAAGAGCACTTGCTGCTCTTCCAAAGGTCCAGAGTTCAATTCCTAGCAACCACATGGTGGCCAACAACCATCTATAATGAGATCTGATGCCCTCTTCTGGCATGCAACTATACATGTAGATAGAGCCGTTGTATACATTAAATAAATAAATAAATAAATATTTTAAAATCATTAAAAAATAATAATAAGCTAAGTTTGGAAGAGAGCAATTGCTCTTCCTATACTTATTTTGGGGGAGTTGAGAATCCTCTGCCCTTTTTGATTGACATTTGGCCTGTTTTCTGAAATTTCTTCCTATCATGTCTAATCTTTCCCAAACACAGACAGTGATTCTATAATAAGCAAGTTCTCCATGGGCCTTGGGGTATAATTATCCTGGGCTTAGAGGCTTGGGCTGGCCAATGGAGAGAATGAGCACTTCCTGGGGTATCAGCTCTCTTGGTGATTCTCTTGGTGATTTAAAGGTGCTTCTCAACTATAACAGCTTATCGTTTTGTGCCAGCATCTTTGGTGAGTGGTAAAATACAGACAAGGACTTGAATAATGCCTTGTACTCGGGTCCATATTACCACCACGCTGTCTGCTCAGTGGGTTGCTGTTTCAAGGGTTTACAAACCCAACATGCCTCTAGTTGTTGCAGCCTCAGGGCTCCAGGGAAGCCTCCTCCCACCCAGGGTGGTCCTGCCTTCCTGCACCTGCTTCTCCATGCGTGGAAGGACCGGCCTCTGCTCTGTGCACGTCTGCCTCTTAGACTTTCTTGGAAAGCCAAGTCTGCCGGAGAAGTGCCTTGGCAGCCTCCTTTGTTTACATAAATCGCCAACCTTGTCTTCTTAACCCCGGGATAATTGGTAGTTGTGTCATGGAGTGTTTATCCTGCAGCCCTCCTGATGCCTCTCGAGCTACACATTCTTTCTCAATATGGGATCTTGCCTAATTTTTCCCCCTGAACTTCCCTAAAGCCTAAAAATACAGAACTGATGTTCTTTGGTTGTCTCCATCGTTGGTCTCGTCACCTGGGCTTTGTTGTTAGAGCGCTCTGGCCACCCAGCCACACTGATGGCAGGCTCCTGTCACTTCATTAAATCTGAAGAAGCTGTTTCCCTTGTTTGTCACAGAGGCAAGTAAAAAGATATGACCAGGCTTTCTCACTGGACACCGGGAGGACGTTCCCCGAGTGCACTCTGCTTGAAACTGAGGTCCTCTTGCATTTTGGAAGTTTTCAGGGGCATGTATCCACAGACACTACTTGTTATAATCTTCCATTTTATTCACACTTAGGAAGAAACATACACAGGAGAGCGCTGTATTTTGTGGCTGTGATTTACTTACATAAAAATATTACATTCAGTATCTGCAAAGCTCACTCACTTTTAGAATTATCCAGAATTTCTCCTTCCCATTTTCTTCCCCCACCAGTCACGTTCCAGGTCATGCATTAAGTGTTAAGACCTCAGTGGTGAATTCGAGACGTAACATAAAGAAAAATCTCCAGTAGCGGAAACATAAATGAAATATAGCCACTTTAAGCCCAGTGTTGTCATTTATAAGAATAAATCCTTCTTAAAAACTTCACTCCTTCCTAGAGATTCAAAGTTTTGGTCCCAAGAAAGTAGGGAGGTCACTGCCTTCTGCCAGGACATGCTTAATAATACTCCAGCTGTGCTCTGCAGTGGTTGGGTAAATGCAGAAGCAAATAGCCTTTGGGGTCAGGGATGCCTCTGGATTCAGGTCTTGTCTGATCCTCCTAGGAGGTCTGGCTGCTGCAATCAGACATGCATCTCATCACACTGAGCTGCCTGGCCTGGTTGGTCTTGGCAATCCACTCACTGCTCCCCTAAACCTAATGCTTAAACCTGAAACTGCAAGTTTGTACCACACACAAGTTGAAGCATGAACTTCGCTTCCACCTCTCGACTTCCATTAGCCACCCTGATGATTCTGAGTCAAAGTAGACTGCATCAGACGACTAGACCTTGTGAGTGCCTTTACCTATGTGCCCTTTACTCTGTGTCCTCATCTGTAGAGGACAGACACTAGTACCTTAGTGGTGGGGTATTTTGAGGACTAAGCGGATGAATTCCAAGTGATTTTTATTAGCTGGCCCATGGTAGTTGTTTCTTACACACACACACACACACACACACACACACACACACACCAGCTGTTATACCGTCCATTTCAACCCAAACTTGCTAACATGGGGAGTTCCCAGCTCCCTCCTGTCTTGTCCTTGCCTTCCTGCCTGTGTTTCTTCCTGTTCCATGCTTTATTGAAATTGTTCCTTGTAGTCATGGAATGTAATACTTTCTTTTCCCTATTGCAGGAGTTCAGTGTGTATTCATCTGGACCGAAATTCTCCCTTACATTGTCTTTTCTTACTAAAACTGAAAACTAGTCCTAATAACCATTTATATCTACGTTTTTCTTGGACATTACACCTAGTTTCTTTTGGTGTCAGGGTTTCTTAAAACAGGACCCGAGGAGATGCGGCAGTGGGTAGAGTAGAGAACATGAGATCCCCAACACTGGCACAGAAAGCTGAGCAGTACAGTGCATGTCTATGATCCCAGCACTGGGAGGCAAAGACACACGAGGGGCTTATGAGCAGCCAGCCTATCTGACGAGTCATTGAGCTCAGGCTTCAGTGAGATTACTTGCCAAAAAAAAAAAAAGCTGATGAAGACCAGTTTAGGAAGATACCTGATGGTGACCAATAGGCTTCAAGTAGGATTCACCAAGAATTTAAATGGCCCTGACTGGGTCTCTTGAAGGCATGATTGCAGTGAAGAGGAGCGTGATAGGACCCATCTAAGAAAGTGCAATGGCAGCAAACTTAAAAGTGAAACCCATTAAGCTACAATGTTATTACTGCTGATACACGCATTAATAATGTTCATTTTTAACCAAAATATGTGTTGCTGTCAGGAAGATAAAGATACTTGAGCATCACTGTAGAAGCTTTGTATTAATCAATGGCATTGATTGTTGAATGTCTTACTGTCCACGACTTTAAATCAAATGAGTATGGTTCATTAAAATGTCTTTAGATCTGGCATTGTACTCAGTTGGTTTAGGGTTAAAATAAGGGAACATGTCCTTCAGAAGCATGTGGCATGTGGCATGTGGCATGTGGCATGTGCCAGGCGTGATGGGCCATACCCGTAATCCTAGAATGGGTTTCAAACAGTTTCAAATTATTGCATTACCAATAACCAAATGATTATTGGTAACCTCTTTCCAGATTTTAACATTTGATAGCAATTTAATGTAGAAATGGATAGGGACATATAAATTATAGCAAAGAAGAAGAAGCCAGTGTGTCCATTGTGAAGTGTGTATCAGAATCCCACATCTCAGGAAGGGTTTGGCAACTAGGAAGCAGGTTCCTACTTTTTATTACATTGTACTTCTGAACTGATACCGCACCGCTGGGCAGAGCCAGGGCCACCATTTCTGTTTCTGCATTTCCTGATGCAATAGTTTCAGAAACTTCGTGACCACCCTTAATCAATAAGAGATTGGTAGAAATCCACAAGTTTGAAGTATTGCAGCTCTGGGTGATGCATCCACATTGGGTTTGCAAACATGGAGTTGGCTTTGCCCTCGCTGACAATAAAGTGTGGATGCTGCTGCTCACTATTGGATATCTCTTTTCAAGAATAAAAAGAGTTTCCCCGAGTACCAGCCATTGACTCTCCACAATGTAGAGTCCCTGTGCTTTGCCACTCTTTATCACTTCCTGTTGAATGGTAATTGCTTCCATCAATTAGAAAGCTTTTTGGATCACAGAAGACTCACAATGCTTAAAAAAAAAATAGTAGCATCATACTATAGTATGATGTAGACAAATCGTAATAGTAGACAGGCCACCTGTCTTCCATAACTGCCATAAGCCAAAGGCTAAAACTTTGTAAACACTTACAAGCCCCGCCTCCTAATCTTCTCTGTTTGGTTTGATGCTAACACCTCCTTTAAGGACAGTCTGCCACTGACTGACAAGCATGGATCTAGGACTACCATCCAGTGTTCCATGTTCTCTATTTCAGAACCACAGCGTTGTTTTTTGAGACATTAAATAAGTGTTTTAAAAGCTGTTCAGTATTTTCAAAGGAAGTTTGATCAAGCTGCCATTCCTCTGCCTCATGCCCGGTGATAGTGGAGGAACATGAACACCAGTGGATGCATGCATTCGTTCGGCAGATAACTATCGCCCTGCATCGATAAATGCAATTGACCCCGGACTGTGGACATAAAGAAGAAACTGCCCTGGAGCTCTCTTTTCTTTTGTGGTGGAGAATTGAGCTAGTCTAGACTACAGACTGCAGATTGAATGGACACAGAGCAGAGTGGAATTGCTGGTCTACTTTCACATGAATGTCCTGAGTCTTTGTTGAACACACAGACCTTATTTGGGATCTTTTTCTGTTTCAGGGACAACATGGGTTAACATGTTGGTCACCTTCCCCTGGCTGTCACAAAATGCCTACAAGAATTGACTTACGTAGAAGAAAGTGTTTATTTAGCTCATGGATTCAGAGGCAGCCTTGGGTCTATTGATGATTGGCCCTATTCTTTGAGCTCCTGACCAGTCAAGTCCATCATGACAGGGAGCCAGCCTCATGGTAGCCAGCAAGTTAGAGGGGAAATTGGGAAGGAAGGGGTTAACAAATCCACTGTAAGTGCATGTCTCAAGTGCTCTAATCTCTCTCCCCTAGGTCTCACATTTGGAAGTTTCTGCCACCAGAAAGTGGCGCAACTAACCTACCACTAAGTTTTAGACACATGGGCCTTTGGGGTATCTAGCACAGAGATAAGTTAAAGACAGTAAACTTGATGCTTCCATAGCTGTTAAGAGTGTAGAAAGCATTCTAGGTGAAGGGCTGTGAAAGGGCTCCAATTTACAGACTATAAACACACAAACAGGTGTGCTTGCCTGCTACAGCATTGAGGAAATGACTCTCCAAGGATGCTGACTCTGGCAAGCTCTGAGGGTGCTTTTCATCCATCTGTT
The DNA here is from genome assembly GCA_019843965.1 of Rhynchomys soricoides. NCBI lineage: Eukaryota > Metazoa > Chordata > Mammalia > Rodentia > Muridae > Rhynchomys > Rhynchomys soricoides. Next base: position 14,849,786 of record JADRCH010000014.1, on the reverse strand, counting down.
CTCTAACATAATCCACTGGATACTTTGACTTTAGAACTGTTATGATAGGAAAGTCGGATCATCTTAGATCTCTGTGCTGGGGGAAAAAATCTGAGGATCTTGTCTTTTCTCCACCATTCGTGTCCTAATGGGAGATGAAAGTAATGCCCGGACATAATTCATACTTACGAATTTTAAATGAGCTATTTAAACTTTCTCTTTAAGGGTGCAGATTAGCATTTTGTTGTCTCATGTTGTGATACAGACCCATGAGGTTACATTAAATGTGTGTAATAAAAAGTTTCGGATAATGGCAAAATAGGAAATTGTACCATAGGTTACACCCTCCTATATAAAAGACAGCAAATAAAATATGGAAGGAACGCTAAGACTCACAAAAGATTCTATGTAACACATGGACCATTTCACCTATCAGTTAGAGGTAATGTTTAATTTTAGGCTCTAAGACTTGTCTGCGGAACAGGACAAATGAGTTGTGGCCTCCATAGTGCCTTGTGGATTAATGCTGTCTTTACACATCAGGGATGCCCCCATAAAATAACAGTTCATTTGTCAACCTCACAACACTAGTTGATCCATACCTTACCATTCTACAGAACATCGTTCAAGTATCACAGTTCTCTTCCTTTCTCGGGGTTCAGGCTCTCTCAAACCCTGCATTTCATTTGGATGGGCCTCAAATTGCTCTTCTGTCCTAAGGCTCGTTTGCCTGGCCTTGACATCGTTACTCTCTCTGGTTTTCTCTTCAAACTGTATCACCTTCTCAAATTGCTATGTCTTCAGTTGTTTCTTCTGAAAATATTGTTTCTCCCCATTCCCTTTAACTTCTCAAAGAATGCAATAACCGACTAACAGCAGACAGTTAAATGCCACTCCAGACTCTGCTAACAAGGTTTGCCTTAAATATTTCAAATCGTCATTAGTAACATATTAATATGACTATTCCCTTTCACACATACATATTTTTGGTTAGCTGAGTGCATTTAATAAACACCTGGATATTTTGTCAGTACAGGAGGGTAAGCGTAGCTAAATAGAACCCTGGCGGTTTGCTTTCTGTCACATAGCAGACAGGCTTTTCTCAAAGAAAGTAAGAAGTCCCAAATGCTACACACAACATTCAGTGTTCTGTGATGCCACCTGCTCCCCTGCTAGCAGCAAGTATACTGTGAGCATTCAGACGTACATCTTACCTCTGATGGCATGCAGTAAATGTCTGAAACAAATCTGGACTGTCAACTGCTGATTGCCATCAGTTAGCATATATCGTCATCATTAGTTTAAGGTGACTAATTAAGCAAAGTCATGAAAAACTGCACCCAGTCGTTGCTTATCAATGGTGACCAGCCTACCCCCTGTCCCAGGCCTAGCAGATTCAATTAGGCTTCAGAATTCTATTTCAGACTTGGACTCTGTTTCACGTATCACCATCAGAACTTGGAGCCATGTTGTGAGAACCGTGAAATAGCACCATCTATACCTGTTAACTGTGGCTGGTGCTATGGTAGAACTGAAGTTTAAATCTGTTTAAAGTGGAAGGATTCAGGGCAGGCATTGAGGCCATGATGCAATCTGGTCTGTTGTCTTTGAAAGAAACACGACATCCATGTGTCTCCACAGGGGAAGAACTCTGCTTAGGCCTCAAAAGGGCCTGCACCTTGGACTGTCCCTTTGGCTTCCTCACCGATGTCCACAACTGTGAGCTCTGTCAGTGCCGCCCACGGCCCAAGAAGTGCAGACCAACAATGTGCGACAAGTTTTGCCCTCTTGGATTCCTGTATGTATATGTCAATATTTTTTTATTTTTAATTCAGAGATTAAGTGTAACTTGCTGAATTGTTCATGTCTATGTTGGGAGCTGTTTTGTATGTGTTTGAATGAGCCAATGGTGGTGTGATTCGAGAGGAGCCATACTGTTTATATCAGAGGATTCAGGGGGAAAAAAGCTTTGTCTCCAAATGCAATCAAGTTCTGACTCTGTGCATGAAGATGTTAGACATACGCTGTGCATAGGTCTCAGCACTCAGAAGGCGGAGTCTACATCTAGTTCAGAGCCAGCCTGGATTCCATGAGACCCTGTCTCAGGAGAAAAAAATCCCAAACATTAATCATCACTATTCTTAATTATAAGACCTGGGTATGATACCAATAAAGATATAATTATTTAGGCTGGAACTGTGACTCAATGGTTAAGAGCACATATGCTTGCCTGGTAAGCCTGAACAGCGCCTAGCTACCTGTAATTCCAGCTCCAGGGATCTGCTGCTCTTTCTGTCCTCTGAGGGCAATTGCACTCACATGGTATACACACCCAGACACAACACACACACACACACACACACACACACATACGTGTGCAAGCACACATACACACATATACAAAGTAAAAAAGATAATTTAACAACTGCTGATACAAAATAAAGTAACCTCTAGTTCTAATAAAACAATGAATTAATAATTAATAGCCTCCAGGACCAATATACACATCTTTACTTACTTATTTATATGTGTGTGTATGTGTGCATGGGGGTGATGTGCATGCTGCAGTGTGCATGTGTAAAACAACCAGCTTGCAAGAGATCTGGGAATCAGACTCAGCTCATCAGCCTTGATGGCAAGTACCTTCTTGTCCACTGAACAACCTTGCCGGCCTAAGCTTTTATTAACATTTATGAAGACGTTCCAGGTCCCTGAGTCCTTCCAGCCTCCTGTGTCTCATGTAGGTTTCAGTAGTTAAGGTTTTTACTAGCATATGGAACTTCTCAAAGGATACAGGCACTTGGGAAAGCCCAAAGCCCTAACAAAATTCCTCTAATGTTAATTTCCCAACATTGACCCATGGTACATCTCATATCATTCTGTTCCCTGGAGTTTCATGTTTGTCCTTCAGATTTGATACAGCCTTTCTAATTAAACCCTCATCTGTGTTGCTGGAGATGGCCACATCCCAAAAGTATATAAAAAGCTTAGCAAGTTCTAAACCTTGGCCACGAGAACTGATTTGATTATACCTCACCCAGGAGTTCGGAATTCAGACATACCATCATTTCTTCTTAAATGGTGATAGCATTGACCCGTGGTCTAAGTACTTGGGCATCATTTGAGACATTTGGATTTTCTAACCTCTGGTGAAATTGTAATTACCCAGGAAGAATAAGCATGGTTGTGACATCTGTCGATGTAAGAAGTGTCCAGAGCTCTCATGCAGTAAGATCTGCCCCCTGGGCTTCAAGCAGGACAGTCATGGCTGTCTGATCTGCAAGTGCAGAGGTAAGTGTGAGTCCTTCCTCCTGCATGGTAACAACAGAAGGGCCTCCTGGAAATGAAGGGGTCTGAGTGATTGCTGTCTGTTCTGAAACAAATGTCACTCACTGTGGGACCCTCCCACAGGACACCCTTTGTCTTTCGTAGAATTAAAAGGGCTCAGAACAGAATTTAAAGCACAATGACCAAGTTAATCACTTCTTCCAGCTTCTCCTTTGCTTGTCTCTGAGACATTAACCTAAAGCTAGAGTGTATCCCAGCCTCCTTATGGAGGAGACCACTCTCTTCAGGAGTGGGAGTGGTACAGGAAGGAGCTTCATCTTGGCATCCTCAGGAGGTTGTATAGATATACTTAGGTATTCCCTAGCAACAGGGTTTTCATGAGAATCCAGACTTGCTTTGAGACGCACACAGCAGGCCAGAGCTGTAGATAGACAAAACCCCTGTGACCTCAGAACCAGAGTCTTCCTCCAGTGACATCCCCAAAGCCATTGAATGTGCACCCAGTGTGTCTTCAACCTTTATCTCAATCCCAACCCTGCTCCCCAACCCTCCACCCCATTGTGGTTTGTTGTAGTTTGTCAGATAATATGCCAATCAAACAATAAAAGATCCCTGTAGCATGCATTTTTTTTTTCAAAGTTGAACAGTTACTTTTATGGCATTTTGAAGGAGTCACAATAAACAATAATATAAGCAACCATTTCAGCCATCTTATGAATCAAAAATTTAGTAATTGCAAGGGGTCCTGAATTCTCCCATTGGAAGAACCTTCTACGATGAGTCTCCATATATGAAAGGTTAGTGACATGTACTGCAAAAGCAGTACTTGTTTATTGTCTGAAATAAGTGAACAGCTCGACACTCAGCAACACTCCCCCGGCAGGAACAATATTTGCAGACTCTTTTCCTCTTTCTTATTTTTCAAAATTTGGGCCCGGACGATTTAAATTCTCTTCCCCAGCCTTTCCTGTACCACTGACTGTCCTCCCTGGGTGTCATTTTGGTGACTGGGTTCTATTCCATTTAAGAGCACATCAAACGGTCTCTCCTATGCCATAGCTGCTTCCTTACCAGGCTGCCTTCTGTCTGTCCAGAGGTCCCTACTTCAGCCGGGCCACCTGTCCTGTCAGGCACATGTCTGTCCATGGATGGCCATCATCATAAAAATGAGGAGAGCTGGCATGACGGTTGCCGGGAATGCTACTGTCAAAACGGAAAGGAAATGTGTGCCCTCATCACCTGCCCAGTGCCTGCCTGCGGCAACCCCACCATTCGTCCCGGACAGTGCTGCCCATCCTGCACAGGTAAAAGCAGGCTGTGCTATTATGGTGCAGCCACCTCCAGCCTGTAGAGCCTGGTCCCTGCCTGCAACTCGGGGACATATGGGGGTCAGTCCTCAGGACACTTCTCAGCTGTCTGTGGCTTCTGTTATTAACAACCACAGACAGAGCAGGGTACTGTGAATAATTAGCCAAAGACCAAAGAAAATTCTAAAGCTGTGGAAATGGTTCTCCATATTTTTTGAATGATTGACTTGATTATATCGCTCTTTGGACTAGCTTTTTTTTCCTAGATGTTTGTGGACTTAGATATGTAGATCCAACCCTCCAGCTCACTGCTAGCATATTAGGGTTGAAGACCTGAGTTAACTGAAAGAAACTGGTGAGAGTTTTACTTCATAAAAGCTTATCATTTACCAAGTAATCCTGGAGGGAGTAATACTGGAGAGAATTACTGAACTCTATGGTGATTGCTCTTATGTAAAATAATGGACGGGTAGTACTCTTGCCAAATGGAGACATTTGGAATGGTCACAAGTCCTCATAATAATAATCAAGATGAGTTATAACAGAACAGGGAAGATAACTCATGCTGGCCAGGCTGCACCTGCCTTACCTCCGGTCCATAAAGACCTCAGCTGTTAAGATTCTGTACGCCTCAGCAATTACCAGACTGGCAGCTCCCATACCTTTGTGCTTGGCACCTAAATGCAGAATAATTGTCTTGTTTTGTTTTCCCATAATGCAGTTAGATGTGTTCTCGATCAGCTGTCTCCTTTTTCACAAATTTTGCAAGTAAAATATGAGCAGCCACCATGTCCACCAGGTCTGAAGCAGTTTGATGAAGTAGAACTCTGTGTCTGTGCCAAGTCTTTGAGGAAGAGAAAATCATTTGTTCCCTCAAGACATGCTTTATGAAAGGTGCATATCCACTGGGAACCTGCACCTGGCTCCCTGTCAGCTGCTCCAGCGAAGAAGTCAGAGCAAGACAGGGAAATAAAAAGACACAGATCAAAACAGATCCGCAGCTAGTGGAACCAGAAGTATCTTCTCTAGTTCGGGAAATTCTAAAACACAGTTAATTGACATACTGTTGGGGTTGCAACATGGCTCAGTTGGTAAAGGCCCCTTGACTGTGCTAACATGAGGGCCTGAGTTTGATCTTTAGCACAAGCAGTTTTAAAAAGCCAAGCATGGTAACTCACACTGAAATTCAAACACTGGGGAATGGGGGTGGGGGGGGGTGGTACTAAAGGATCCCTGAGACTTATAGACCAGCTAATCAAACCAAGTAGGTGAGCTCCTGGTTCAGTGGAAAACCATTAAACACAAATAAATTAGATAGGTGGATGGATGGATAGATGGATGGATGGATAGATAGATAGACATTGAAAAATGCTAGATATTGACCTCTGGCCTACACACACACACACACACACGCACACGCACATACTGTGTGACTTTCTGAATGTACATATACAAAAACACTCCTATGCATGCCTGTGTAGACTTATGGTTTTCCAGAATCTTTAGTAGTTTTCTGTATGTGAGCCATTCTGTCTAGACACCCCAAGAAGCCTTCTGTACTCATGGACTCCTTCCTACCTTAAGAGCCGTTTCTTACTCCTCCCGTGTTTGAGCAGTCAGTGTTTTCCTGGGAGGAAGGGAGAGCTCCCGAACTCTTCAGCAGTGTCTCTCCCACTCTTCCCTCGCCCTGTCTCACCTTTTCTTCACCATCTCTCCAGCCTCTGTGTTTGCGGGGACACAAGGGAGGTAAACCCCTGCTGCCTGTCCCCTGGAAGCCCTTTTTGAATGCCATCAGAGAATCTTTTCCAAGATTAGTTTTTCAATGACATTTTTTTCCTCTCTATGAGCCACAGGAAATACACTTTGAGCATCATGTCCCGCTGACACTGATTTTCATTAGTTCCTTCTCTCCTGCTCATATACTGGGATGTTTTAGTTCAGCTGTCCATTTTCTAGAGGGTGTCTGCTTAGTCTACGTCCCAGTCTTCCCTTCCCTTGAGATAAACCTGTCCTGAAACCTGAACATCACCCCACAGCCCACACTGTATCCCATCAGTATTACTGACCCGCTACTACCCGCTACACAAAGCCTTGGTGCGCTCAGCACATCCACACAGACAGGGTGGTTCCCCTCAATCCTCAGCATCCGCTGAGCTCTCAGCCTGAGCCAGCCATGACATCTCTAGACCCTTTCTCAGCAGGATGCACTGCTGTCAACACCTCCTTGAAGCATTTGTTGTACTTGGACTCTGGGAATACAGTTAATGCCTTCTCACTTCCCGCCACCACATCAGGGCAGCTCCCAGCACCTCTGTAGACATTTCAACATTCGCAGTTCTCTAAAGCCACCTCTCCTCTGGGGAAAAGAAATCACTGTCACCAGCCTCCGGGCATGCCTTTGGTTGATGAGGGTGTTGTCCACCAAATGTTTAGTCTCAGGTGAGGGGTTTCAGACTGTTGAATCTGTAGATACATTCCCGTCCCGCTCGGGGTACTGGCAGCTGGCTGAGGTGAGGTGTGGCTTCCTGACAGTGGGCCATATTTCCAAGCATAAAAGTGTTCAGAATCCCAAGATAATAAAGTAGACAGGACATCCATCATTTGGAAGTTTTGTTTAATCTAGACGCATATCCATTATCCAAAACCATTGACTTTGGTTTCAGCCCCCTTGACTGTGCTTAATGCTCTGAGCTGGTAGCTTTCAAGTCTGTAGAATAGAATAAGAGTGCCTCCCTCACAAGGTCAATGGAAGGAAGAAACGAAATGAAATAAATAAGTGAGAAGTGCCCAGCCTAGAAATACTTGGACCATAACAAGCATTCAGTAAATGAGCAGTCTTATTCTAGACAGCTCCTGCCCACTCTCAGGGATGCTCCGGCCAGAGAATGTCCAGTAATTTAATTCTTATTGAATTCTCTCGGGACTATTGACAAGCTCAGCCACTCGAACCTCACTTCCTGAGATTAGCTCTTTGTCTTCTGTTTCTTGGCATGGAAACTGTTCTCTCCTTTCCCATTGGTGGGATAAGAACAGAGTGAGAGAAACTCTTCAGACACTTCACTTTTTCTCTCTCCCTTCAAACAAACACCGCCGGTTCCTTTGGTAGTTGAAGAAGCGGCAGGTGATTGATTTCTTGTGTTTTCATTCTGTGTCATTCCTCAGATGACTTCGTGGTGCAGAAGCCAGAGCTCAGCACGCCTTCCATTTGCCACACCCCCGGAGGAGAGTACTTTGTGGAGGGAGAAACTTGGAACATTGACTCCTGTACTCAGTGCACCTGTCACAGTGGCCGCGTGCTGTGTGAGACAGAGGTGTGCCCACCACTGCTCTGCCAGAACCCCTCCCGCACCCAGGACTCCTGCTGCCCACAGTGTACAGGTAACCAGCATGGGGGCACAGAGAACATGTGGAGGGAAGGATGCAGCTTTGTCTGATGGTTCTGTAGACTTGCACGTTGGGGTGAGCTCTGTGTTCAACCCAAAAACCTGTGCGGAAACATCCAGCCACCTGCTTCCACAGTCATTCCCTCAGATCACCCACATAATACAGTCAGTGAGCATGGCACCTGGAGTGACTTTGAAAGAGAAGGACTGGCTTTTTACCCCCTTTAGCCTTACACCTCAGACTACGGTTGTACACAGAGTACAGGCGGTCCCTCTATACCAAGTTATTCCTCATGACTTCGCTATGTTAAATGTCATCTCACAAGCGACATTTGTCTCTTAGCACATGTAAAAACTAGTTATATTGGAAAATAATATAGATGAAACTCTCTGAAACTATAAAGGTTGTCAGAACAGTTAAAAACATTCACAGGCTCTCCCGTTCTGTGACTAATACGTTAAGACCAAGGGTGTTGAATGGCTATGACCTGCTCCTGTGTTCTTCCTGTGATCTCGCAGATCTTAGCAGGTAAATTTAGTCATGAAAGAAATTTGTTACCGTGTAAAAACCTGCCTAGATATTAAATGTGAGCTGCACTACTGGTATTACTAAAATAGTAATTCTGTTGACACTAGAATAGATGACTTTTTAAAAACAGACACATTTTGATTCGATACATAATAAAATCATGAAAGCAGCTGGTTTTATTTGGCGTTTGTTCATTTTCTCAGTTTTTCAACTAAAACTGTAACTACTTACCTTCTAAGCATACATATATTCGATACATCTTCTGCTTAGGAAAACAAACCTTCGTGTTTTATTCCTCCCATTATTACCCTGATTGTCGAATTACCTTCCAGGATCTTGTTCTGTCCCTGTTTCTCTGTCCATCATACCCAGTAACTAAATTTGAGCGAAGGTGTCATCTTGGTACAGGTTTGTGGATGTAAATAGCAGTCATGTTATTCCGACAGGCCTAACTAGTGAAAAATCTTGTCTGCCATTAGTAGTCCATATGTGTTACCTCTTTAGGATGTGTGTGACCTATTCCAACCGTGTTGTTATCACGATCACTACTTTATATGGAAGTCCTGCTGGTGTTTATACAGGAAGATGGTGTTCCTAACATCCTCCTGATAGGAAATATTTAGTGATAGTGAGCTCATAGCCATTTACTTACTTGTTTTGTGAGCATTTCTGGAATGCCTGGATTCAACCCTGGGATTTCTAAGACATGCACACACACACACACACACACACCCAGAGAGAGAGAAAGACAGACAGACAGACAGACAAGTAAGTTCCATCCTGTGGAGCAATAGTCAAGGGGGGTCGCCCCCCGGGTGTGGTGTGATGTTCCACATTGAGAAAATAATGGTTCACGGAACAGAGAGAGGGAGTGCTTGAGTGCAGGTGACTCAGGAGATGCTAGGGGAAAGAAAAGTGCTCTGTGTCCCTGGGCTAGGGACTCAGTGACTGGGGGAAAGGCTGTATGGAAGACGATTCTCTAGGACAGCAAGCCCAGATTCCTTGATGGGACACCTGACTGCCCTCGGAGAAACATGGAGAAGTCCCAGGCCAGGGTTAGGCCCCGATTCACAGTTAAGAGTCTGCAATAGTCCCAGCACTTGGGAAGCAGAGGCAAGCTGATCTCTGTGAGATTTGAGGCCAGCCTGGTCTACAAAGAGAAGTCCAAGATAACCAGGGCTACACACAGAAACCCTGTCTTGGAACAAACAAACAAAAACTACACCACAGAGGCCCCTCGGGCTAGCCATGGCTTTGTGCTTTTCTCTGCGTGTTATGCCTGCTTTGTTCTTCTCGTTTATAAATTAGGCCAGGGTGACTAACATTATTCCTTTCCATATAGAGATAAGATAACTCAGTGTTGACTCTCATCTTAAATTTTGAAGTTTTCTTTTTTATGTATCAGTATTCCAAAGGTTACTTTGGCATATATGAATGAGGGCCTACCTAGGTCAAGTAGTATTTAAATGAGCTACTAACTCCTCAGTGGATCTTTTGGGCCTTTCTATTCATATCTAGGCTGCTGCAATAAAATAATTTTTTTTTTTAACCATACTACTTCAGCTTCTCAGGTGCTGGAGTGAGCCACCATGTTTGTATCTCTATTATCTTAAACTTAAACTTAAGATGCCAGTGGTTTGTACATCACAATAAATTGAAGAGTAACATCAGTTAAGTGCTGTATTACATGTCTAGAAAAAGACCAGCCTGGGAGAGGGTGGTTGGGATAGGGGATTTCCAAAAGGGAGACCTGGAAAGGGAAAAACATTTGAAATGTAAATAAAGTATCAAAAAGAAAAAGAAAAAGACCAGCCCTAGGTTACCACATTCTAAAATGGCCTAAGAAAGATATTACTCGTCTACAAGACCTGTGTCTGTATGGTGATTACCTCTCTGGGATCCCTTCCCATTCTGCCTTGCCTGTGGTCTGCTATAGGGCATGGCCCTCCACAAAAGTGGGTCCTGAAGAAAGAATAGAGTACCAGTAGGATACTTGCCCAAAGTCCAAACAGGAGAGAGATGGCCATGATGGCACACACCTGTAATCCCAGCACAATGCCCCAGTTGGACATTGCTTACACGAACTAATCTAATACAGCCTGCCAGCTCCTTGGAACTTCAGGGCCTAGAGCTTTCTTCCAGACCAAAACAAGTTAGCCATAACCTCTCTCTTAAAGACATTCTCTCTAGGCATAGATGACCTCGGAAAGGTCTCCGAGAGCAGAACCCCATCGTTCTCTATTTTACAGAATATAAATGGGATGTGAGGAGCCATCTATGAGACAAGCTCCCTATAGTGAGCTAGACCAGTGGAACCCAACATCTGTTCTTTGTGACTTTCTTCCCAGGGCTGATGAGAGAAGAGGTAGCTTGCTTAAAGAAAGCCTTTGGGCTGATCCTATTGTGTTAGCTTTCCTCTGGTCCTCAGAGAGCACCTCAGGTGAAGCAGCTGCCTTGATCTTCAGAGAGGATCAGATGTGCTTACTGGAGGGGTTGGTGTATTCATGAAGCAGACAGAAGAAAGACGCTACATTTAGAGCTTCTACAGCATGTGATAACTGCATGTCTGCCATGTACTTCTGTCTCTCTCGTGGCTGAGAACAGCAGGGTTCATGATGCTGACTCAGAGGCACAGAAGATAACTCTCCACTGCGTGTCCATTGAGGAAAGTTGGTTGGGTGAGGGTGTTGCTTGGCACACTGCCGTTTGAGATTGTGACATCTCTAAAGTTTGGAACTCACTAACTTACATGTCCCTTTTCCGTAGCTAAGGCTTAATTTTCATTAATTTCTGGATACCAAAGAGATGCGTGTGTCTCCTGGTGACCCTCTTTTCCATTTCAATTGTCATCTGATGTGGAGACCTTCCGTAGCACAACCACAAAGGGCTTGCATGTGGTTTCCCTGGGTGGTGCCCTTCTGTTTGATCTGGGTTGCTAGCCCCTCCCTCACTAATGGGAATGTCTAAGCTTAGGTATGTCACAGCTAGGCAGGAAGAATGTGGAAGGAGGGCCGTGGTAGCAATGACTCCACCCTCCAAAGAAAGTAGAAGCACCCCTGGAAATCCCTTCATTAGCCCTGAACTGCAGCCAGATCAGGTGCCCCAACCCCCAGTTGCAAGGGAGCCTGGGAAAGCAGGGACAGGATTTCCTGGTTGATCCATTGTGATCCAAGTCCCATGAGTCTCCAAAGAAACAGCAGCCTTTCCTTAAGGTAAGGAAGAAGGCAGAGTAGACCCTGCACAGGCTCCTGACAGAATCTCAATGACTAGTCTTTTCCTATTGCTACTCTGTTTTAAAATACAAGACCTTGCTAGAAGCAGGCTCCCTGATTTTATGACTGGCCATATTTCTTGTTGTTGTTTTGTTTTGTTTTTTAATGAAGCTCCCATAGCCTTAGAGAGGAGTGCCTTTGTAAGCCTGGCTGACACTTAACTATGCTGTATAGTTGTTAACCTATAGCATTGTCTTTGCTGACCTGTATTTTCGATTTTTCAGATGACCCTCTTCAGCCTTCCACATCCCATAATGAGAGCGTGCCTAGCTACTGCAGGAATGATGAAGGGGACATCTTCCTGGCAGCTGAGTCCTGGAAGCCTGACGCCTGCACCAGCTGCGTGTGCATTGATAGCGCAATTAGCTGCTACTCTGAGTCTTGCCCTTCCGTGGCCTGTGAAAGACCTGTTTTGAGGAAAGGCCAGTGTTGCCCCTACTGCCTAGGTAAGAACAAGGAAAAAAGAAAACACCTCTCATCTCTCCCAGTGACCACTAAATTAACATTGGCGGCCAATTGCATAGACCAGTTAGTATTTTTTAAATTAGTTTTTCTGGTTGGTATGCCACACAGACCCAATGTGGGAACATCAGTCAGGGGAAAGATGGGGAAGCTGAGCTCCCAAGATGGATGGGTGAAGAATAGATGCTGTCTTGGAACATAATGACATTATAGCACCACTGTGTTCCAGTGGGACTCTGCGAGTTCTGGGTTCTCAATATCATAGTCCCCGCTCCGCTCCCTAATTATTTTTAGTAGTCACCCGGCACATCATTCCCATGTTAGAGGATGTTTATTATATAAAACTTGCCTCTCCCTTAAGACCAACTCAATATGAAGAATTCGTTAAATCTCCCATTTGTTTGTCTTCCCTATCTTATGAGGCAATTAACTGATCCTGTTTAAGCCACACGGCTTAAACATGTTGATGGCCCGAGTGAAACCTGAGTTACTAACAGAACCCTCTCCTCCTCATGGCCTGTGGTGCCACATCTTGTAAGCAGAGGACATATGAATATTAGCCTCTAATGTCCGTACCAAGCCAGTCCTGTGGCCATGAGCCAGATGAGGCTCTGGGGACCAGAAGGGAAGGCTGAGACAGCTGGCAGCGCTAATCAAGGACAAGACTGGCTCCCGAGGCCCTCACTGTCTGTATTGCATCTGCATCCTAAAGTCAAATGAGACACAAGACGTGTCTCAGTCCCACGGTGAGCCCATAATCAGAGTAGCAAATGAAGACACATGTCAGTTGTTATTAATTACAGGCATTGTGCACTTAGTGCCAGTGGGTTCTGCATGCTTTCTAGACACAAGCCATTGCAAGTATTTGGAATAAGAACCCACGGAGGAAGAAGGAGTTTCAGGCCACAAAATGCTACAAACACACACACACACACACACACACACACACACACACGAATATAAAACAGTATGTCCTGAAAGCTGGGTTCTCTCCTTTGAGTGAGCATCTGTACAATGTAGTATTTAAACTTGGATCTCTCTGAGTGAGGACTGGAGAACTGTGATGTAATAACAACTCCAGATCAGGAGTGTCTACAGAAACCGGGGTAGGTGATGATTACCTAGTGGGAAAAAATACTTGCAAGCATTGGTCCTAAATGGAACAAAAAATACAACAAGACACACTTCCAAATTAGCTGCTTACTTTTCAAAGAGCAAACCAAAAAAGCACTCACTGCCTTTGGTGACAAATCTAGAGCCAAGATGTAACTAGGATACTGTCCTGTCTTCACAGGGGGATACAGACAATAGCGTCTGTTTACACATCACAGCCCTAATGATAAAGGAAAGAATTAATGAACCACCCAGGATTACATGGCTAATCCTTGGGAAATCAGAGCCCAGGAGGTCTAAGAATTCCATGTTGGCTTCAGAGGGGGAAAAAAATCTAATAACAAATTTCTCTTGTGTTGGAATTCTTGGAAGGTTTTGTTCAACTGAAAGTCCCTCTTATGTTTCAAGTGGTTACTTGAGTTGTAAATTAGCTTTCATGCAATAATGCTGAATCACTTCCCTTCCCCACAAAAACAGTTCCCCAGAATTGTAAAAGGAAACATTCTGACCTTAATATTTTCAGTCCATATTTTCTGTCTTCTGTTTTTCTTTTTTCCTTCATCCCAATTCCTTAGAAGCATTTAGACCATATATTCTTCTTTAATATATGCAGAATAATACCTGTTTGGCCAAATTGTGTGTCTTGGACTTTACTTTAGATTATAAGTACTGTCATTAGATTGTGGTTCACATAAGTACATAGTCTATTCTGGCACCCCTTCCTCCTCCGTGTGTACACCTGTACTCTATAAGCCTGGACTCATCTTAAGGGACCATGAGAGATCTTCTGTCTGAAAACCACAACTCATGCTGTATTAATGAATGCATTGTTCCATACACGTGGTTGTATACTTGAATTCCCAATTAAGCCTCCTTTGTCTACATCACGCTTGTTTTGAAATACTCTTGTTAAATTACTCCTGTTCTCACGTGGCTCTGCTATTCAGGCATTGAAAGTTGATTTCATAAAGTGATAGAATCTTTCATAGTGAGGAGATTTCCTATCCAACTTGCCTATTCTATTTTGGGGTATTTTCTCTTACTAACCAGTTTGTCCCAATTTCCCATCAGCCTGGCCCCTCTACAGAGACACCAGGCCTGGGGAAAGCCAGCACTCCCAAAAGCACTTCAGAGCTGTGCCTGAGATACAGACCCTTAGTCATCTAGAAAAGAAAAGATGTCCAGACTGGCCATCGTTGGCATGTTGGAAAACACCTGACTGCTTTCCCAGAGAGCACTGAGGACCAGTGCTCCTGTGGAGTCCTGTTTGGGTCATTCTCAGTTTCACCCCAGATTGTCAGCTCTCAGAATCACATCATCTCACTTGGGACAGCACAGATCACGTGGGCACTGACCTTGCTGTGTCCTCCGGTCTCCTGTGTCACTCTAGCAACTGCACAGCTCCTATGAAACTGGCTTCTTCTCATACCAAAACCAAGAACTTTGCTTGTTTTTCCCTTTAGATTTTTTCATTTTATTCTCAGCATAAGAGTAAAGAAAAGTGGTGATCCTCCTAAAAGTAGGTTTCTAATTACTAGTGTTTGTGTTCCTTTCAGCTAAATTATCATCGCACTAATGTACAGCGATAATGATTCTCCTTTGATGCGTGAAGACCTCCGATTACGTGTTCTAATTTAGTAGGATGTGTAATACAGACATAATTAATAGGATTGGTGATTAATTTTGAAAAGTGAGCAGCTTTGTCTAATTGCTTATAATACTCATCATTAGGGAATTCATCCTTCTACTCAAACGAAACTAAGTAGTAATTACCCAATCATTTTAATGGAGCATCTTAATTGATTTTCTAAATTTTTTTTGAATTCTGCCTTCCTACACAAATACACACAAGCCTCAGATTGTATTTTCATAGGCTTTCCGGCTATGAAAAGATGACTTTTTAAAATGGCGTGAGTATGATCAGGTAGACAGGGGTCTGGGAATTCTGGTGTGTGATAGCAGGCATGACAGATGGTTCCTTGGAACTGCTAGAACCTTTGTTATATGACACACTTTACCGTAAGAGCCCAGGCCACTGTAAAGTATCCTCACTTTGCTCCCAGCTGCATGCTGTGTGCCTGTATCCTTCCTTGCCAGAGGAAATAGTCTTGCAGGACTGAATGAGATCTTGGCTCCGTAACTCCCTAGAGGAGCAAATTAATAAACCAGTGACTGGCACCCCACCTACACTCACTGTATCTGTGAGGATGTATGCCCTGCCCACAGCTTTGGCACGGGGCACATGAGTATTCCCATGGACCTTTTCTATGCCAGTGTTTCGGTTCTTCCAGGTCGGCTAGTCCTTAGAGCACTCCTTTGATTATAAGACTATTCTTAGCCTAACAGATGGGGTTAGTTCCCTGTCAGCTTTGTAAAGCAGGAAAGTCAGATGACTGCCACTAGGCTGCTCTAGAACAGAAGAACCAGTGTGCTGGCTGTGTCAGAAGTGATGATCAGAATATTACCTTGAAAAGTGTGGCTTGGTAAAGATGTGTTTGCTTGTAGTTGCAGGTTACTTTACTTGATATTTTAAGTCACATACTGAGAATCTCAGCTAGAAATCAATTTAAGACTTTTTTTTGGTCTAATGTTAGTTATTTTTGGATAAGAGCTGTTTGTTTAATCAATACCTAAACCATAAACACATGTGGTGTATAACTTGCATATAAACAACATTAAAATATTCTGTTTATGTGACTTTGAATCATTTCAGAATGTCTTTACTCTAGATCTTTAAAGATCTGTGAAAATGGTGATTCTTTCACCAGGTCTGTCTTTTCCTCCTGGGTACCTCTGTCTGATTAGCGCATAGCCGTACTTCATATTTGGCAAGTGTTAGTCTGTACTGAAATTTGAAGTGGCACTAACACAAGAAGCCAAACTTGCCCGGCTTTAGTCAGAGCTGTGGTTTTTGTCAGTGCACTGCAAGCAAGTGGGATAATTGTGTGGTAATCAATGAGTGGGTAGAGAAAGGGCCCCTAATAATGGTGGGGTTTGTGTTCTGTACCACACCGTCTGCTGTGTGACTTTTCTTGTGCTCCCTCTTCTCTGTGTTTCGGGCTGATGGATCAAAATCCTTAGATTTTTATATACACACACGTATCAGTCAGAATCAAATGTAATAACCATTCGCCTCGACGTTGTTAAAATTTGTGAAGTTAATGTTACGTGGTTTTTAAGTCATAATGTTAGGACACTAGAATTTAATATTCTGATGTATTTTCTTAAAATTAAAAGCTTGTGCACGTTGTAAGGAACTTACTTACCCTGGAGCCAAGAGTTATACTCACAACTCTAAAACATACTGGCTCTGTGTCTTGGTGACATGATACAATCCACCTCAGTTGCCTCCCGTAGAGGAAACCTGTGCTTCTCAAAGGTAGTATGTAACGGAAGTGAAGCCATGTTTTCATATGGGGATGTAAACACAGTGTGAGCGTATCCTGGCTCAGTGGTCCGCTGCTCCTACAGTACAGGCTGGCTGCAGTTTGAACAATGTTCATTCATGTAGTGGCTTTTATCTCCTCATGGTGGTGTGGAGCGTCTTGTTCCACCAAGAGACAGGCCAGCACAGCACATCTCCGTGATGACCTTCTGAAGGATGGTCATCCTGTCAGAGTGTGAGGACCCTTAACTTGGGTTTCAGAAGCTAGTGCCATGTGAGGAGTTCCTGAACTGCTTGTGTGGTATTCACCGTGACCCTGATTGTGGAGGGCACGCTGTCCTGGGGAAGTGTCATGCATCCCTTCAACTGAATTCACAGCTGCCAGACACAGCGGCCCCAGACTGTCACCGTCACTGTGAGAACTAGTATTAAAAAATGGTTAAGTGAAAAGAAAGGAACAAGAGAGGATGGGAAGGCAGAAGAAGCAGAATGGGCCCTTGCCTATTGTTTAGAGGGTGTGAGAAGGAACACATTCTGGTTGTCATCTACTGTACTAACTTTGGAACTGGTCTAAAGTTACCGCACCAAAAATAAACAGTGTTTGATTTCAGTTTGCTTAGGTCCTGCCTGGCACCCTAGGAAGCACCTCCTTCTGCATCCTCCATGCACACACTGTCCCTTTAGCATCCTTTTCAGGCACCCAACATTGTGAACAGGAATTCAAGTTTGCGGTTGACTCAGAGAGGACCTCTGGGACATAGCATCTGTCTGAGCCCCTGTCCATGGGAGACCTCAGATTAAAAATACTTCTGCAGAGAGGACGGCTGAGACTGGAGGCTGGCACTGGAGTCTCAGAGTAGAGCAGCATCTTCCCCTTTCAGCTTATTTCTGTACAAGAGGCCAAATGTGATTTTTCTATCTGCCAGTGATAAGGGGTGGGTAGAGACCTCTTCCCAGGAGGAGCCACTTGGTAAGGACCCCTGGATGATGCTGGCAGAGGATCTCTAACAGCATGAAGCATCTCCTGTTATTGCAGAGACTGAGACATCCTGCCTGTCAGATTTTTCTAACAAGATGCAATACTCCAGCATCCTAAAGAATGCTGTATCTCTTCTTTTGTGGAGCCACTTTGATCTCGCATTGTTTCTGCCTGCCATTTAGAATATGTTTATTCATTCCCAAAATGATTTTGGTGTATAATTTCCATGTGTATGTACACACACACACACACACACACACACACACCTTACTGTAAAATAGTAGGCATAGCTATGAAATAAGACTTCATTTCAAGTTGAACTACTTCTTTGAACTTGACCCTTGAAGTACAGTAGATACTTAATACAAGAATTACATTCTCTGGGAAATCGTGTCCTCTTGGCATGCAGTGGGGATCAACCAAAAGTCACTGTCGATCAGTTGGTCAGGTTTCTGCTCATGGAACTCGGAAACATGTATAATTCTTCTGTTGATTTGAAGCAAGCATTTTATTACAGTGTGCTGGAGAAACCTGGAAGTCTTGTTTTGATCTTTGTACTAGAGGTAGACTTTCCCATCCAGAGAAACAGATGAACCAAAGTAAAACTGGGTTTTGAAGAAAGGACTTTGATGGCCACTGGCTTATACATCAGTAAAGATACTATATAGAGGTGGCGGCCACACTACATGATAATGTCTGTCTTTTTTTATATGAAAATAATTAAGATCGGATGTTTTTCCTCATTGATATTGATTGAGCCTTGCATGCACAAGAGTCCATTGAGCTCCCTCTTCACATTCTTGGGGTCTGCTCTTTCCCTTTAGCCAGAATGCTCAGAGTCTGTGCCTATACATCTGCAAACTTCCAGTGACCTGTTGTTTATTTACGTAAATTCTTGCTCCTTACAGTTTCTGTTTAAGTCTTTCCTTTACTTTTTTTTTTTTTTTTTTTTTTTAAGGATAATGTCACTAGTTTCTCAAATGGAGTTGCTTACATTTTATGTGTTCTCCAAACATGACACTCATGTCTAGCATTTGCCCAACTGATGTTGACAAAGAAAAATCCCAGGCCATGGCTTTAGTGTCTTATCAGAAAGGATGTGTTTGTTACTCCTTTCTGGGTTAGAAAGAGGGATTGCAATGCATTATGGGACATGTACACTAATATTGTAATGAGTACTTTCTCTATATCAGATGTTTGATCATTGATAAGCCTTGGCTGCTTTATATGCCTCTCTTATAAGCCTCAATGGCACAAGCTACCTTTTTACCCCTGCCTAAGTGATCTCATGAAGTACTGTTTATCTGAAATCGGGCTAGGGAGGTAGCTGGGCAGGTAAAATGCCTGCTTCACAAGCAGGAACACTAAGTTTGGATCCCCAGTATCCATGTAAAAAGCCAGGCATGGCAGCATACATCTGTAACCCTAGCAGTGTAGGAGGAGGGGACACAGGCAGACCCTCAAGGTTGCTAGCCAGCCAGTCTGGCAGTTCTGAGTTCAGTAAGAGAAACCATGTCAAAATATAAATTGGGAACACACATGCGCGCGCACACACACACACACACACACACACACATGCATATGTAGACAAATGCTAAGACACATACACACACTTGAGATTTTAAACTTAGTATCCACACCGAAGTAGAATACTATGAGCCAGTCCTTTGGCTCACCCACTATATGTAAGCCCCCATTGCTCTGGATGCATGTCCCAGAGGAAATATGTCTTATTAATGAATGAAGCCAGGAGTTAAGAACAGTACTGTGAGTGTGCCTGCATCTCAATACCTATGGAAGGAAAAGTTGTCCCAGAGTAGGACTGTGCTGGGTTGATATAAACGAGGGATTTCTTAAAGCCCACAGCAGCATTTAGCTTCTTGGCTATCAGGATCCCAGAGTAAATTACTTTTCTGGACTCTGTAGTGTAGCAGGAGATTTAAAAGACCTGATGCAATTTTTAAAGCTGCCTGACTTCCTCTCAGGAAGTGACTCCCACACCATGACCAGAGTTAGAATCTGAAGTGTCCCTCCCGAGAAGGTTCTCTCTGAGGCAGAAACCAAAGCCGTAATGCAGGTGACAGTGGGTTTGGGGTTCTGTATCCTTCCGTGAAGGAAACAGGAAGCTATCAGGAGACACTTCCTTTGCAGAGGCTCATATATCCAGCACTAGTCAGAGTCGGCAGGCCTCTGGGTCCATATGAGTGACTCCTGGTAGGTTGGATCTGGGTAGAGGGGAAAGACACCGGTGGCTGCCAAGGCCTTCAGCGAACTTTATTTTGCAAGTAAAACAGCTCAAGGAGTAAAAGCCAACTCCAGTGATCACAGCTTGTAAGCATTTATTCGTATCTTGAAAAGACATGAGACTGTCAAGTTTGAACAGTCAAAGTCAGCCTCGTAGGAGTAAACATGGACGGCATGGACAGTTCTCACCTTTTTTTATAACCAGAATCCAGGACAGGCAGAGGGGGAAACCACACTGAGCTCTGCTCCAGAAAGGGCACTGTATATTTTTAACGTGGTTGCTTGAATCTGCATAGAAAGGAGAGAGAGAGAGAGAGAGAGAGAGAGAGAGAGAGAGAGAGAGAATGTGAATATTCTGTGACTTGAAGAGTCCCTGTCATGTAGCCATTGTGGGAAACCCATCCCAGCTCCTGGCCCACCATATTCACCATATTGACAGTGTCAGCAAAATAAACCCTTACCTGAAAGAGGCCATTCCAGATTGATTCTGATAGATCAGACAGGGGTTCATGATGAGGAAGCAAAATGCCCCAGCTTATCAAACCAAGGTGTAACCATGAAATAGTGACTGTCTTGCTTGAATATTTCAAAAACTGGTCCCTGGTGCCACTGCCAATGGAAAAGCCCAAAGCTGTCTGAAGCTACAGCAGTATCTTCCAGATACAATTTTAGACTCAAGGGCTGCTTCAGAGGGGATCGTGTTTGTGCAATGTTTAATCCCTAATGTACTGGTTTTAAAAGGAAGTGTTGTTATGGACCAGTGTGGTTCCTGATGTTTTCCTTGGAACATTCTCCTGTCGTCATTTTTCTCTGAGAGGGGGAGGAAGGGAATGGTAAGGGAGGTAAGAACTATGAGAGGAAAGAGACGTGATAGATGGAGACCTCCAGGAAGGCCTGTGAGTCCTCACCACTGTGCCTCTCCACTTCTCAACCAGTTATGCCACTCACCTAAAAGATCTCCACTTCCTGCAGCCACTGAGTAATAATGACTTTGGTTTATGTGGCACTGATGCCTGCCCAGAGAGTGATTACCCCACACCCCACAAGTCAGGCCACTATGCTTGGTAGACAGAAGGCATTCGTGGGTATGTATGTGCAGCTAAAGTGGGCGCTGTCTGAGAGAGGGAGAGAGGGTGTTGAGGTTTGTGTTTTATATGTTTTTGACGGGTTAACCTATAGTAATGAATTTCGTTATTCAAAAGTAAAGGAGAAAAGGAAAACCTCATCCTTAAGTGTAGCAATCGCTGTTAATTTCCCTTCTTTCTAGATTGTTATACACTTTACACACTAGTAATTTTTCTAGTGTTATGAATTGTAATGTAACTATCTGATATGCAACCCCCAGTGGTGTCGTGACCCACGGGTTGAGAACAGATGCTTTTGGTTTTTGTTTTGTTTTGTTTTCATTGTGTGGCCTAGATTACAGGCAATAGAGTTACTAGGTCAAAGAGCAGACTAAAGGTTTTAATGACGTGTGAAGGGCATTTCACATAGGTTTTGCCCATTTCTCTCTACTGTCTTTTTTTCTAGAGCTGCCAGAAACTGGCTGAAGTCTCACCTTTTACCTATATGTAAGACCTTTCTAGCTTAGTGACAGTTTCATGGACCTGGTCACCCAGAGAGGTTAAGAATTTACAGATCCATCTGTGGGTCTGGAGGGTCCACAGGAATATCAGGGACTATTTGCTAAAGCCTCACCTGACCACCTCGCAAGTTCACCTGTACTTAAGGCAGGAAGAGGATTCCTCGTGCTTCCCCTCCCCATCTGTACCCCACTAATCATTTCATAGAAATCCCTCAAGCCTCACCCTTCCTTCCCACCCTCACTATCTCCGACTAAACCCCCTTGGACACTGTACCCCCTCTGCCTTAGATCCATGTAGGTGGATCTCAGTTTCCTTCTGAAGTAAACTAAGAAGGCCCCTCCCCATCTCCATGGGAAGGATCTGAAGGTCTCACCTGTCATTCACAATCCTTTGTTATCCATTCCAAGGATATCACCAATGGACAAATGCACACACACACACCAGTCACCCGATACGCCTCCCTGTCCTTGTAGTCAGCTGAGCCATCGGTTGCGCCACCTTCTGAGGTGCCTTCCCTTAGCTTCTTCACCTCCTCTTCACTGCTTAAGAGAAAGGCCGAGCGTGGAGTCCTAGGAGAAGTCTCACTTACCCAGCAGACCTGTCTTTTGCCCTCCACACTGTCCACCTGTGTTTATGTCATATCAGTAGCAGGAACTGTGCTGGGCAACGGTGAGGGACCCCAAGGCTGCCTCCACCACACTCTGGGCAGGCTTCTTGGTCAAAGTTCTGCCTGCATCAGCACTGGTGATGAGTGTTTATTAAATGTGTGGATGCCCCTCATGTGCAGAACGCATAATTACCATCTTTAACATTGAAACCTTGTTTTGGAAGCTAATATTACTCTGTGAGCATTAGGGGCTTTGATTTATTAGGTATCTTAAGGCATAATGAGTTTCTGTGCAGAGACCCTAAGAAAATAGAGCTCAGTGCTTGGCCTTGAGTAGAACCGCTTTGCAAAGTCTTCAGCCCTTCTGTCATGGTGCCTCGTGCCCTTTCTCCATAAGAGCACTGGTGGAGGTGCCACCAACATAAGATGCAGGAAGGGTGACAGCCTTCTCCTTCCTGGTTCCTCACGAAGTACTATGGTGGCTGCAATTCTGTTCATACCGTTGCTCCGTCATCAGAGCTAGTTCACAGTTTATGTACTACACAGGCAGAACTGTTCTGTAAAGGATCGCTTCCTTCCTTACAAGGTCGCTGCATAGTAGGATCTAGATTCAGTAGCCTAAACTATCCTTGATGATAATGACATCAGAATACTTCCTGAATTAAGGACACCATGTAACTCTGCCCAGCCCATTTCCCACGTATGTTTTAGATATCTTAATTTAAATCACCCCCTTCAAGGATTCCATGTTAGCAAACACTTGTGTCCCATTTGCTTTGAAAGCCTTCAGGTGAGTTGTTAGCTTAGTAGATGATTCACCAAAATACTTAGTCTGTCCAGTAAACATAGTAACCCCAAGGGCCTCCCAAGAAGAACACCGAGCCCTGAGCACCCCATTTTCCTAAGGAGTTTTGCCATTTCCGGTATCCAGTGGGGTACAGTCTTTAGACTCCAGGCACAAATTTGTCCCAGATTTGAAGGTGTCATCCAGACAGTCATTGGCCTGGTTGCCAGTCTTCTTCAGACCAACCTGTCTCCCTTACTGCTGAATTGTTGGTCATTAGGCTTGCTCAGAGCCCCAGACGTAAAGCCCAGACTCAAGATAGACTAGCTGTTAAATGGGATCGCTATGAATCCATTAAGAAGAGAAAGAAACTTGCAAGGGAAAGGTTGGCATATGAGGACCACAAGAGATGATAAAAGCTTCTAAATAAAATCTATGTAAATGTATTTTGTTCTCAAGAACCCTAGTCTGCTGGTGTTGAGAGGGGAATGGGTTAAATGAAGTAAAATTGAGTCGGAAGTGGAAAAGGCCTTGTTGGTGAGAAATCATGCAGCATCCCTGAAGGGTGACAGGGACAATTTTCTAGGCTGCCATGGCTCATAACATGCGGCCATTCTCATCCTTTGCACTTTCCAGCATGGTTTATAAAACACACAAATGGTGGCTGGGAATGGGGATGGGTAAAGCCCAGCTCCGGGAGTGTGCCCAGCTGGGCCCCGTACCCCACTGTGGTTAACAGCCTAGTGACACATGCCCAGTGAGCAGCACTCCCGTGTGGCTGTTACAGTTGCTCTTCTTTATGGTTCTCGTGTGAGCCTTTGTGGGCCTTGGTCAGTGACTGGCCACAAGAAGGTTCTGAAGGTCCAAGGAGAATGACAGACAGCACTGCTGGGACCTGAGGAAAATGACTTGCCAGATTCTGGAGATCACCAACCATCTTGCAATTGTGTCAAGCTATACCCCTTAGTATCCCAATAGAAGGTGCCCTTTTGGTCCCTCAGTCACCCTCACCATGTCCTCTTTCTCACTAGAAGACACAATTCCAAAGAAAGTGGTGTGCCACTTCAGTGGGAAGACCTATGCTGACGAAGAACGATGGGATATTGACAGCTGCACGCACTGCTACTGCCTGCAAGGCCAGACCCTCTGCTCGACTGTCAGCTGCCCACCATTACCCTGTGCAGAGCCCATCAAGGTGGAAGGGAGTTGCTGTCCGATGTGCCCAGGTATCTAAACCATCATTCTTCTGTGATCAGGCAAATATGGCTCCGGTAGTGGGTCAGCCCAGTTGGCATGCTCCTATCCAAAGTCCTCAGGGTAATTTGCAGAGCTGTGACCATGTAGGTAAAGGTTCTACTAATTTGCATACTCAACCCATAAAGTGGGGTACAGCAACACAAGTATAGCCCACCCATTAAAGGAACCTGCTCTGTCCGAAAAGCATGGTTTTAGTGCAGTGTTGGACCAGCCTAGGGGAAAAGACCTCAGATCAAACAGGAATATGACGTGAATGTGTATCAGAACAAAAATGGAAGATTTGCAGTTAAAGAAAATACATCTGGATCGTTGTGGCTTTAGCTCAACTGTTTGAGCCCCTACCCCACCATGATCTCTGGCCTTTTCCCAACCCCTCAGCTGAACCCTTCTCCTCCCACGTGTTAGGTAAGCACAGAGCACACCCTCTGGCCTGTCTCTCCAGTCCTCCTCCTTCACTCCCTCATATCAGCTGCCTTATTCAACCTCTTGCTTTCAAACCCAAGTCCCCACAGCAGCCCCGAACCACCACCCCAACCCCAACCTGTCTTCTAGTTTTCTATCCCTATGCCTCCTGCCAAAACAGCTCCTTTAGCCCCGGCCCTAATCCCAGCACTGCAGGGCCTTAGCCTTCACCAGGACAGCCTCTGGGCAGTATTCCCAATCGGATCCCGTGCACACCAGAGACTCCCCAGGCAGCCTGGACCTCACATAGGCTCTCACTTCAAGCGAGGCCCACAGCGAGCCGGGAGCCTTTGCCTCCTTACCTTGAGGCTTCTGTTTCCCTTGCAGCATTGTTTTAATGAATCTTGTTGTATAGAGGACAGTACTCTGAGATCTGTGTCAATTTAGAAATACAGCTGGACTGATAATTGAAAACGGGGCAGCTAGACAGTGCTTAATTGAACCTCATTGGTTTTTTTGTTGGGTGGTATGCCCATAGCCCTCTCTGAGCACTTCTGAAAATGTACAACCACCCTTGAAAACTAGCTATAGTAAACATGCAAGTCCTTCTCACCTCTCATCATGCTTGGTGAATAGTGACGCTGCTGCTGCTGCCGCCGCTGCTGCTGCTGCCGCCGCTGCTGCTG
>JADRCH010000014.1:14755895-14811925 GCA_019843965.1 Rhynchomys soricoides | reverse complement strand
GTTAACAACTCACCTCTCAGTATACAGTCGGTTAACAACTCATCTCTCAGTATACAGTCGGTTAACAACTCATCTCTCAGTATACAGTTGGCTAACAACTCACCTTTCAGTATGTAGTCAGTTAACAAGCTTGGAACTTTCTCACTGTCCTCCTTCATGGCATGCAGAACTGCAAAACAAGAAAAAAGACAATGGCAGTAACTTAGGGTCCAGATCCAAAGTTACGATTCATTTCACAGTTGTAGCTTCAATACTAATGAATGATATGGTGTAACTGATGCACATAAATTACATGATCTTTTCTAGATCAGTGAACACAGTGAAGGCTCAGTATGGAAGTGGGAATCAGTTCCCTGGTTCAACATTCCCAAGCACTGGAGGCAGGAAAGAGGTATGGGCCATCCGTGGAGCATCTGTTTGTTCTAGTGAATGCTGGAAAGTGAAGGACAGTGTCGTGTGCACTTTGATGAGCCAGCCCTGTTACCCTCACAGATCCTTAGAACTAGAGGACCTTCTGGAGGAAGGGGGATGAACTGTACTCTCCAGACTAGTAGGTTTAGTGAAAAACTTTAAAGACCAATGAAGAAAGGCCTAGAAGGCAGCTCCCAGCATCTAAGCTCTGAACACCTTCTAAAGGGAGATTTTGTGCTCTCTCTCTCTCTCTCTCTCTCTCTCTCTCTCTCTCTCTGTGTGTGTGTATAAGAGAATACACACACACACAATTATATTGCTGGGATCAAACCCAGGGCTTCCTGTATACCAGACACACTGAGATACACCTGCCTGCCAGCCTAATGTTATTATGCTCTTGGTGAATACCAACACTGAAACACCAGCCACTCAGCATCAGGTTTTAGATCTTGGTTTTTAATCTAATTCACCTAGGTAGAGACAAATTCAGAATTGTACCTTCATAGTGTTTTCCATGGATGTATGCCAAGTCCACAGAGTGTAACTGTCAAATCAGCCTTCTAACCCTGGCTCTACCTCTTCTCTATTGTGAATAACGTATTTTATCACCCTGGGTACTAAGCTCCTCAGCTATAACATGAGGATGATAATCAGGTCTTTCTCAGAGGCTTGTTAATGAAGGATCCAGCTCCTCATTATGTACAGACGACATATAGGGACTGGTGTTAACCATAAGGAGCTAATGTAACTCTCATGACTACTATATCATCACGCCTGTGACTCCCTTCCCACAGCTTTTACGAGGGAGGCCACAAATGCATAAATGGCTTTTCCTCTTTGGAGTCAGTAGAGGCCCCGGTGCACCCAAATGTCTCCACCATCACAGAATCATAAGAATCATAAGAGCTGTCCTAGAGTGGATATCATTCTGTCACCCAAAGATGCCCAGAGATTTCAAAACAAACAAACAAAACTGTGTCCATCTAGGAAAGTATCACCTATCTGGAAGTGCACTGCCTCTGTCTCATCCCGGAGCTGCAGCTGTCTAAGCAGTATTTATTCTCCCTTCTGTAGACAACCGTCAGCCTCAGCATTTCCGCTTTTAGGCTTCAGCCTTTTTTTTTTTTTTTTTCTCTATAAAGTCACATTCCAGGAGCTGGGGTCATTCAAGGTGGAGTTGCCCAAGAATTAAGAGAGTCAGGCCTGTAACTAACCATCTTATGTGATCTTGGACACAAATTTGCAAGCTTTTGCTGAAAATGAGAAGGCTGAGCACCCACCTAGCTAAGCTCTGGTTTCTTTGTCTCACACTGACTGGCATCACCTGCTTTACCGATATATGAATATAAGACTTTTCATGTACTGCTCACCACGAAAAGTGTAAACAACCAAGCTTAGCAGGCAGAGTGGCTAAGAGGAAGCTGCTGCCCTGTCACTAACAGTCACTAACAGGATCTACCCAAGTGATACGTGTTCATTTCCTTTTAATTAGAAATTATAAAATTTACACTCAGAAGTAATATCAACAGATCTAATCCTTTCTATTTTGTTTGTTTCTCCTGAGACAGGGTTTTACTCTGTGTAGCCAGGATGGCTAAATGTCAGGACCTCAGGGCAATCCTCCTACCTCAGCCTCCTCGGGTGCTGGTTTACATATGTGAGCCACAGGGCTGGGGCTCAATCTTTTCACTTTCCTTGTGTATGAAATCTGGACAACTGTGTGTAAGTGTTTGTTTGTTTGGCATAGGGGTGTTTTGCCTACATGTCTATCTTACATAGCATATGTGTCTGGAACCTGTAGAGGCCAGAAGAGAACATCAGATCTCCTGAAATTAGAGTTACAGACAGTTGTGAGCTGCCATGTGGGTGCTAGAAGTGGAGCCTGGGTCCTCTGGCAGAGCAGCCGGTGTTCTTAACCCGAGCCAGCTCTCCAGCCCACGCCAAGCTGACTGTGACTTGCTCCAAATCAGACATAATTTATTTACTATAGGATAAATTGAGAAAATATTTTTTATCATAATATTCCATTGCTACCAAGAAAGAATATCCAAAAATATCCTTGAAAATAAAGACTGACCAGATTTCTGTGGCTGTTTATGACTATTCTAAGACATACTCAATACTACATGTATTTATTGATCTCACAAATCATTTTGTGATACAGGTGGAGTATCTGTCTGCTTCATTCGCTAATGTACATAAAGTGCTCTGAAAATAGCCTGGTCCCCAGCAGACCCTAGCAATGCTCTTAAAGTCTCACTGCCAACTTATGGCAGTCTTACGACTCCTTCTGCTTTCCCGTCCCCAAGAAGGCGGGGGTAACCCTACATCTCTATCTCTTTCCTAGTCAGTCACTAAGTCACATAACAGCCACAAAACATTTTATTCGGTGACAGAGAGACATGCTTTCTAATATGATGATGGAGACTCAACTTGCATGTTTTCTAAAATAAAAAAAAGCTTAGCTCACAAATATTTCAAAAATTAAGGGAAAAAATTCAAACAATGCTCAAGTCAGCACGACATTTGATTTTATAGTTATTTATTTCACTGTCATAAGAATAAAGGATAGCATCCATCATTTACCAATCTACACTGACAAAATAAGCAAAAATAAAATTCAGAAATAAAACCAAGAGTTTAGGAATCAGCAAAAGTCCAACAGTAAGTTGTTTAAATTTGTCTTTGCTCACTTTTTGTTAATATTTGAAGATCTTCGACAGACGGTGGGCCATTCTTCCTTTCGTAAGGGATAACTGTCGTCAAATACTGCCAAATTAAAAGAAAACAATCATTCAGACCTGAATGAATTTACATTCAGAGCAATGCACTCCCTAGAAGGTCTACGTTCTAACAGAAGCAGTGCTGCTCTGGAGGTGGACACATGGGCGTAGGCAGCCATCCCTGCAGTCTGAGCCTTTCTGCTGGGGTTCATTTTTCTCCCCGATTCTACCTGCCTGTAAGCCTCCTGTCATCATAAGTAAGGCCTTCCTACAGTTCAGTCGCTGAACATTTCACAGGGTGAGGTCTGAGGACAGCTTGCACATTTTTAAGTGGAGTCTTATCTAGAACTTTCCTTGCATGCTTTTTCAACAGTTTCAAGACAGTCACTAAACTAACTGCATAGCTTTAACAATGCTATACAAATAACAACCTCTGGCCGTCAGATCATTCCCTCTCACACCATTCTTATTCCCATTGAAAACAACAATCAACTTGAATAACATGATAATGTTTCAGAACACAAACCAATTTCTTCCAGACATTGATAACAAAGACTCACTTCCCAAACAATTACTGAAACATAATTAATATGTTAAGTAATTGTGTAAGTACATGTAAATGGCCTTAGATATTAGAGATGAGAAAACTGAGAAAGAATGACCAAAAAGGTAAATGAATAATAAAAATAGTCTCTGAATTTGTGACAAATTGTCCAGCCAATTCACTCCCTCTAAAGGCTCATGATTATCACACTTGGGTTTAAAAAAAAACAAACAAAAAAAAAGCAAATCATGAAAGTATGTTCTAGAAACAACTGTCTAGAACACTCTATTGTACAGTGCAGGGCAGTTTGCAAAAGCTCACATAGAAAGTGAGTATCCTATCCTGTCCTTGAGCTTCTCCAAGCCTGTTCTCGAAATTTATTCTCGATAAAGTTCTTTATTTCTGTTCCTAATCCCCACAGACTGTGTGGTTCTATAAATAAGCAAAAAATTATGATAAAAAGTTGCTAAACAAACAATAATCGGGCCTGAAGTCCAGACAACAGTAAAAATGAGTTCACATCCCGCAGAGGAGGCTCAACTGTACAGCCAAGTATGATATGAGATATATAGATATATATTCCCATAAATGCCAATGATGTGCTCACCTGAGCTTTCACTCATGGTGTCAAGCAATGTGAAGAAGCATTGGGAATCTGTGCTGTCGCCCATATGGCCACCTCCTCATGAGGCAGGTCAATTGTAGGCTATTTTTCCATCTTGCAGGTCGTGGGAGGCAAGGGGCACAGAATAACAACTAGAAATTCACCCATTCCTGAGGAGTGTCCCTATGAGCTGTGAATGTCAGTGGGAGCCTGCCCTCTTTAATACCAATTCTCTCCCCTCTGGAATACACAAAAACCTTAAACCTTCTGAAGAATCTCTAGATAAACTTCCTACTGCATACACTGCCATGACCTGGCCCACAAGAGTGTCTTAGTCAGACAGAATTTTCAAATAGTGAAAGATAATTTCTAATATATTCACCAATATATACATTCCCATGTTTGTGACCCTCCTTTGAATTATGCAAAACTCTAAATACAAACCAAGTTGCTACACATCTGACTATGCAGTCTCATATCATATAATTCTATATCCATGATGTCTTACTCTTCACTTGGCTGACAACTGAACTGGCTCACTATACAATATGCCCAACTTCAGATAAAAGAGGTAAAATCTCGTCTCTGCATATTTTTTTTACCTAAGACTCCAATCTCTAAGGTAACAAGCTCTGACCACATTCTCCTCAAAATGAGATCTTCTTTCCTAAATCTTTAGCAGCAATGTACCATGTTCCAGTTCAGTTGTCTTCACGACCATGCAAGCCATTATGTCGGTATATTAATATCTATTTATTAAAGGTGGGCATGAAAATGGGGCCCTGAAACCTGCTTAAGAATGTATTTCATCTGTTGACCAATCTAAACGCTTTTTCCCCAAAGGGAGATTCTATTCATTACTGTTCATCCACACAGACAGAATGAACCTGCACTCTCCCCTCTCAGCCATGCTCTTACTAAATTAGTAAAAGTGCCAACTTTCAGGGCCCTCAAAGAGCAAAGGAACAAGCAGAGGTGAGGAAAATAAGGAGAATGGAGCACCTGTCTCTCTCCACCCGAGTTTCCAAAGGTGTGACGAAGGCCATTCTGAATGACACTTGAGATCCCTTCCATGCTGAAGCGCTAAAGGCGGCAGTACGTGGCGCAGGAAGAACAGGACAGAGAAAGAAGTTCAGAGACTATTAGTGCAGTGCTCCATGATGACTGTCTGTGCCATGATTACTCATTCTCATAGAGTGGACACCATCATGCTGTTTAGAAACTGCTTTCACTTCCATTGCTGTGTGAGTCCAACGCAAAACCAACTGTAGGCCACTATACCCACGGGGAGCTCTCCCACTCTATTAGATTTGTTCCAATTTGTGGCAAATGTCAGCTGTGCCCTTATTTTATTAAAAAGTTTACTGCACAATTCTATGATACCTTTCGATACTGCTTGTCTACATTTTATCAGAAGCTTGAAAGCTTAATCCTCCGCAACGTGCCGGTTCTGAACTGAAGTTTACAGTCTCCTCCGTCTGGGGAGATGAACCTGACTTCTGGCCGATGAACATGCTGCTACTCAGACCAACGACTGCTCCCACTCACTCTCCAGGCACCTGCCATTGCCTTGCTGCCGAAAATGTGAAGTGGAACATGGCATATGCTTCCTGGGGAGCAGAATGGATCCCACTGTACCCACTGAGCCTCCCGAAAACATATCCACTCTGTTTCTAGAAAACAACTGCCGCTTATTTCTCCCAACAACCTCGATGACTTCCTAGAATTCACTTGCTGCCCTCAAGTGAGACTGTCTCTTCCCTTTTGGTGACTTATCTTGATTTGTAACCGGCCTGCAGTCACACGCATCATCAAGAGGCACACTGGCACCTATCTAGCAGCTGAATCAAAGGCAGCAGAGATTCTTACAGCATGACCAACCAAAGGAAAGGCTCCTGAGGAGGAAACTGTAGTCTGAGTCACCGGATGGTGCTTTTCCCTGGAATTTTAGGGGGAAAGTTGAACCAGTAAACACACTGAAGGAATGAACTTAAAGGAATTCTCCAGGTCCTCAGGAAGCCACAGAAATGCTCTCTGCTCTCAGACAATGTAGACATTGGTCCCAGTGATCTCATAGTGTGACCCAGGCACAATTTGAGAAACACTGAAATTCTAGAAGAACATGAACTCAAACTTATCCTAATATTAAGATACGGCTTGTCTTACTTTTAAATTTCAGTTGTGATTAAGCATGCATAGTGTTAGGCTTCATACAATTTCTTTCAAGTACATCATGGACTTTGGCCATCTACACACTCCAATTCACTCAGACTAGCACAACGGACAGTGTAACATTCTAGAGAGCAGACTGAATGCAGAGGCGGAGCTGAGACTCATGTCCTTCAGCTATGCCGAACATCAGCCAGACTGACAAAAAAATCACCAATGACATTTCTCTAACCAACCTTTAAAGCTATAATCTATGAAAACTTACCATTTATATAAGAACTAATCATTTAACTTTGACACTTTAAATGAATTAACCTTTTATCAGTTTTAACTTTTAATACAGTAAATATTGACCAACTCAATTATGTATGAGCAGGCTCGGAAGCCCTCAATAAATGTTAAGAGGGTAAAGAAATCCTGATTAACAAAGAGCTGAGAAATACAAAAAGGGTTACCCTGAGAGGAGCAGACTTAGAGCCTCTGGCCCAGCCACACCAGTCAACCAAGGGCACTGTTGGAAACCTGAGCCCACCCACACTGGCCTTGTGGGAGTTGTTGAGCATGCCCCTCCTTCTCCATCACACTTCTGCCCCACTTTTTCCAGATCCAGACCCATACAGTTTTATGTTGGCGAGAATCAATGTCCTGGCCAAGAGACTTCCATAGTTCCTCACTCTGCTGAGAATATAGCCATTACTTTGGATGGAAGAGACTGCTTTTACAAGAAAAAGTTACGTACTATAACTCTTTCTGTAGATTCTTCACACGCCATTTTACAATTTGTTCCTTGTTGGTAAAACAGGTTATCCAGAGATGACATCACAGGCTCCAGAGCCAGCAATAAAGATGATTTTCAAGAAAACAAGTCAGCTCATTAGTTAAATACATTCCCTTGGAAAAGGACAAGAAAGAATGCTTGCTTTCAGTCTGTATTACCTGGTTCCATTATCTGAGGAAATGACAAAGCTAGATGCAGACTTGGAAAACCTCAGCTGGTGAAAGAAGCCAGAAGCCATACAAGAAAACTATTTGGAAAGTACAGTCCAAATTTATTAGCTTAATTTTCCCAGTCAAAAAACTAATTAGAATCACTGAAGAAAAAACAAAAGCAAAAAAGGTCAATGCACATTCATAAGATGCATATGCAACTTCAGCCTTCCTTCTTAAGCACACAGATGTGAACCCTGCTGTATTATCTCAACTAAGAAACTTGGCTGTCTGTGAGGGATGATGTTCATGCCATCAGACTTCTAACCTGGTAGAAAGAAGTAAAACAGCAACCCCAGGAAATCAAAGCATACTAGAAAACACAAAGCCATCTATTGATGCTAGCAGGAGCTGAAGTTCAAGTCTCTCAACAGCTCTGCTGCTGTGCTTGGACCAGCAGCCACAGCTAAAGGCCCCTAGCCCCTGAGCACTCCCCAGCCCCCCAGCCATCAGCCAAGCCAGCGAAGCAATGTGGCTGATGGCAAGATTCTACCTCACCTTGTACCACTGCAAAATAGCCTCTAGACAACCAAGAGACTCTAGGGATGTAGGGATGTATACATATATCCGTGTGTGTGTGTGTGTGTGTGTGTGTGTGTGTGTGTGTGTGTGTAAGAGAGAGGAAAAGGGAGAGGGAAAGAGAACACAACACAGAAACTAATCAACAGCTCTGGCTGAGAACTAAGTGCTCCGGCCACTGAGACCACCAGCCTCCCTGGAAACACACAGTCTCAATTTTCCCCTTCCCTCATTCCCAGCCTCTTTTCTATTGGTGTCTTAGTGATGAAATCTTCAACCCACTTTCCCCAGAATCATCTTCTTTGACACTGAAGACCAATGGCACTT
The DNA here is from genome assembly GCA_019843965.1 of Rhynchomys soricoides. Classification (NCBI taxonomy): domain Eukaryota; kingdom Metazoa; phylum Chordata; class Mammalia; order Rodentia; family Muridae; genus Rhynchomys; species Rhynchomys soricoides. The sequence continues at coordinate 14,803,641 of JADRCH010000014.1, read as the reverse complement.
CAGATCCCTCTGAGATTTCCATGAATCACTGCTCCCCAGCACTGTCAAGTATCCGACTGTCTCTGCCTAGTGTTCTCAGGATTCCAACTCCATTGTCCCATATACTATTTCTAAACACTTTGCACATCTATACTTTGGTTTTTCAACTATCACACTGTGTACCTGCTCACGCACGCATGCACGTGTGTCTGTCTGCCGCCCGTGTCTAAGACTGTCGAGACTAGTCTCAAATTCCTGGGCTCAAGCCATTCATTCTCCTTTAGTCTCAGAGGGATCAACTCAACAGGTACATGCCAAAAGCTGCTGTGCCCAGCTATTCACGGTATTTTTAATGGGAGATGCAGGGCACAATATCTGAAGAAAGATGGACTGTAGTGGGGGCACAGAGAGATTGATTAAATCAATTTTTCATGAATTCAACAGAAACAGTCAGATCATGTACACGTTTATGTCCCTAAAAGCACAGCCTTGTCCTCATCATATGAGGACCTAAAGGATTCCCTGAGCCATAAGACTCTACAGCAGTGGTTAGCAGTGGTTCTCAACCTTCCTACTGTTGTGACTCTTTCCTCAGACTGTGGTGATCCCCAAACATAAAACTCTGTTTGCTGCTACTTCATAACTGTAATTGTGCTACTGTTATGGACCATAATGTAAATATCTTATACGTGGATGATCTTAGCGACCTGTGAAAGGGCTGCCCAACCCTCTTGATGCCACAACCCACAGATTGAGAACCACTGTTCCAGAGCAATTCCTACTCATGCTGATAAAATGTGCAGATTTTTACATGAATCCAGAAGTCATGTGCCAGTGAAAAGTATCTGGAATCAGAAAAAAAAAAAATGTACTGTCACCTTGGACAGCAAAAAGCCAGACTCCAAATCAGGGATCTGGGTCTTCTTCGAGTTCTGCCATAGTGTGGTGTGAACACCATGACTCACCTACTGAGGTGAGTCTTCACCATGGAGATGTTCAAGTGATATAATCTGAAGGACTTCTGATTTAAATATCCTATGAATATACAAATTATCTCAGCCAAAAAGATACATTATTTTTTAAGAAGGCAAATCAAATCAAAGCTACACACCATAAACTTGCACATTTGAGCGCACACTCGAGCACACACGTATACACACACACACACACACACACACAAACACACACACACACTCACACCCCTCAGATAACCACAAGGCTGTAACTGACCCAGGATGACAGCAGTGCATAGCAGATGACATGTCAATGGTCAATGGTCAACTGCCATGGCTTTGTTTCCTTATGAGGAAACAAGTTTGTTTTCAAGAGAAAGACAGGGACTCCTGCATCTCTCCGTCACAGTGACTTTCCCAGGGCCTGGGTCATAGGAAGAGCTTGTATATTTACCTGCTACACTCAGGGTGTGACACCCTTAACACCAGAAGCCAAGAGCCTCTGAGCCTGGAAAATTTTTACCATATAACAAGGCCTCTGCTTCTTAGAAGAGAGAAAGAAAAATGGCCCAAAAGAAAAAAAGCCATCTAAGAGTGAGCCGAGAATGGTGGCATAATGGGACACAAAATTATTGATCAAAGGAGTGAAGCATAGGAATCAAATCTAGGAAATCAACACGAGATTAACACGAAGTCAAAATACCACAATGGCATGATTTGTAAAGAGATACAGCAACCAGCAACTAGCAAGTAACAACCAACAACCAGCAACTAAATGCCCAGGCTGATAAAAAGGGGAAACAGAGTCAGTGAGGCAGAAGGGTAAGAGGGCATAGCAAGGTAAGGGGTGGGAGGTGGGAAGGACTGGAAAGACCTCCATACACCAAGGGTACAGTCTGCCTCACAACTGCCCAACCTTTACAAAACAAAACAACACAAAACCGAATTTAAGACATAAACACATTTTTTGGATAAAATGGATTTTAGAAGATAAAATTTCTAAAATTTTAGACAAATTAGAACGGCTTTTTAAAAGCATCATGTCACCGAGAAATGCTATACTTACAACCTGGAGAACAGAGGCAGCATGGTTATGGTGCTAACCGGCACCAGAGTAAGGATTCTTTCCGCAGCTAAATTTCATAAAAGGGAAAAAAGTGAGGAGAACGAATAAAAGGCATTTCTCAAAATGAGGGTCAGAGACATGTCAAGGCACTGGCCATACATCTCAAGGCCATGAACACTGAAAGACAGGAACAATGCTGGAGATTTGATTTTTTTAATTAAAATGAATCATTAAGATTAATGAAAATATTAGGAGTGTCAGGAGCCAGTTTTCCTTCCACTCAATTTAGCATTCCCACCTATGAAGCAGAAAGTCCAAATGGCAAAAGTGACACGGTGGGGAGTGTTCAGCTTCTCTGCTATCTCGCACAGCATCTTCAGGAAGGAGGCCACAGTTCCACAGAATGCCCCGCTTGGAATGGAATGTTTTGCATGAACCCTGATGTAGGCAGGAAGGTGACTCAGCATTACAGTATTTGCCTTATTGTTACCCTTGCTACAGACAAAATACCAAAGTCATATAGCAAGGCTCGGGGAAGGAAGGGTTATTTGACATGAACACAGAGCCTTCAGTGACACGAACTATTCAGCTGCTTCTGACCATTTCCTTCCCTGGCAAGAGTATGAATAAAGAATCTCAAAAGCATCCATTCTCTGGAAGCTTTTTTCAGACAAAACCAGGAGCAACAAATATAGTGTAAGCAAGATTTAAAAGATAAAGAAAGGAGGTAAGAGCTCTGAGCCCTGTACAACCTGCCTGCGCGGCTCAAAGGAAGGAAAGCCAAGCCATTCCTGGCTCTTCCCTCTAGAGAGCTCTGCACCTCTAGAGAATTCTCCACCAGTCTAGATAACACTCTCCGTGCTTCCTTTCTCTGTGCCTGCTATTTCTGTGAGCTAAGGCCTCTGTAGACCTAACATTTCTTTATTCGAGATCCGGCAATGAGAATATTGTTACTATTCTTTCTGGGGCTGTTGTGCAGTTTAAAATGAAGTAATGCACAGGAAGAACTCAGCAATGTACTTAGAAAAATAAGAATATTTTTAAAAAGTCTGGATTCTATTCATTTAAAGGGGGTGCTGGAATGACACTTAGTCACCAACTCCAAAAGAAATCATGACATCCTTTTACATTTGTCCAGAACAGCGGAAACTGCATCAAGTTGCCCAAATATAAATAAGATAGCTGAGAAACACTGGGCTCCTGACTGGAGGCCATAGCAGACCAGACTGGAGACCACAGAAAGAAATAATCTACAACAAGATCTAGAAATCAGCTAGAGCCGTGAAGGTCTTTCTGAACAGTAAAGAGAATTGAAAAGTTTCTGCAAACTCAAAAGCAGTAAGAACCAGACACGACGTCGGAGTGTGCTCAGTACTTTCCATAATTCTCTGCATCAACTCTTTCTACGTAGACATTTCACCAGCTCAACTAATTTCACAAACACACATAACAACGTTATCTGACACTGAGAAAAGCAAAATGAAGGAGACCAGGAGACTAGAGCTACTTCTGCCCGAGGATCTGCTCTATGCCTCATCTGAACCGATTCACACGGGTCTCTAACTAGAGAGAGCAGCTTCCAAACTTACAGTACCAGAGCTGGGTCAAAGGTTAAAAAATCAAGGGAAGCTTTTCATCTACTTATTCTCATTTGCCCTTCTGCCATTAATATTCTTCTGCTTGGGAAATTCAAAAGAGGGCAAAATAGGGCTGGAGAGATGGCTCAGTGGTTAAGAGCACTGGCTGCTCTGCCAGAGGACCTGGTCTCAATTCCCAGAACCCCCATGGTGGCTTACAACCATCTGAAAATCAAGTTCCAGGGGACATGACACCTTCTCTGGCCCCTGTGGGTGGGCACCAGACACTGAAGTGGTGCAAAACATACACATAATTTAAGAATAATTTGATTTAAAAACATCATTACCATTCCCCACAAATCACATCAGATTAGATAGTTTGACAATCACCAAGTATTAATTTATTGAAGAGTAGTTTTAATTTTTAGCAAAACAAAGTTCTTAAAATTAAGCAAAAACAAACAAACAACAAACAAACAAAAACAAAAAAACATTAGGAACGGATGAAGAACGGATGAATACAATAGTAGAAAAATTACAAAGTAAAAATGTTCAGGCAACATATAGTGCCTGAGCTGTGAAAGTAGAGCTGAGTGTGGTGCACACCTTTAACCCTAGCATGTGGGAGGCAGAGGCAGGAGGATGTCTGTGAGTTTGAGGTCAGCCTGGTCTACATAAGAGAGCTCCAGGACAGCTACGGCTATAGAGATCCTATTTCTGAAAACAGACAAAAAGATGTAAATGTGATACCTTGTTTCCATACTTTAAGAAAGCAATAGTTTCCATGTGAATTGTAAAGTTTAAGAGAATTCCACCAAAGTTTCTTTTCAAACCCTTATATCCAAGCTTGAAAACTTGAATTATCCAAAGCAGATAAATACTAAAAAACTGTGCCCAGACAACATCCAACAGTTACTTCTTTTACTCAGTTCCAAACTAGAGACAACTGGTCTACCTACCAGCTCCTTTGCTTGGCTATTAGCTTAGACACACACAGAACAAAGGTCTATTGTTAGGCCAGGAGCCTGTGAGGCTTGAAGACAGATTGGTCAACGCATGGCCATCTTGTAAGCTAAACTCAGACTACTAAAGAAGTGCCAAATGACAAACCCTTAGGACAGAACACAGCAACATTTTATGTGAATTATATGTTGTGGTCTGTCCATTCAAATCCAAATTGGGTTTATATTTTCCCTCTAAAATTTAGAAAAGATTTCTTTTTATTTTGTGCATATGCATACCTTGCCTGCATGTATGTATGTGCACCACATGCATGGAATGCCCTTAGAGGCCAAAAGGTTCATTGATCCCATAAACTAGAGTTAGAAATGGCTGTGAACCAACTGGTAAGGGTGCTGGAAATGATCCCAGGTCCTCTAAAAGAGCAAATGTTCTTAACTATTGCGCCCTCTCTCTTCAGTCCCCTCCCTATATTTAAATAAGGAGCTGGTCAGCTGTTTCTGTAAAAGGTCAGAGAGTAAGTATTTTAGGCTTTGCTGGCTACACAGCCTCCAGTGAAACTCTTTAACTCTGTCTCCACAGTATAAAAAGAGTCACAGGTGCTAAGTAGATGAATGGATATGGCTGTCTTTCAATAAAACTTTATTTATAAAATAAACATAGAAGGAATTTGGGGCAGTAGCAATTTGCTTCGCAAAGGTTTGATTTAAAAACTCCAAATTAAAGAAAGTGAAAAGGAGGTCCCTGGTACTTTTATTTTTCTAAACAAAAGCCAAAGTTTCAAATAGATATGTCGGCATATACCTTTTAGGCTGAGAACTAGAATTAAGATAACTTCCGAGGGATCTAATAGTGACTGTCTAAATGAAAACAAATTCTCTTACCTTAATGTCAGCTTTGAAGAAGATTAAATGGAAAACTATCACTGGGGTGCTCTTGCAGGACAAGAAGAGACAAAGTAAACTGGCCATCAGTCCTAAGGAGAGGTGCATCAGAAACAAAGCAACGCATCTATGGGTGAAAACACATCCACGGAAGAGCTTCTTCCAATCCAGCTCCTCTCCATCTTTAAGCAATCATCTTCTCAACTTTAAAAGCAGTTATGTAGGAACATCTTCGCTTTACAATCAAGTGTCCTGCTTTCTCTAGAACTTAGAAGTTACTGCTTGCTAATCTCCCAAACATCACTAGAGGCAAGCTTTCTAAGCTATACCAGTTAACATATTCTTGATTATGCTAAGAGTAATAAGACTCTAAACTCTCTAGAAAGTTTGAATTGATTAGGCCAAGTAGAAAAGATATCTAAAGAGTCATATCTTTGCAGCCAAAGACTGAGAGTGAGGCACCTCCCACCTGTTCTGTAAACCAAAGACTCATGGTTCTGAAAGGGTATGTCCTTCTTTATCCACACAGTTACAGAGGCAGGTAAACAACAGTGTCTTTCAAACTTGAGATTATTCTGCATGTAGTGAAGCGACTGAATTAAAACATATCCTAGAATATTTCAACTTGTTTTTGTACCCAAGGGAACTGCCACTAAAAGTTAATGATCTGTGAAAATGTCTGATATAAACAGGAGCCTGTTTCTCCCGCTCCACCCCCCCCCCAAAAAAATCCTGGGGGAATAATATTAATTCAAATCCAAAATCCAAACCTTCTGGGAGTCAATCTGTATGGGTGAGGTACTGATAAACTGCAAATGAGCCTTCAGGAGCCTGCACTGTGTAGGACATGGAGGTTGGAGCCAATGACTACAACACAACATGGTACTGCAGTAGCTGAAGAATTAGCACCTCATAAATATATAGAGACACCATCTCAATTACGACATCATAAGCAACACAGGAAGGGATACAAATAGATCAAACCTCAGCTTCCTACCAGATCAGTACATTTTAAAAGGCCAATCAGACCTTTGTTTCTGGGAAGTACTAGCAAACAGTCTCTCTAATATTATTAACAATGTGAAGACCCAGAAATTCTATTAATTTCAATAAGTCTGTGAACTAGTTACACTAACCATGGTTTCACAATATAAATGTCAGATTTCTATAAGATATCTCAGAGAAGAATGTCTTAGCAAGCAGGTGGTCATATACAATAACATTTACTTACGGTGTATGCTAATCTTAGACACAGTATGTCATTTAACCTGAAACTTAAAAGTCTCTATGGTCCAGACTGGCAGGACCCTTGACTAATATGCTACTTAGGCTCTGTGGAGCTGTCGCCTGACACAAAGATTCAAGCCACAAATGTAGATCATTAATCTCTTTTTTATCCAACAGAAATGTACTAGGTACCTTATACTGGACCTAAAAACACCAAGAAAACAAAGTTAAATTTCCTATCTTCAAGAAAGCATCAGAGAGATGGGCACACAAACACACAAGATTGGTATTTCGATGATGCTAGAAGTAATTTAAAGGAATCATACCAATGCTAAGAGAGGTGGAGTCTAGTCCATTCTGTGTCGAAGGAGTCCTTAACAAAGGTTCTAAGAAAGGAAGACAATGCTTGACCATAATTTTGAAGGATGAGTTTAAAAACACAACAGGAAGGGAAGGGGAAAGAGTCAGGTGAGGGAAGGCCTGCTGCAGAAAAGTATGGTGAAATATAAAGGAGCATGTCTTCACCTAGACATCCATCCGATCACAGAAGCAGAAGGACCACCAGGCCAGCCTCACCACGTGCTGCTCCAGGCGCTCAAACCAAGACAAAGCAGCATCAAGCCCTCTGCTGACCCAAATTGCATGGCCCCAAGACTGACTCTTCTAAATGTCCTTCCAATCTGAGATTAGGAGAGGGGCTGACAAGCCTCTACCAATCCCTGACCACAGCAGAGAAGCAACTACCATATCCACAATGACTCGGCAGCAGCTTGGCCATCTCTGCCAGCACTGTCTCAAGGTATTTAAAGGCCAATCATTCTTTCTGTATGTTTATTTGTTGGTTGGTTGTTTCTACTATTCTTCTCCCTTAGAATTTGTGCTCAGTGCATGAGCCTGGCCTGGTTTAGTCCTGTGCCCGGTTTAGAACAGTGCCTGGCACAAGGAATACTCCACACACTTGCCAAGTGAGTGCACACTGCCATACCTTACCTCATACATATTACTACTTTAAAAGTTAACACTCAAACCAAGGTAACATTTCACTATTACAAGATATGCATTATTTCCTTTACTATTTAATATAATCTCATGCCCGGATAAAATATTCTTAATTCTCTAGATAGCAGCCCTAACACTTCCCCCAACTTCTTTATTGAACAATTGTTTGAAACAAAACATGCTGAAGGACAAGAGCTGGGCAGTTGACCCCTGACCTATTCCTAGCCAGATATTCCATCAGAGCTCATCATCTGAACCCAAGAGAACAAGTTGGCCATTATGGAAATCCTAGTACACCAACTCTATGTGGGTATATGTGCTTCAAAGCACCGCTGCAAACACGAGGAAGTTATTCCACAGCCAAGCAAACGTTCAAATGCACTGGTAGGAGGGAAAACAGTGATGTCACTGGAAAAAACAGGCAATGCACAAGTGTACATGGAGGTACCAGGTTTTGAATTGGTATTGCTGGTGACAGTCCGCTTAGTAAGTTGCGTGCCTTGAGCACATGTTACATAAAGTGAGAAGGAATTCCTCTAGCAATCCATTTACCCACATGGCCGCTTCACCTTAGAGTTCTCCTGTACCACCTATAACTATCTTCAAAATCACCAGGTTCAGGCTGTCTGTGTTACAGACGGAATGGTTTTTCTCTGGCATTGGAGCTAAACAAAGACATAGGAAACAAGTGCCAGAGCTGAGCCATGCCATTACTGTCCTGATTGAAGTTTTTAACACAAATAGTAGGTCAGGACCAAGAAGCAACTTCATGAGTTCAAATATTATAAAAATAAATAAATAAATAAATAGAATTTTGTATGACTATTTCAAGACCAATAAAGGTTTAACTATAACCCCCTTGCTGTCTTCACAAATCCAGTTCTCGGCATAAATACTGTACAAAATTACACAATGGAGCCATGCTAACCCTATTTATACGGGAATTACAATAAGAAGTCTTTAAACCCCTCTAGGGATAAATTTGTTTTTCTCAGCCAACTGTTAACACCAATAAATAGAGGATTTGCATGTAATCCCTAACACCAGTTATGGAGAAATTACCAACCATGCTAGGATTTACCAACTAAGCATTTCACTTAATCCCACTACCATAACAGGCAACTTAAAAGGTATATTTTTATTAAAATACTACATGCAAACGAAAATATTATCCTTGATATTTTAAAGTAAATGTTCCAGAACAGTACAGTCAAACAAATGCTTTTCCTACCATGTACTCACTAGAGATGACTAAAGAGACATCCTTCCCATCGGCATCTTCAAAAACTAAAATCATCAGAATCCTTCAATGTGCATTTATAAGTTCTATTCTTTCTAGAATTCTACAAATAGACATCACACTAAGAAAAGGTGAATTTATTCATGTTATTGGCCATATCGTTAATGCACTATGTGGTGAGATTATGTATTACCCACACGTTGGTGACCCAGCTACCCAGCAACTGGATTCTCTTCCCAGGGTTCTATCAGCATCTGCCGATGAGATTTCATCCTCTGGTAAATAATTCAAGACTTAATTAAAGAGAAAACGTCTATTACTTTAAACCATAAGGATCAGTTTGTGACATGTATTACTATGTTATATTGTGATTGACAACAATGTTCATTTTAGAAAAATGAATCACTTTACCCAACCTTTCTACTCTAAAAATAGAACCAACATTTGTTCACATATGAAGTCACTGTGGGACTATACAGTACCCCAACTGGTCACAGAAAAAAATGGTAAAGAACTGACTGATGATGTTTATGATGAAGTTTAACCAATAAAATCACTTTAGAAAACAAAATACTTTCTATGAAGGCTTGAGGAGTCAAATATTCTAATATGCTCTCACCTGTCAGTAATATTTCAGTCTGCTAAATATGCAGCCAAGTGGCTAATGTCACACAGCTGCCACCCACACCCTCTGATGAGTCAGTAGGGACCTGCTTACGTCTAGATTTAGCAGCTACCCCTAAAAGGACTCTCTTCATTTCTGATGATATAACCCCCAGAGCTAAGCACAGACAAGAAAATAGAACCTATCATAAGCATACCGGCCAAACTGATTACTACTATCATTCTGAGGTAGTAAGGAGTGACCACTGGCCAGTTCTCTTTGCTTGAAGACATCGTCTTCTTCCTTCTCTTCCTTCCACTGACTGGCTCCCTGCACACTGAGGTGCAGAGGTATCCGGACGGCACAGTAAGCATCACTAAGAAACACCTTCCTGGAGGAGCGGAGGAAGCATGTTCTATCAGAGTCTCAGCAGTGCTCTGATTAGAGGCTCAACACTCTACACAGGTGTGACCTGCCAGACCCACCGCTGGCCAGCTGTGCTGGAGCTCCCTGTGGACAGGTGTTTCCTGCACACATCACTTACTGTGCCTGGCATGTGACTTCTCTCGTTCCTCCCATTCTGAGAGCTGCCATTTTTGAGCTTCTTCTTCTTCTTGGCTGTCTCTTTGTGTTCTTTCTGCTTGTTCTGCACCTCAATCAGAGCAGAAATAAAGCTATTTTCCACTTCCTTCTCAAACTCCAGTTCATCTCTCAGGGCCAACTGCTGCACCAGCTCCTCAGAGTACTCTTTAATGGCTGTCTCAATTTCTTCCAGCAGTTCGTTTAGCTCAGACACTGTCAGCCTTTTCACTCCTGTGGCCAGAAACAAAGTACAGCGAGCACTGAGATGCGACCATTTCAAGACAGCATGATGGGTGTTTTAAACCAAAGGGCAGATTAAAGTCTAAGCAATTACACTGACTGTCTAGGATCTTCTCGGAAACTCAAGACGCTCTGGTGAGTATGAGTAGAGGTGAGTAGGGAAAGTCACTCAGTTGAGATGATTTATACACTTTTTTATGTGAATAAATCAAGCATCCCACCAACAGTGACTATAGCCAAGACTGAAATGAAGCTGGTGTGAGGAAAAGAACAAACAGAATCAGAAGGAAGGGACAAAAACGGACAAGCAACCTGTCAGGATTCTGGGGAAAGAGCCAGTCCGAAAGGATCAAAGGAAACGCTTGTTCAGTCCTATATGCCCCCTCTCATGAATCTGGCTGAAGATCAGGAGAATGAAAGGGCAGTCCACGGAAGTCACTTCAGTTCTTTCCCAGCACTGCAAAGCATGGGAGAGCCAGGAGGCCACTGCTGAAGCCCTAATGTCTGCACCTCGCAATGAGACTGGAAGAACTGGAGGGAAGGATTCAGAAAGGTCATAAAGTGAAAATGAGTTTAGTACATGGACTTTAATCCAATGTAACTGCTATCTTTACAAAATGAAGAGAGAGGACAAAGATGACCTCCTGAAAACCCAGGGAAAACACAGCTGTCCCCATCTACAAGCCAAGGAGTTGGATTTTAATATCTGGCCTACAAAGCTCTGAGAAGGTAAATTCCACTGTCGAAGCCACCCGGTCTGAGGAAGTTTTTCCGGAATGGTAGCTAACTATCACATACTTCCTATATCTTATCATATATCAAGACCGGATTTTGGATTTAGTTCCCCAGCAAAGCTAAGGGCTTATCTACAGAGCTGTGGCCAAATCACATCAGAGGAAAAAAATGTAGTGTGTCAGAAAACCTTCCAAAGGTTAAAAAGAAGCCACATAACACAAAGGGATTAAGGTAGTCCAACCCCAGACCTCTGGTCAGAACACAGTTACAAACCCAGATCAGAACGGGATCCCAGCAGGGAACCAGGCCTGGCAATAATCATGATGCATCAGCTGCCAGTCTCAGAGCAATCCTGTGCTGGGTATGGCTATTCAGAACCTCTTCATGACATGGTTACACGGTATTTACAGTCCAGTGTTGTCATACACAGACACGGATCCAACTCTAAGAAAATCTCACTTCCCAAAATTCCTCAAAGCTACATCAAAGACAACTGTTCGTAAACTTAGGAATTATTTTCAGTAAATACATCACTGTCTTGCTTTTTGTGAGCTAAACTTTCTTTCCTAAAACTGCTTGCTGAAGTCTTAACCCACAATACCGCAGAATACACCAGCATTTGGAATATTTACAGAGATGACTAAGTTAAAATGAGGCCCAAGGCTGGTCCTCAAACCAATGTGACCTGTGTCTTATAGGAAGATGAAGAAGTGTGAGACACTGGTACGTACAGAAGAAAGCCTGGGAAAGGATGGCCACCCACAGGCCAGGGAGGAGGCCCTAGAAGGAGCACACCCCTAACCTTGGACCTGAGGCTTGTCAGAACAACCAGGAAATAAACTCAGGATGTTGAAGTGACCCAGTCTGCAGAAAATCCTCCCAAAAGCAAACTAATCTAGGGCTTAAAGAAAATACAACAGAGTTCTGAACAATGGCCAAAGTATGTACAGAGAACTCTATGGCCAGAAGACCCAAGAAAATCAAAACTTTCTGGAGATGTGACATTCTGTGTCAGATGTAGACAGAAGAACCAGAGCCTGAGGTAAGAAGGGTCTCTTACGCTCTTCATAGCTGCTCATGCTAGACCGCTTAAGAGTTTGAACCTCCTGGGAGAGCATGGAGAGACGGTCTGACTGTGTGGGGGTCTCATCATCTTCTGGGTCCGGTGACTCCTGCATCATTTCTTCAATTTCTTCAATAACCTTCCAAAACATTTATACTGCTGTTAATCAAATAAATTAACGAAGAAAAGCCCTGATTGTGCTGCAGTACTTACCAGTCTACCCGAGTAGAGGGGCATTAAGTGCCTACTATGTGCAGGAAGCACATGTAAAGTGAACACAGCTTATGGAATTTACAATATACAAACACAAAATTAAATACAATATGATCTGGTGTATCTACTGCAATTCAGCAGACCCTAGTATATCTTGGCGTGTCTGAAAAAAAGGTGCCATCATTTACTCAGACACACATCATAGTTAAAATTGAAAGATGGTAAATATGAAAAAATGTACTATAAACCACACAAATGTGTTCAACACCAATGCAATCCATTAACCAAAACTTTGACATAAAACTTATAAAATGAAATATACACAAAAATATTCATGGATAAAGCAGGAAGTTAGCTCTTTAGCAGCAAAAGAATTTCATTTATTAATTCAGTGAGGGACAAAGGAGTAGTTTTAAATTACCCAAACCAGAATCAGACAGGAAAAAAGCTGCAAGAAGAAGGAAGACACCAGAAATGCACATGGCTTTAATTACACCATGAGCTACTATCATACCCGGTATGACTCAAGCCTTACAGCCGTGCCTTGTCTGACTCCAGAGTCTGAGAGAAAAAGTACAAACTTTAAAGGAAAGAGAAAGCTACTCACTACTTAAAGGGGGTGGGGGGTAGATATTAAAAAACATTTTAAAATACAATTCACTGGTGATATCAAACACCATGAGTATATCTGAAAGCACCTGGGAATCCGTGAACATAACAGGTAGCTCTTCAGCTAGGGAAAGAGAAAGCCAGCCCAAGAGGGCCTGTGCTGAGGAGGAAGGAAGCCTCCCATACAGAGACGTGGTCAGTACAGTGAGACATTCCAGGAGGCTATAGGAGGGACTCTCTTAAGTCTTAAAAACAGAAACAACGAGGTATCTCAAGGACTGAGACTGCTCAGGGTCACGCCTCTCTCTGAACTGCCATGCCTTCTATAGAAAGCATTACCTTTCTCCTCAGCACCACAGGGTCTAAGCCTAGAACAATCCAACCACAAATGTAATCAGAAGGACATTCCTCCCGTGTACATGTACTCCTCTGACCTTGCCATAACGTATCTCCTTACTGACCTTCCCTTCCCTGACTAAAAATAAAAGGTGACAGAATGCACAGCCCAAGAGGCCCAGGCAGCCACCATCACACTGTGACAACAGTGCAGAGGCGGGAGGAGTGCTCAGACAGTGACAGGGGTACTCAATTGGTTTCAAGTGCAGATAAGGTTGATATTACTGCAGCACTCCACAGGTATAAGGTTGGCTTCTTTCTATAGAAAACAGACACTTCTATTATTTGTTAACATTCTTACCAGGGGCTCTACAAAAACAAGCCTAGTAGGACCAGGTTTGGCAGCTCAAGTCTTGGTTTCAAGCACTCAGGAGGCAGAGGCAGGTGGGTCTCCGTAGTTTGAGACCACCTCGGTCTGCAAAGGGAGTTCTAGGTCAGCCAGGGTATATAAGGAGACCTTGCCTCAAAACAAACAGAAATACCAACTCAAACATTCCAATTCACTCATATTTGGGTAACCTTGTATATAGTAGAAACTTTTTAATTTTTTTAAATTTTGGTTTAAACACTAACCCTCCATTAGTTACGTGTAATCAATCACAGACGGTGACTAGCCTGGAAATCTTCCCAATTCACAAAATATCATCTTCCTCGGACAGCACATACCTTGTTTCACCTCTCCATTGAAGACTCAATGTCAAGCCAGCATGAACCACACAATCTAAAGGAAATGAGGGCGTTCTGACACGCATCGTTTGCTGCCATAGTAAGGTATGGCTCTCGGCCCCAGGCTTCCCCTCCATACCTGGTCTGCAGTGAAGAGAGGCTCCTCATTGACACAGGAGACAATGATTGAATGCATATCCAACTGTTCCCTCAGCTCCTCCTCATCTGAGGTGTCAAAGAGCAAGCCATCACTCACCTAAAAACAGAAGTACCCCCATTTAAAAGTAAGTCCTTCTGATGAAGCTGACATTCCTGGGTCTAAGAGACACCAGAAAAGTACATGCAATAGAGCTATTCCTTGGAAGGGGGAGTTGGTAGGCACCCCAGACACAGCACGTTACATACTCCCAGCAGCGGTGAGTACAGTATAGGACAAACTTTAAAATGACAGGTGCTGCATGCACCCCTATGGTCTGACACAAACAGAGATCTTTTTCCAGAAGAAACAGCTATAAGGGCAGTATTTAAAATTGACACTTGTATAGAAGAAAAAATACACTATTTATTAGCAAATGGCATGGAGTGAACAGAAGGTAGCATCAAGTACATGGTTAACAAACAAGCAGGTGTTATAATTTACCAAGCTATCTACTGACTACTTTGTAACATTCAAATACTCAAAGGAAAAGTAATCAACATCCTGGCAGGCAGGACCTGTCCATGAGACACAGAGCCTCCCAGACAAACATCCAAAAGAAGAAAGAACATCTCTAGGTTCCTAAAACACCTTTAAGCCTAACTATGCTGGAGAGCCTCCAATCACCTTGGAGCCATTTTCTACCTGTGCTCTGGGCGCAGGACACTGACCATATGGAGCAGATCAAAGGATGCCCTTGACTTCTGGCTTTCAGTTGGGTTACATATCACTGATGGACACTGGGAGACTGCGAGGTGAGAAGGAGAGTGCTGGGCACTCACCCTGCTGTCTTCCTCTCTGCCAGAATGCCATTTGTCAGCTCTGGCTCTGTACCAAAGGCCACAGCTCTGGCCCAGCAGGCTGCTTCTCAGCTAATCTCTACAGATTCTAAGAACTTCTCTCTTTTCCCTTTTCATCTCAGGGCTACTAAAGTACCAATAGTAAAGTACCAATAGCTATAACCATTCCTGGAGTACTGTATCATCCAGGAGCTGAAGCCATGTCTGGGTACTGCTCATCCAGGAGCTGCTGCCCTGCCTGGGTACTGCTCATCCAGGAGCTGCTGCCCTGCCTGGGTACTGCTCATCCAGGAGCTGCTGCCGTGTCTGGGTACTGCTCATCCAGGAGCTGCTGCCCTGCCTGGGTACTGCTCATCCAGGAGCTGCTGCCCTGCCTGGGTACTGCTCATCCAGTAGCTGCTGCCCTGCCTGGGTACTGCTCATCCAGGAGCTGCTGCCGTGTCTGGGTACTGCTCATCCAGGAGCTGCTGCTGTGTCTGGGTACTGCTCATCCAGGAGCTGCTGCCATGCCTGGGATACTGTGTCATGCCTAGTCAGTTTTTTCTAACACCTACCCAACCCAGGCCCTCTAAGAATACTGAGAGTTTTTATCAATAGCAACTACAAAAGCTACCTGGGGAGACTCAACAGAGTCAAGGAACTAGTCTAAGCAACTGGTTATGAATCATTCAGCTAGTGTCACATGACCTAGAACTCTATTTCACCAAGAAGAATTAGCACACAGTGAGAACAAAGCAGACTATTACATTACATAGTATATCATTAAAATGATGTATTAATCAATTATTATATAATATTATATGAAAGGCCAAGCAACCTTAATCTAAAATTTAAGTAAATAAAAATATTTAATATTCAAATGTTCTAAAATCAGAAGCTTTTTGAGTAGGTTTTTGATGCCACCAAGGGAAATTCCTCATATGACCTCAGTGTGACTGGTTGTGGTCAAAACACATGTACTTCAAAAATATTAAAAATGCCACCAGATTATGTAAATAAAACAATACTGTAACCATACACACTTGGTCCTACCTCTGAATCTCATTATATACCCACAAATATTCTAATTTTTTTAAGAATCCAAAATCTAAAACAAGCATTTTGGATATAGAACACTCAACCATTTATAAATATTTTAGCATAACTAAATTATCAAGTTTTAGGCAGACATGGTGGCACAGGCCTGTAAAGCCAACAAAAGGCTGAGACAGGAGGATCTCAGTTCAAAGTCCGTCTAGGCAATTTAGTAACATCCTGTCTTATAATGAAAAGTACAAAATGGTTAGGGATCTAGCTCACAGCCTGCTTAAAGCCCTAGGTTCAACCCCCAGCACTGGGGGGAGGGTAGGTTTATCTGGAAAAGTGATTTTATTTACTAGCACATAGGACATATTTAAACTGTGGGATACAATGGAACGGATGCAGGTCTCTAGAGCCTTCCCAGTTCCTTACATAAGCGTTCCGGAAGCTTTCCGATGAATGTCAGCCAGAATAAAGCCAGAGAATGAAAAAGGCATAGGAACAACCCCCCTCACCCCCAATGCCGATTTCCCACAGGAGCATGCAGGAGACCTGCTGCTCTCTAGGTCCACTATCAGCACAGACTGCGATTCTCTGCCGACCCTCAGGGACAATGCATCTCCTCTTTCTATTTCTCACAGCATCTCAGGCCAGGAAAGGTCTGGCAGTGAGGATGGGACAAACACACACACACACACACACACACACACACGCACACGCACACGCACACACGCACACACACACACACACACACACAACACACATGCCATGAAGTTTCAGAACACTGTATGTGAAAGACAAAAGCAAACTAGCAGAAGAAGAATCAGGAATTCATATATCATTTGAATTTAGAACAGTAACAATTAATGCCAGAAAACAATCAATGCAATTTTCCTGTTTTTTAAAAAAAGCCATCCTGGAATGTAATGTCCAGCCAATTTAACAAATCGGTGGAAGCTAAAAAGAAAGACATTTTTAGATGTGCAGTGTTCAAAGAATTTACCTTTCCTGCATCCATTCTCAGAAAGATACCCACAGGAGAATGGAGAGGAAACAAACACAAGGTCAGAGACAATGCAGGAGGAAAGGTCATTCTGCCATGACACAGGAAGTAGAACTCCCCAGAGGGTGTGTGGGCAAGGTAAGCCAGAGAGTGCCTAACGGGTTTACAGCGGAACTGCCACTGCACAGGCATCAAGAATCAGCAGAAGACACTGCCAGTCTTCTCAGGGCACCACCCACTTTTAACCCAAGAAATTTTCACATGGTCCTAGATATACATAAAATAAGTACACAAAACAAATATCTACTAATAATAAAACATAAAAAAAATAGAAATGTATTTTACAACAATTCTTTTGATAAGCATGTATTTTTCCACTTACTAAAAATGAAAGCAAATTTACATACTAGTGAGGCAAATGTACATACTTGTTTTTACATAATGAATCAAACCTTGTGGGAAAACTGGATCCCCTAAGACCTCAAATATCTTCAACACTTTTTGGACTCGATCAAGACTTTGATTTCCTAACCCTCAATGCTAAGAATTCCAAATATATAGTACAAAATAGCAGAAGCATTTCAGAGACTACTGGAAACGCTGTCCTAACCCTAAGCCAAATTCATGGAACAATTTTTGCTGGAATTCAAGTCAGCAACTCAAACAATAGTCATTAAAGTGCAAAATTCTAACTCATTACAACCCAAAGACACTGAAGTGACCCCTGCATGGTTGAGAATGAGAACAGGAAAAGATTACATCCTTGGTTTCTGTGATCAAACATTATGTTTCTGTAAGAACAGACAACTTGGTGTGTGCAGTGAAAACTCACTGCATGTTTTAGAGCAAAGAGTCTCGAACCTGAGCCAAGGTGTTTCAGGTGGTGTTAGGAAGTACTTGGTGGTGCAGGGCAAAGTGCACATGCTGTGTGTTCAGAAACAAGGCTGTAATGAAGTCACATGGTACAGTGAGTGAATGATGCCAGAGACAGCTAATTGATTTTGGGTGTGTTCAGAAACTGTTTGCTGTAGCCAGACTTCTCGGAATCCCCACACTCACCCAGCACCATTTGGAGTCTGATCCACAGGTTCAGAAGCTGGGGTCCAGCTAGCACATTACTGAAGCACTGTTTCTGACCCTTTAAAGCTGACTGACAAGTGGCTATAAGCCACTATGTCACACACAGAAATGTCAAAATGATCTTACTTAACCAAGGATTCTGACAGGATCACGCTGGGAGGACAGGGGTGGGGGTTGAGGGAGAGGCTGTGTGGGGGTTAGAGTCTGAGGGGAGATCAGTAAGAGAGCCACTTCGTCCTCTGGAGGGTCAGTGCACAAAGTCTAACAGTGAAAATGAGACTGAGTCAAAAAGGTTGTAACTGAAGGTGCCGGACGTGGCACAGACATCCAGGACAAAGGGCAAGCGCAACCTCAGCACCACAGTTCTGGCTCCCAAATGATGAGTTTTGTCTTTACGGATGTAATTTCAGGAGCCAGGCAACAGTGGTGCATGCCTTTAACTCTAGCACTTGGGAGGCCAAGGTAGACAGACCTCTGAGGTTGAGGCCAGCCAGGTCTATACAGAGTAAGTTCCAGGACAGCCAGAGCTACACAGGGAAACTCTGTTCTGGTGGGGAGGGGGGAGGGGGAAGGGGGGAGGGGGGAGACAAAAAAAGAATATAATTTCAGTAAGAGAAAGGTCAAAGACTAGGCTCTTCAGGAGAGGATGCTAGATTCCAAGGCCACAGAAACAAAGGGGGCGGGTAAGGTCATAACATGGTCATATGAGCACAAGATGACACACATGGTCTATAAGTTGTCACTAGAATTCTCACACTTCAAAGTCACCTGCCCCATCATCCTTCCTTGCTGTACCTTAAAACCAGAATTTTGTTTATATTTCTTCTCTGGCTTATAAATGAAGTTTTAATTTTAAAATTAAATTTAAGGAAGACAGTATCATAGTCTTTCACTTTCTACTCTGAAAGATATCAAGATGTGCTAGAAAAAAAGTCCGTCTTATACCAGGCATGGTGGTGAACACCTCCAATTCCAGCACTTGGGAGGTAGAGACAGAAGGACTAGCAATTCAAGTTCATCCCCAGCTATGTGGCAAGTTCAATACCAACCTGGGCTATGTGACACCTAGTCCAGACAGGAAGACAGAGAAGAAGAGGAGGAGGAAGAGAAGATAACAGTCCTCTTCTGCACAAGAAGGAATGGGAAGATTCACAAGAGGTACCCTGAGCCAAAATGACAGAGAAGCATTCCATCACACAAGCACACTAAGGAAGAAAACTCAGTGAGAATAGGTTCCAAACACACCAACACCGCATTACTAAATTTCCATGACAACGGAAATAATGACACCAGATCATCTTTCCAGAGAGGGAACCAGGCCCACTCCCCACAGAGATGAAGTACACCAGCGCTGAAATCGCTTAGGCCTTTGGAAGCTAACTCTGGCTGACGTGGGTTCACTAGCCTTGTCACTCTCCCATCAGGCACAATGTGCCTTTTGGAACCTAGCATTCCTTCACTCCTCCGGTGCCCGGGTTAGACACAGAGCTGATCCTGCTGGTTCCCTGCCTTAAACTGCACACACAGCAGATGGAAAAACAATGCCCATGTAAGAATGTGGAATATGCCAAACTTCTAGAAAAAGACCAACAAATACAGAAATGCATGTCATGACTGTCAATGAAAGAAAACGAAATAACTAAATCTAACTGTTGTTTTCCTGACTACTGTTTTGCTCTTACAAAAACAAAACAAATTACCCTCTTATTCTTAAGGGGGAGATGCCCTTATAGACCCCATTTTATAACTAGCACAATCTAAAGAGTGCTTCCAAAAGGTAAAGTTTACATTAGTCAGTCATGGAAAGAATACTGCCCCCCACCTAAGTAACGACACTTTCCCAGGTTAAAACCACCTAAAAGGGCAACATAATTACCCCGATATAATTCTTGTCTATTTGTTCTTCAGGAACTCCACGTTTATGGTGATCTTTCTGGGAAGTGGAGTTCTAATTCAGTTTTCTGTAAAAGTGGAATAGCCACAGCACGATCCATGACTGATTGGCTGATCGATTGACTGACTGATTGACTATCATTTGTCTATCAACTGCGTCTTTCCAGGTAAAGCTTTTACATTCACTATTCATATCAATGGCAAGGCTTCACACATTAAATGCACGGCTATAGCATTACTCTGGCACTAAAAACAACAGCCAAAGGAAAACAAAAATGACTAAGGTTACAGAGCAAGAACAATACAAGACTTCTATTTAATTCAGTGAAGTTGGATCAGAGTGCTTGACTTCTGGTGCTGCTGTGCTTCCTTTTTCAAACTACGAAATGAACTGTTTTATGCTTCTTTCTTAAAAATGTTAACAAGAAAATATACTCATGGACCCTTTCAATACAAAAAAAAAAAAATTAAAACAAGGCAAAATTTCCATTATGATCTCTGACTTTACATGTCTCAAGAATGGACAACATTGCACTGACCAAGTACCAGGCAGAGACAGTTACTAGGAAGTCACAATCTAATGACAAACTCAGAAACAGGATTAATAAGAAAGCACAGTGGTGATCTGAAAGACACACAGACAAAGCTCTGTGGGGACTAGCTCCCATGAGACATCAGGGCTAGACTCTGCATTACAGGAAACAACTCCAGTGAAGGTTCACATCTTCACAGGGGTCTCCGATCTCTCCACAGGAGTGTGCTTTCTTCCCTGCAAGGATTTAGGACACGGATCTGACTGCCAGTGAGGTTGTAGGTGGAGATTCTCCCATCTGAGAGGCTGGATTAAGTGTCCTTTAAAGATCCTGTCAACTCTAAAATTGTATAATTCCATGAGCTCAGCAGAGGCTAAAACAGTAATAAGAAGTTTCAGCGAGGGAGGGGAACTTGGACAAAGCCCCAGAGGACAGCTAGGTCCTAAATAAACAGAAGTTGGAACAAAAGCTATTTAGCTCTGGACCCATATAGTAAATGTGTCAGGTCAATCTGCAAAGTTTAAAGGGTTAATGACAGGAACAAAGAATAAGACTGGTTATCCACTAGAATTCTGGGAAACAGAGTCAGAATTCCATATGCCACTAGACACTGGAAACAGCAGGCTTTTCCAAGTCACATATTTAAGAAAATCATTTCATGAGACATTAACAATACTATTTACCCTACTGATAGCCCACAGCATTACACTCTCATTGATCACACAATTGCACTTAATGAACGAGATCGTGCCAGGGGATCTGACATGAGCTTACATTGTTCTCTGCTGAAGAACTTAAAACAATGTGAAACTGAACTTTAAATAATGTGGCTATATTCCTCACCAGCTTGAAACAAATTTAAGTCTGTGAGTGTCTACTTCAAATCTTCCTCTACCTTTTTCGGGCCCCCTAGCCACCCACCGAAGCACTATGTTCTTACAGTATCTTCATCTGGCACTATCAGGATGGACATGCATTTAAAGAGCCAAAAATCAGCACCAGGAAGAGCATTTGGGTGCTAAAATGGAGAGCTTCAAGCTTGAGGACCTGAATTCAGATCCATGGCACCCACATAAAAAGCCAGGCATTAAATCCCAGTGCTAGGGAGGGAAAACCAGATTGCCTGGGGCTCGCCGGTAAGCCGGCCTAGCTGAATTAGTGAGCTCCAGATTCCATAGAGACCCTGTATTTAAAAATAAGGTAGAATATGACTGGAAAATACATAAGGCCAACCTCCTGATAAATCCAAATATGCGTGCGCACGCGCACACATGCACGGATGTATATATTCATATATGTGCATGAAAAGTCAAGAACAAAAATGTCTTTTAATGGTTCCTCAATAGTCACAAGAATGCATGTCACGCCCAGCCTCACTAAATCACGTAAGTTAACTCCTGATGCTATTCCAGTGCCTCGATATATTAAACGGAGGGTAGGGAACGGAGTGTTCTCATACCACCATGTCCAGCGTACAAGCAGAAAGGACAGGAATTAGCAGCCATGCAAAAAGGGACACATGAGGACAGTAAGACTGTGCTAGCCAAGGGACAGCAGTGGAGACAAGACAGCAAGAGTGGGCCAGCCCAAGCACTTGACAATAAGAGGCGCTAAGAGACGCTGCCGCTCCTGACTATGCCACTATCAGCATTGGCAACACTGCCACTCTGGTCCAGATCCTCACTTACCCCTTTCTCTGAGAGGTTCAGAGTAAGCAAATGCAAGGTCCTTGTATGGGACGACTTCCAGTCTACAGGCATGACATTCCCATAATTATCTGTCAGGGCGTTCCAAATCCTTAAACAGAAGAAAACAGCAATCAGAAAAAAGTACCATTTCACACGGCATTAGTTAAAAATCCAGTACCATAGTAAAGGACTCAGAATAAAATAAATAGAAGGTGCAGTGTTTCTTAGAAAGATATCAACCAATGTAGAGTCATGAGAAATCATACAACTGGACTGATGATGACATCTTGTTTGTGAAATAAAAAAGAACCAAAAGAAGGAAGCAAGGAAGGAAGCAAGGAAGGAAGGAAGCAAGCAAGGAAGGAAAAGAAAACAAAAAAAGAAAGAACTTTCTTAAAGGCAGCCACTAACACTTTCATTTCTTATGTGCTAGGCATTATTCAAAGTTTATAGAACATATACACATAGAATGACAGAGCACACAGACACACACACAACAAGTAACTAAATGTAAAAAAGAAAAATCAAACAAACAAAAGAACATGCAGTATAGATAGATAGAAGGAGGTATGGAGACGTGGAGGGGGTGGAGGAGGACTTCATTTAATCCTCAAAAACAACATTAGAAGCAGAAACCTTTACTAGTCTCATTTTGCAGTAAAGAGCCAACAAACAGGAAATCTCAGTACTGTCTCCAGAAACACAAAGTGACACACTATGCTTTCCAAAGAGACGCTGTATTTTTTGGAGAAGGGATTCAGTCTCAAAGAGAGAGAAAGATTTACTGATTTGACTATAAGAGGATAAGGCTGAGACTGATGCACGGACAAAGGATGAGGGATCTCGTACATACAGGCAGGTTATACAGCCAATGCCATTTACCCACCTTCTCCTTATCCTGCCTGGATATCACCTGCCCCACCACCAAAAAAAGCTTTACCCAGCTCGATCTAAGTATTAACTCAAACAAACTGCACTGAGAAAAATTACAAACCACGCTGAACAAAGACGGCAAACTTCACAATTAAATTCAGGTTTGGGTGCCAAAATAATAATCAATTCAGAAAAATACAGTGTTTTATGAAAAAAAAAAAAGCCAGAGTTCAGAAAGGTGATATTTAATTAAGGGAAATGAGTTACACATCACACATCTGAGTACTTACTGAGAAACTACACTAACATGTCATATTTCTTAAAGTGAAATTTTGTGACATGTATCTAATTGTACATAATAAGTCATGAAATATTTGTGCAAGACTGTCAGCCATCAGGACACAAACAATCCTAACGAGGGCAAAAACGTAACAACGTAAGTTTAAAACTGGAAAAGCAACATACTTGATTCAATAAACAAGATCCTGTGCTTAAGAATAGAAGCTGCCAGAAGTGTAACATCCCAAGGGATGTGTAGCTTCCGAACCCAAATCAGCCTCACAAATCAGGGTCTATCACCCTACAGATTTCCCCTGGCAGGGCTCACTTAGATTGCCTCCCTGTTGGAACCTGCTATTCTCTAGTATCAAGAAACTAGAGTTGGAGGCAAGGTCAGCTACTGGCTGAGTCTGACCATCCTGGGCCCCAACCTTTCAAATACTAACAAGTGAATGAATGACAAGAAAAAATAAAAAGGAAAGCACCATGACTGCTCCTGGGTGTGTGGGGGGGGGGGGCTCACTGTAGATATGTGAGAAGGCACAAGCAGGGGCAGAGACAGAGACATCGGGGAGACTACAGAGACGTCACGACCCTGGGCTGGGCCATGTTGTGGGAGAGGGGGGGAGAAGGGAACAAGCTGCAGCAGCCAGAAGGCCCAAAGGTCCAAAGAGAGCAAGTAACCAAAAAGGTTGGGTTATATAGGGAAGAGCAGCCCTGCCTCCTGGGCTGGAGAGTTCAGGGTTAAGGGCAGGGTATGCCAGCCAGGAGGGCTCTGTAAGGGACTGAGGGACACAGGGAGAGCCTGCCTGCCAGTGTCCACTTTGGTATGTTAATGGGCACCTCAGCCGTTTGTCCCAGGCTTGAAACCTAACACTGACTACATACCTAACCCTGGCCAAAGTCACATAACATTCTAATAGGTGAGGAGTCCCAGGTTTGGAAGAGTTGTTGTATCTGTTGGTCACATCCTTCTTAAAAGAGGCTAAGGACGGTGGAGTATCTCTCCCCGAAGGAGTAGCTGTGGGTTCCAGATTCCAAGAACAAAAAGAGGACAATAAACAAGCCTCTCTCTCTGCCACCATCTTTATCATAAAAAACTCGTTATAAACAGCTGCTAGGAGAGCTCCCTGCTGGAGTCAAAGTCCTAGGGACAGTGGCTCTCCTGGAACAGATAAGGACAAGCCATATAGACAGAAACTAAAACCAAAGCTCAAGGAAGTCAAGTAAAAGATCCAAGTCACGGCAGCATGTGGGCAAAGGGGTTTTCTAACCACTGAAAAGAGCTAGAGTTGACCCTTCAAACCAAATGTATATGAGAGAAAGGACACAGGAGAAATGAGCCCTAGCTCTAAAACGACTGTTTACACATTCCCAAATCAGGAGACTTAAGTGTTCACCAACACACCACCTACTAAACACCATTATCAAGAGCAACACAGCTCTTGAAGGGGAAAGGCTAAAATACTTGCCTAGCCTACATGAGCCCTGGGGTTAAGTCCCAGCACCACAGAAAACTGGGTGTGTAATCTCAGCACTCAGAGATAGAGGCAGAAAGATTGGGAGTTCAAGATCATCCACAGCTACAAAATGAGTTTGAGGCTAGCCTGAGCAACGTGAGCCTATCTCCAAATGAAGGGAAAACAATATAAAACCAGGCTTAATGGCTTATGCATGTAATCCTAGCACAGGAAGGGCAGCAGGAAGATCAGGAGTTCAAGGTCAGCCTGGGCTACATAGCAAGTTCAAGGTGCAAGAGACAAAGCAGGAAATGCAACAAAATAGTTTAGATTTTACAGCCACCTAACTTTGAAGCACCGGCTAAAATAAACTTTCCAGAAAGTCCAGCTGAACCAAAAATAGGTCTTCTAAGAATCTTGGTACAAGCTACACTCATCTGTTTTAAGTAAGTTACTCATAAATACAAATTTAAAATCCAGAATATACAGTAAGTTTCAATAATTTGAGTATATAAATCTACACATACACGAAGCGATCTGCTCTCTGGGCAATTCTACAAAAGTCACCTTTTGTTGTGCACTGCATGCTTATCTCTGAATTTAAACTCCCATCATATACTTACCCCTCCTCTGCCCTTCAGCAAGAAAGAACTTAAAATGGAAGGGTCTTGGAACACAGCTATTCACCCATGTTTACATATGTCCTCTCTCTTTGCTCTTTCTTGATAAATCATCTAATTCCTTGAGAAATTAAAACTTTTTAATGGCACAAATCTTATCATAGTTCAAGAATTCCTCGCATGGTTTTGATGCCTAACATCGACTGGCACCAAGACCAATGACCCTGGGGACCCACACTGTAGAAAAAGAATTAACTGTACAAGTGGTCCTCTGGCTTCCGAGGATGTGCTTGACAGGCTTGCTTTATCCATCCACAATCACACAAGTACTCATACAAAATTATTAAGATGTAATTAAAATGTTGTTTTAATTCTCCTCACTAAGGTCTAGTGTCTCCCTCCACCTCAGCAACTTTCTGGAAATTGGTTCTACCTAACCTTCCGAGGGTGCCAGTACTTTTAGGGCCTCCTCTCACCCAACAGACAAAACACTCTAGCTCACTGGCTCGAACCATTCTTTTAGCTAGCCTTTGATGCAAAATCACCACGGTACATATTTACAACGCTCATATAAACAAACAATAATTGGGTTTCAAAGTGTTTGAATAAAGTGCTCTCATCAACCCCTGTGAACGTCCTCACTGAAGCTAATCACAGAGAAGATTGGGGCCACTGCTGCTGTGCATTGGTCTTCTGGATACACTATTAGATGTCATTAGTTAAGGGCTACCCTGCACTTTTTGCCTCTGTGACAGTTTGCTCTTGTGGGCCCAACAAACTTCTCACACCTCTGCACTCTACCTAACTCCCAGATCTCCGTTAGGATTCAATGAAGTCTTCATTCGGTCATCCCCTTTGAAATATTCCATATCTGGTACAAATACCTATCAAAGCACTCATTACAGGAGCAAAACATGTGTTTAACCAATCTATGTCCCATCCCACTTAGTGTCCTACTTGAGAGGAGCAATGCCCACTCCGGCACCCCCAGTGCCGAACCCACGGCAGGGGCTTTAACAGAAGCGAGTTGAATGAATGAACTGACCCACACGTGCCCCAGCAGGCAGGGTCTCCCCCAAGGAAGCACACAGAGATCTGCAGGAGGGTTCAAAGAAAGGCATGGCAGCGGACATTTAAACTCCAGTGGGCCTGGCCGGCAGCGCCTGGGCGGGGCTGGGAGCGGCCGAGGAGGAAGGAGGGCACGGGGCGGGGCCTTGCGGACTCCAGGCTGCGGCGGGGGCAGGGCGAGGTAGGGGCCACTCCCGCCCTCTCCCGGGCCCCGCACTCACTCGTCCCCTTGCAGGAGGCTGTGCTCCGTGATGGGCCGCACGGCCGCCCGCGGGGGCTCGGCATCCGACGTG
This sequence comes from Rhynchomys soricoides, assembly GCA_019843965.1. Classification (NCBI taxonomy): domain Eukaryota; kingdom Metazoa; phylum Chordata; class Mammalia; order Rodentia; family Muridae; genus Rhynchomys; species Rhynchomys soricoides. Next base: position 14,776,842 of record JADRCH010000014.1, on the reverse strand, counting down.
GGGCGGAAGCACAGGCTCAGCTTCTCCTCCAGGCTGGAAGCCAGCGCCGGGAAGCTGTCGCCGCCCGCGTGTGCCCCCGCTCCAGCCTCCGGGCTCGCGTTACAGTTCTCCTGGTCCTGGACACTCCCGGCCGGCTCCTGGAACTCATAGAAATCCTGCCAGTCGCCATCCGCCGCCATCGCGCCCAGTGCCGGCGTGCGCCCCGCCCCGGCCAGACGGCCACGCCCTATCGCTTTCAAGACACGCCCCTCGGTGCCGCCCACTCGAGGCCACGCCCCTTGTCCTCCAGCTCTTGGGAGAGAGAGACCCAAGCTGACTTAAAGTCTTCACTTCCTAAGTCTTCTGAAGCTGATGACCAGTTCTCAGGGAAAGGAAGACCTTAACTGAGTTGAATCACTTCCTGTGTTCTTGATAATTTAGAAATAACTTCCCTCAGCGTCCCTGTCTAAAAGTAGCTAAAAGGAAGACTTCTTTAAACCTACTGTCAGATTTTTTTGCCCCATGGAAACATTCTTAACACTCCATCTAGATCGACAAGAGTTACTGGGAAATGTATCCGTGGTACCCAAATTCATTCCACAAATACATCTCTCCCACGTGCAAAGCACGTGCTTGCTGAATAATCACGTGACTGGATATGCTCAAAGTACTTAGAAAATGCCTCAACAGTAACTCACCTGCTTGCTATACAAGGACACTTCCTTATTACTTACTATAGCCGAAGCCTTAAAACTTAGTGAAAATTAAATCTTGTAAAAGTGTGAGGTGTGGGACGCTTTCTTTTCATGGATCTAGCTTCTCTTTTATTTATTTATTTTTGCAAGATAAAATAATTTATGGAGGTAGAGAGTAGTGATGGTTATATGTATGTAGTATGACCACACTGTACCCTGAAGATGGCTAGGATTATAGTTTTGTTACATGCATTTAACTACATACAATACAAACTAAGAAAAGTAGATAGGTGCAGTAAATGCCCAGAAATGGACAAAACCATATTTCTTCAAATGTGTCATTCAGGTGGGTGAAACATCTTTAAATAATCCTTTATACAATGTTATATGTCTACACATATTCAGGATTTGTATAAAAATTTATTGGGCAACTCTATCCAATGGGCTTGTTTTATATATAATTAAATACAAAAGTGACTAATAAGTTGTCTTGCAAACAATGCCTGTCCCTAATACTACCTGAGGACCCAGCTATTCCACTCCTGGGCATATACCCAGAAGATGCTCCAACATGTAATAAAGACACATGTTCCACTATGTTCATAACAGCCATATTTATAATAGCCAGAAGCTGGAAGCAACCCAGGTGTCCCTCCACAGAGGAATGGATACAGAAACTGTGGTACATTTACACAATGGAATACTACTCAGCTATTAAAAACAATGACTTCATGAAATTCGTAGACAAATGGATGGATCTTGAAAACATCATTCTGAGCCAGGTAACGCAGTCACAAAAGAATGAACATGGTATATACTCACTGTTAAGTGGTTATTAGCCTAAAAGTTTGAAATACCCAAGAGTCACTTCGCAGGAACAGTAGTACTAAGTACGAGGTCCCAGATGGAGGGCTTGGAGAAAGGACTGAAGGAGCTGATGGAGTGTGCAGCCCCAGGGAAGTAGCAACAGTGGCAACTGGCCTGACCCCCCATATTTCTGGAGACTGATCCACCAACTAAAGAATACACATGGAGGGACCCATGGTGCTGGCCACAAAGACTGCAGAGGAGGATCTTGTTACCCGTCAGGGGGAGGAGAGGCCCTTGGGCCTGAGGGTGTTATATCTCCCAGTATAGGAGAATGTCAAGGAGGGAAGACGAGAGTGGGTGGGGGGTGGGGTGGGGAGGTGGGTTGGAGAATATCCCCATAGAGGCAGTGGGAGGGCAGAGGGAATGGGGAGCTTCCAAAGGAGAGATCTGGAAAGGGGGAAACATTTGAAATGTAAATAAAGTATGAAAATAAAAAAAAATAAAAAACAAAAAAAACAATGCCTGTCCCTCCTCAGGCACAAGGAAGTATTAATCGGTAAAGTGTAAGAAGCCATTCAATAAGAGACCCATTTCTGCCCACGCTGTGGTACTGTGCCCTTCCACCCACCCTTTCTTTAGACTCTTGACTCAGCCTTTCTTACAAACTATCCAGTTTCAAGTTTCTGTTCCCTCACCCCTTCACTCAGTATTTCCTGTCAGCAGCCTTGGTCTCCTTCCTGATAATGTTCCTCCCCTTCAGCTAATTTCTAGCTTCCTACACTGCCACCAATCTGAAAAAAGAAAAGCACTAGCTTCGGGTTTACACAGTCTACCAGAGGCCCCTGAGGAGGAAGCCGGGCTGCTTAACATATCATACAGCCCAATTCTATGAATTGGCTCACTCAAACATTTATTTTATACCTATTTTATTTCCGACCAGCTCCTAGAGACCTTTATGAAAATGATCATGCGTGAAGGAGTTTCCTCATTTGATAGATTAAGAAAAGTTAGCTTGTGTATGTCCCAACAATAATTAAAGAAAAGTAGGCCATGAATTTGGAGGTGGGGGACCTGAGAGAGGAAAGATTTTTGTAAAGATTTAATTTAAACTAAATTTTAAAAAGAAAGGTTAGCTGAGAAAAATATTTTCCAGCACTTGCTTCAAAACTAGAGAAGATAGAAAAACAGCTTTATGCCACTTAAACAATGTGCTCACATAAACACTGACAATGGAAACATCTCAGTTGTACGGCGCACTAAAATTTCTACATATCACACCTCGCAGTGAAAACTTTTAAAAATGTAAAAGTATGTCATTTAATATGTAAATCACCTCAACATCTAATTCATCTGAAATTACAAAACAGAAGAACAGAAATACTGAGTATTCACAGCGACTGAAGCAGCAACCATGGAGCCTGCATGAATCTGCGCTAGGTCCTCTGCTTATGTGCTGTGGTTGTGTCGCTTGGTGTTCTTGTGGGAATGGGGCATGGTGTCTCTGACTCCTTTGCCTGCTCTTAAGACACTTGTCCTCCTACTGGGTTCCCTCATCCAGCCTTGATATGAAGGTTTGTGCCTACTCTTCTCTCATCTTATTCTGCCCTCTTCAGTTGACATCTCTGGGAAGCCTGCTATTTTCTGAAGGAAAACAGAGGAGCAGTGGATCTGGGGAGAGGGGAGGGAAGTAACTGGGAGGATTGGAGAGAGGGGAAACTGCAGTCAAATGTATTGTATGAGAGGAAAGTAAAGTTAGTATATATATATCTCAAATGCTAAAGGCTCATAAAGCAACAGATAAGCAGATCTATAAATGAAATTTTCAACTAAAAATTACTAAGTGTTTTTAGTCATTATGAAGTAATGTAATTGAGTTATTTGAGTAAAGGTCTGGAGACAGGTGGCATCAAAGGAGCCACCAATGTGTGTGTAGGAGAAATAGGCCCCAAGTTTATTTGCTAATTATGAAAAGACAGAGAAACACAAACGTACAGATCAACCAACAGAGAAGAAAATAAAAACATCAGGAAAAGACATCTATGTAGACCATGAATTTAAGGAAAAATTTGTTTGCTTGTCAAAAAGGGAAAGGTGGCCTCTTTTCATTTGTTTCCCTGTTTAAAAAACTTTGAGCAGACCACACACAAAGAAACCATCATTTTTAAGGAGTTGGAAATGCTAATGACCCTGATTCTATTATCAAGAACTGTAAGCATTTATCAAGTTACCACATTTTACCCCATAAATATGTGTTAAGTATTATATGTTGATTAAAACTAATTCCACACACAATCCAAAACTCATTAATAAACAACATTTCATTCTGGTTATTCAAATTTGACAGGGGGAGTCTTTAGTGAACGGCTACACTTTGCATTTTCACGAATAAATTGAGGTCTTCATAAGCCTGAGCAATAGGCTCAGTCGGTCACCATAAGAAGGAGCCAGGATACTATGGCTTCATCCTCTGCAAGGTACCAGAACAGCTGGGCAAGTGGTCATTCTGAATACATGTCTGAGTGTGTCCTGTGTCATCAAATGCTGTTCTCTGAATGATAGCTACTAGGTAACATCGGCGGCAGTTCTTCATCCAACCTTAAAATTTGTTAACTCTTCTTTTACCTGTGAAGTAAATCTATATTTCACACTACCATTATGTAAATTAACTTTACAGCAAAGTGATGCCCCATTAATAACATAGACTATTGGCCTTGGTAAACTTAAGAGTTTTTGGAGCAACATCAGAGGCTCTAACTCTGAGACGAAATTTAATGGAAACAGGGCATCTCTAGCTGTCAAGAAACCGGGCAAGCCCGTTCACTTCCTAGGTCGTCTGGGAGTGGGGTGAGAAATGAGTTTCTTCTAAGTCGTATTGAGGACAAAGACAAATGGGCTGTGAGTGACATCTGAGTAACGGGGGAGGTCTGGAGACAGGTAGCATCAAAGGAGACACCAAGGGTGACTAGGAGAAACTGATCATTCAGAGGAGTCCGCAGCAGAAGAGAAGACAGGAGGCTGAGATTATACCCACACAAGGTCACTGTACTTTGGATCTGATATAGTTTCATATTTCATTTGTATTATACACATGATTGTACTTTATCTTCTGGAATCTTTATTAATGTATATTTATCGTAGAAATATTCTAAATTTCCTACAGTATCAGGATTAGGCGATTGTATTACCAAGCAATATCCCACAAGACCCACCAGAGCTGTCCCCCAGGATTTACACTGGTGAGAGTGAATAGGAAGAAAGCATTATAATTGAGATGCTTTGCTCCTTTGGGATTTTCTCCTACATCTTGCTGTCTCCCTCCTAAGTTTCAATGTTTAAAAATTTTACAATATTTCTTGCTATTTCTAATGAGAAGATTTGCTTTATAACTGGGGAGAATATTAGCATAAAGATAAAAATGGCTGGTCTACATATAACATAATTTTATTTTATTTTGCGTGTGTATGTTGTGCATGCACCCGTGTGCCCACAAGTGCCACATGACACACAGGTAAAGATCAGAAGACAGTTTGTAGGGGTTGAGTCTTTCCTGTCCTGTGCCTTGAACTCACATCATTGAGCTTGGCTGCAGGCACCTTTACCTGCTAAGCCATCTTATTGGCCCCTAACATAAATTTTTAAATGATTTATTCATTTTTTTATTTCATGTGCATTAGGGTTTTATCTGCATGTTTTGTCCGTGTGGGGATATAGGATCCCTTGGAACCTGAGTTACAAGGCATTTGCGAATTGTCATGTGGGTTCTGGGAATTGAACCTGGGTCCTCTGGAAGAGCAGCCAGGGTTTTTAACTGCTGAGCCATTTCCCCAGCCCCCCTAACATAATTTTTTTTAAAGCTGTGAGTTTAATAGAATATTTTTTACCATTTGTCTTTTAGAATATGTCAGTGCTTTTGACAGCACAAGAACTGAATCGATAAAGCTGCATCAAAATAGCCTCTTTAAATGGTCCAAACCCAAACGGACATACTATTGAAGCCAGACAGGAATCGAATCCACAAGAGCTAAACAAAGTGGACTGTTAAGATAATTGTTTGTGTAATTTAAGCAAACAAGTAATTACTCAATTTTCTGCTCAATTTGACTAGGATAGACACAGAAGTCGCTAACTGTTTCTAATTTAGTAATATAGGGTTAAAGCTAGAGAACCTGTAAAGTCCCTGTTATGTAATTTAAAGAAAGAAACCTTAGTCTTCTCTGGTGCAACCCTGAGGGACTGATTTACTGTTTGGAAAACAGAATCAATGTGACTCTGAAGTCTCACAGGATGGGGGACTTTCAAAGTACTGAATTAGCACCAGATCCTGAATTTTACTATTCACCTCTCTGACCCCCATGAGGTTCTAGGGGCCTCTGCCACCGGAGTTGTGTTTTTATACACCCACACCAGAGGGTGAGTAGACGCTGGAATGAGCAAGCATTCTGTAGTGAGCATCAGCCCGACCGCCAGCTAACCGCAGCAGCAGCCATTTCCTCTCGTTATGGACAGATCTGTGTCCCTTAAAAGTCCTATGCAGAACCTCTGAGCCTGGGTACCTCAGGTTGTGACTGTACTTGGAGATACCATTTTGAAGGTGATTAAGGTATAGTGAAGCCTTTAAGGGGGCCATAGTCCAATCTTTCTTTATTCAGAAGATAGTATTTAGGCCTGCAGATGAACCCCAGGAGTGCACAGGCACAGAAGATAGCCACATAAAGACAGTGTCATGGAGGTAAGTGTCATGCCTTGCTAACCCGGCTCACACTTTAGTCTTGGGCTTTCGGCTTTCAGAAAATTCTTCATTGTTGTGTAAGCCACACACTATTTTGTCATCTCGGCCTTGTCAGAGTAACGCTAATGTGTCTTCCACAGCCACCACAGTGGCTTCAAGAAGTCCCCACAAGGTGCCTCACAAGTTCAGGATGGAGACCGTTGCATTTTTCCTCCTAGTCTTCTTGTCAGCCCTGGAAAGATCTCCCCAGTGTGTTAGATGAGTGAACTGGATTTTTCTGCTCACACCACCATCCCACAGGACAGAAGACTAGACACTATGAAGAGTTAGGGAGACAGAGCTGTGAGGCAAACCAAGAAGGTTAATGTGTCTGCTAATCAGTCCTCAGGAGAGGGTTCCCCAGAGGCCAGAGAGTAGACATGAGGAATACACTGTCTTTATCTCCAGCTAGGTAGCTCCTCAGAAGAAAGACCTGGACATCATGTGTCCCCATGAGCCTAGAGCATGAATGACATCATGTGACTTCACAGACGAGTCTTGGGTCCAGGTCTTGACTTTAGAATCATATGAGTCATTAAGAACGGGGGAAGGCTGTCCTTACTTAGAGAATTATTAAGGTCAGAGGCTGAAGTAAGTCCCATGGTAATGGCATCTATAGACAGGAGAGACGATCCACACTTTCACCTTGTTGGAAAAGGATATATGACGCTTCCTTGAAGGCCTAGTAGACATCCCAAAAGCCTTCTTGAAAGGGTTGCACCAGAAAAGCTAGCAATGTTGAGGAGAAAGAGAGAGACTACAAGGATAGAAAGGATCAGAAATAGAAAAGGGAAAGAGCAAACCTAACTCTATCCATCTGCTGGTCTCAGCAGGAGCAGGGAGATGGGCACAAATATAAGACAGAAGTTATTTATATTAATGCCTAAAAATAAGCTGAGCTGTCTTGTTGGTATGGTCTAGCAAAGTCAGCCCTTTCAACATGTTACGTCTGTGACTTGATGACCTTCATTCAGCCTTCACCACCATGAACTCACATGGCACCCCCTCTGTTCTCATCTCTGTTGGATTTGTTCCCACCCGCTGCCTGTCAGTGCACAAAGATCTCCAATTTTCTTGGAAAAGCAATAGTAATGTTCCAACAAATGTCTATGCAGCCAAATATAAAGACTTGAGGGGTTTTCCATCCCAACACAAGCCAAGTACAACCCCTTGAACTGGGATCAGCTGGGACCCCTATGTTGCCAATGATAGTTAACACACTAATGAAGATAATAATACCAAGTGGAACCGGGTTTTAAAGAAAGTGAGTAGGAATGCATTGCCACATAAATGAAAAGTCGCCACCAGTTCCGGGCTGAAACAGGCATTCAGTCCGGCTTCTTAAATAGAGAGCAGATCAAGAAAAGCATCCATCAGCTTTCTCATCCTGACTTGAAAGAAGGACGGGTAGAGAGTACTCAGTACTGGGAATCACAGAGAACCAAAGCCCTGGGACAAAGTAGTTTCAGAGAAGGCACAGTTCAGAAGGTGACAGCAACAGGATACCTTCTGATTCACTTTCAGAAAGACAACAGTACAGGTCACCTTTGCTGTGTGATGCTTTGACTTGGGTCATCCCCACCTCCAGGCTAGCTTGGTATTTGCAAGTCAGGGTCCTTTTACCTCACAGGATCTGACTCAATGCTAGTATAACACCACTTTTATCTGCCGAGCATGTTTTTAAATGATTAATTTACGCTCCTTTGTTGCTCAAGGTTGCTTTGTCCCCAGTCCTTAACTTCCCAGCTTTCTCATAGGGGTGGCTGTGTTACACAGGCAAGAAGGGAAAATTACTAGGTCAGAAGACTTCATTCTCTCGCTTCTGATAAGCTTTCAATCCTTTGTTGGATAATCTTTTACTAACAGGGTGAATGTGGCCAAAACGTACAAAGTAGGAGAGGAAACCTCTGTTATTGGTACCTGAGAAATGTTTGTTTTGTTTTGAAACTGGGTCTCTATATGTGGCCCTGGCTAGCCAGGACCTTGTTTGGTAGGCAAGGTTGGCCTCAAACTTGTGGTGATCCTCCTGCCTCTGTCTCCTTAGTATAGGCTGGGGTACTGACATTCACCATCACACCTAAATTAGTGCCTGAGAACTAAAAATACTTTTCCAGGTTTCCCTGTAAATGTCAGACACCCTCTGTAGTCAAACTGGAATGAGAGAGGGCTTATTCTAAGTCTGTTTTTACAGTGACCTGCCTACGAATGCTTTATAATGTGCAATTTGTTTCCATGAATTGTTTTTGAAGATCGATCTGTTCCTGTCTGTCCTTTACCTAAAAGTGATGTTAAAATGTTCTCCCATAGGCAAAGGGTGACACAAGCTAAAAACCATGCTCTTAATAGTGTGAGACACAGACATTGACATTGATTTTTACATGACTCTGGGAGGAGAGACTTGTCTCCACTCTCCAATAAAATAAACAATATTTAGTTCTTTGAAATTACATACTTTAATTGCAGGTCTGCTATAAAAAATATATGGCATTTACATCTTCCCAAGATGTCAGAAAAAGTTTCCCAAATCACTAAGTCCTACATATTTTATTTGCAGATGATGGTGGTTACAAATACATCAATTTTTTTTAGTATCATTTTATTTTTATTGGTTTCAGGGAATAATGGTATTTTCATTTATAATTTGGAGATTTGCAATTAGTCCCTGAGTTCTTTCAATCACACAATCTTCATTTTCAGGCTTGGTAATTGCTTTCTTATATTGGCCACTGTGGTGGTTTGAATAGGTTTGACCCCCACAGACACATGCTTGGCCCATAGGGAGGGGCACTATTAGGAGGTGTGAGCTTGTTAAAGGAAGTGTGTTACTGGGGGGGGAGGGGTGGGGGAGTCTTAAATACTCAAGCAATGCACAGTGTGAAACAAATCCAATCTCCTCCCGGCTGCCTTTGGATCAAGATGTAGAACTCTCAGATGTCCTCCAGCACCAAGTCTGCCTGCACGCTGCCATGCTTCCCACCACGATGACAATGGACTGAACCTCTGAGACTATAAGCCAGCCCCAACTAAATGTTGTCTTTTAAAAGAGTTGCCTTGGTCATGGTGCCTCTTCACAGCAATGAAACCCTAACTAAGGTAACCACTTTGGCAATCTGAAAACACCTACCTTAAAATGGACAGAATTTATCATATGATGTAGTTATGTGATTTTTTTTCTTAATGCATACATTCATTTATTTGGCCCAAATATAACCTTCAACAACATCCTCATTTCCAACAATCCTTACATATATACCTTATTTTATCTACTGTTGTTCAAATATTTCCTGTGTCTGTGTGTTATATACGTATGGATCTGGAGGCCAGAGTTTGAAGCCCAACACCTTCCTCTGGCTCTCCATTTTGGTTTTTTGTCATTGGTTTTGTTGTTGCAATTGTTTGTGGGATTTTTTTTTTTTTTTTTGGTTTGGTTAGTTTTTAGGGCCATCTTATTTACTCATTTATTTATATTATGTGCATTGGTGCTTTGCCTACAAGTATGTCTGTTTGAAAGTGTCAGATCCTCTGCAACTGAAGTTACAAGACACTTGTGAGCTGCATGCAGGTGCTGGGAATTGAACCCAGGTCCTCTGGAAGAGCAGCCACTGCTCTTAACCTCTGAGCCATCTCTCCAGTCTCTTTGTTTTTGTTTTTAAAGAAAGGTCTAGTACTGAATCTGGAGCTTTCTCATTTCAGCGAAGCTGGCTGGCTATCCAGCTCCTGAGGCCAAATAGTCTCTGTCTCCCCCCATCTCTCCCCATTGCTGGGTTGCAGACATACTCCACCATGCACATCTGGGTTCCCCAGCACATGGTCTCTTGTTTCACAAAAGCACTTTACCCACTGAGCTATTCCTCCAGTCCCCCACTATAAGATTTCTCTCCATCTTCCTATTCTTCACTGTTTCTCCATTGTCGCACTCATGTTCATTACACAGGTTTTCTGTCCACAAAGACGCCCAAAATGTTTTCATTCCAAGTCCCACCCAAGCTCAAGGGTTAGGGACAGAAGAGCATCTGTTGTCTAGCTAAGACACTTCCACCTTTTTCTGTAGTCATATCCAGTGATCAGCCTGGAAAGCCCTGTGTACCACTGCTTTTGGAGAAGTGGGGGTTTGAAGTTTGCCTGCTGCGGAAATTCAACAGTGGAGGGCAGTGATTCGGAGGTTGAGGCTACATCGGAATCAAAAAATCAGAAAACAGTGATGGCCTCCATGGCAGCATGTGGGGCTCCCAGACATGCTGTGCCCTCACAGGTGAGGAAAGCACATCAATCAAGGATCCAGCAAAGCAGGCCAAAGGACCCTGAGTCCCAGACACACAGAAAAGGGCGTTTCATTCAGAAGAGTCAACTAGCAATCAGCTGGACCTCTGCAGGTTGTGACTAGAAACCTGGATCTGATGCAAAGGAGGAATTACCATGAAGCTGAGGAAGTTTAAGCTTTGGGGGCCCTGAGAGAGGTCATGCAGTATACATTAATGCATCCTTAATGTTATAAAGTTTGTGTGGAGTCACTGGGAAAAGATCACAGACTCCATCCAATTATAATTAGGAGCTTTATTAGCTGCTAACAGGATGAACAATCTTGGAGCCAAATTTGAGATTTTCATGAAGGAAGGATTGGGGAAGGGTTTTTTAAAAAGCAAAACCTACAAGAAGACCTTCAGTAATCTATGCAAGCAAACAACAACTGGTCTGTTCTGCCAAGGTTAAGTGTTAAGGCTACTCAAAACAAGCTTTGGGTATCAGAAAAGCAGTTAATCATATCTTAGCAAGTAGATAGTCTTGGCTGTATATTTTTGGGTGGGGTCACTAAGTCAGGGTTACTGAGAACTTATCTTCCAGGGACTGGAGTCAGACAAATGAAATGGCCAGTGGGTACCAAGATGCATGCCTTGCACAAAATGGCGCTTCTTTATCTATGACACTTAGAAAGCAACTGAAGAGTGCTATCAGTTAAAGATCAGATACCAGTCACTGAAAAAAATTACTTTCATTGTCTTAAACCCTTAGCTTACATGTAAGGAACTCTAAAGAAGGATTCTCAAATTCCACAATAACCTTACACCGTTACCTGTTAATGTTGCTTACAAGCCACAAATCTAAAAAAAATTTCAAAACTGTCAATCACAAAAAAACTGTATCTTTTATTGAAAAAAAATTTTCTCATACAATATATTCAGATTACGGTTCCCCTCCCCCTACTCCTCCCAGTCTCTCCCTGTCACCTGTCTTATTCAGACCTGCACCCTTTCATTCGTTCCTTAGAAATAAGACATCTAAGGAATTATAATAAAAAATAAATAAAAGATCAAAAACAAATCAGAACCTGACAAAACAACCAAGCAGGAAAAAGAGCCAAAGAAAAAGGAGAAAAAAACAAAAAACAAACCAACCAACCAAACAACAACAACAAAAACCCCACTGCATCTCGATGCAGAAGCACACACATTCGTACACACAGGAACCCCATAAAGACCCCAAACTGAGAACAATAAGGTATTCACAAAACACACATAAGGTAGGAACAACCAGCACACCCTGACTTCAGATTATGAGACAAGGAACCCGAAGATGCCACTGAGTTTGTTTCCTGTTGGCCGGCTTCTGCTGAGCATGTGGCCTGCCCTTAAGAGTGGTTTGTTTCCCCAGTGAGACGCCCTTGGAGAAAACTAACTTTTCATTTGCAAGTGGCTATCAATTGCAGATAGTTTCTGGGTTAGGGATGGAGGCATGTGTCCACTTCCCACAAGAAAAAACATTTTGATAAGCCATATTAGAAGGCTGTTTCTTCTTTCTGTTATCTATGGGAAATAAGGCTGTAAATTTACAGGAATTTACAGGCGAGAGAGCACTGAAGTTTTTTAGTATCTTAAAATATGTTTTGCGGGTATTTGTCTTGTTTAAATATATATGCTTTGTTCATTCTACATAAATATTTAGTTCAATAACTTTGTATTCTCCTTAAATTAGTCTTACAAAATTATTCAAGGTTCATATGCAAAAAAAAAAAAAAGAGTGGGTCCTAGCTAAGATGGTGGATGAAATCAGCCAGGCAAGCCTGATTCTCAATGGTATTTGCCAGCACTTTAGTGCAGGAACAAACAGATTTTAAAGCTTTAGTTAATAACTCAATAACTCAAAAGGCTGTGTATAGTTCATATGTACAACATGTTTCTATTTGCTTCTGTTTTAAGAACTAGTTTTATTTATTCATATGTATGTGTGCCTTCGAGTGTATGTATGTACACCATGTGCATGCTGGTGCCTTCAGAAGTCAAAGGGTGTCAGATCCCCTGGAACAGGACTTATGAGTGGTTGTAGTTGTGGACCATGTGATGTGGCTGCTGGGAACCAAACCAGGGTCTTTGGCAAGAGCAGGAAGTGCTCTTAACTGTCATGCCATCTTCCCAGATCCTTCTGTTTCACTACTGGAGACCGGGCCTAAGGCCTTCTGAATGCTAGGCAAGCCATCTGCCACTCAGCTATATATTATCTCCAGCTCCAGTTATTGTTTTGTTTTGTTTTGAGTTTATGAAGGCAATAAGGATGGGTGTCTCTACTCTGAGCTGCTAGCCTCAAACTCACAGAGATCCACCTTCTTCTGATTCCTGAATGCTGGGATCATTGGTGTGCCCCATCTAGGCCGGAGATGTTGGCTCTCACCTTTAATCCCAGCTCTCAAGAGGCAGAGGCAGGCAGATCTCTGAGTTTGAGGCCAGTTTGATCTACAAATCAAGGGCAGCCAGGGCTACACAGAGAAACACTGTGTATGTGTGTGAGGGGGTGCCCCACTACGGCCAGCTCAGCTGGACTTTATTTCATAGGCTCACTGCAGCTCCATGTGTTCCTGAGATTGCCTATAAGCAACATACCCTGCATCCAGACCTGAGCAATGCAAACACATGAGCCTGTGTTTCTTCTCATCCCCGATGGGCTCAACACACATCAGCACAGTGACCATGAAAGTTGTTAATAAATGCAGTGCAGCTGCACATGAAGAAAGCTGGGTCCCAGTCACTGCTTAGAAGTAAAATCTGTGAGAAACCCACTTTGAGCTTCCAGTTAGTGGGAAATAAACTTTTCATAGCTAAAGTTCTGCAAGTTTTCTGTGACAACAGCTCACAGGATCTTATCAAATAAGCTTAGCTGACCAATAACAACCCTTTTCAAATGTATTATGCATACATTTAATTAAATCTTACTGGCTTCATTATAAACACTCATATGTATCATGTGATATATTTTTATGTATTTGAAAATGAAGATATGTCTGAAGTTCTATTTTCTATTTGTGGGTCCAAGTTTGCATTGCTAGTTAAAAATTGAAATGTATTTGTATGTTTTTAGTGCACCTGAGGTTGGGTCTTTTTTTTAAAAAAAGCAGACATTTCTATAGAAACAAACGTATCTGTAGTGGTTTGAATGAACAATGTCTCCCATAGGCTCACATATTTAAGACGTGATCCCTGTTTGGCCGCACTTTGTGGAAAGGTTATGGACTTTTTAGACGTGGACTCTCGCCATAGGGAGCAGGTCACTGCAGGCAAGATTTAAGAGTTCATAGCCTCGTTCCTGTTCAGTTTGTTTCCTGATTTCTGTTTGCAGTTGAGGATGTGGTCTCAGCCTCTTGCTCCAACTGCCTGCTGCCATGCCTCCCATCTACCGCTAGGGGGATCTCATTCCGGAACAGGAAACCAAAGTCAACTCTTCCATGAGTCACTTTGGTCACGGTGTATTATTGCAACAACTAAAAGTAACTAAGGAATAGCCCTAAAGCAACAGCCGTTAAAGATTGTGGGTTTCCCTTTATCCCTACATAAGGCTGAGAAGTCTTCTAGAAAAGACACTCATTGGGGTGTCCGCTGGCCTAGAGGACATTTGCACTCTTTGTCAGCTACGATTCTTTCTAGGTTCGATATTCTAAGTATAAAGCAAGGTTCCACGGGACTCCCTGGGTCACATGTTAATAATTCATGTCTTTCTTGCCCTTTCTAGCTTGTACAAGCCTTCCACCCATCTTGTGTCTGCCCTCATCCTTAACCAGGAAGATGAGTTACATGTCATCAAGTGTCTCCTTCTTCCAACTAAAAATGTTCCTTCCAGGGGACTTCAGCTTTTTCTTTTTTTCATACTGGTAGAAGTACTGTGGAACCCAGGTGACATGACTGGCTTCCAGGACAGGATTCACTCCCTGGGCTTTGCTTGTGACCCTTTTTTGCCCAGTGCATGTTGTTGAGGCCTCTCTGAGCTGTTTCCTACTTTGGTGAGCAGTGCTGCCTCACCAAACCCCCAATCCTTCCATGGAACCCCGTGGCTTCTCCACCCACAGTCACTGATGCATGGATGTTCTCAAACCTCCATAGAGTCTGTGGAGAGGGGCAACAAACGCCTCTTCTAGTCTCTTGTTCTGTGACCTCTCTCTTGCCTCAGAAAGTCTCCAATAGACAGCTCTGTGAGCTTCTGAGCACCTTTACGTTCCAAGTGTCTGTTGGTTATCATGACAAATCTATGGAGCTGGGCCAGGAGGTGTGTGTGTGTGTGTGTGTGTGTAGCACAGAGAGATGAGAGACAGATGAGAGAGATAATGAGAGAGATGAGTGAGCCAGAGAAAAGAGAGGACAGATAGAGATGAGAGATAAACAAGAGAAACAGAGATGAATTTTAGAGTTCATGGCTCTCAGAATCTTGTCTTCCTTATCTGAAATTTACTTCAGTAGATTATCCTGGTTTCATCTACCCACAAGATAGACAAGGATTCATTACACTGGTGGCTTTGATAGGCAACGGGTCAGATATATTGGCATCTCTGATAAACCCTGGGTATAGTAAGCTTGAACTAAGAATCCAGTTCCTGAAAGTGTTCTGTGCTCACCTGAATCTTCAAAGGAAGAGGCCCTTGAGCAATTGTTATTAGAGAGGCTTCTCCCAGCAACTGATGGAAACAGATGCAGAGACCCACAGCCAAACATTAGGCAGAGCTCTGGGAATCTGCAGAAGGGGGAGGGGGGAATGGTAGAAGGCAGAGGAGTCAAAGACACCACAAGAAAACCTATAGGATCAACTAACCTGGGCCCATAGGGGCTCACAGAGACTGAACCTCCAGCCAGGGAGCCTGACCTAGTACTCTATGGAACTGATTGATGTCCTCTGCATGTATGTTACAGTTGTGTAGCTTGGTCTCCTTGTGGGACTCCTAACAGTGGAAGAGGAGGTTGTCTCTGCCTCTGATGCCTGCCTTTGGAACCCACTCCTCCTACTGGGTGCCTTGGCCAGCCTTAATAGGAGAGGAGGTGCCTACTCTTACTGCAACTTGATGAGCCATGGCTGGTTGATATCCATGGGAGGCCTGCTCTTTTCTGAAGAGAAATAAAGGAGTGTGGGTGACAGGGTGGGGTAGTGGGGCCTGGGGAGAGAGAAGGGAACCTGCAGATGTAAAAAAAATAAACAAACAAATAAATAAATAAAAGAGATTGTGAACCACTCTCCTAAACCATGATGAACAAATAAATCCTTCGTCATTTAAGGTTTGTTTTTTCAAGTGTTTGCCACATTTATGGAAAAGAACACCCAAATAATACAACATTTATAGACAAATGTCAGATCCTGACAAGTGGGCATACACAAGAGTTTAAAACATGAAGCTATAACAGGGTGCTCACTGGTAACTAACAACAGTCTAAAATGAGAATGACATTAATATTTTATTCTATTACTACTGTGGGCCATTTGTAACTGAGCCTTAGACCTTAATAGGTCTTGAGGCCTTAGCACAACTGACTCCATGGTGAAAGTAAGAGTCTGAGAGACAAAATATAAAACTCCAGTGTATGCATCAATGACAGTTTTTCCTATAAGAGCTTCTAAAATTACTTAATTATTGTATGTGTGATTTACCTACATGTATGTCTGTTCATTGTATATGTGACTTATAAAATACCTGGGGAAAATACAGCAAAAGGAAATATTCATATTCAAAGATGTTTTTAAGGATGCTCTGCGATTAACACCTGCCCTGTCTAGTACTCCAGTCCCTTCCTGGCCCCCTTGTGGCTGGGTAGGGCTTTGCAACCAGATCTGACCAATAAGCTCAAGAGAGGTGTGCATTCCTTCCAGGATGTATTTAATTGCCAATGTGACTGTCTTAGGAGCTATATTTTCCCCCTGGCACAGTGACCAATGACATTTGAGATGGCAGCTGTTCTGCTAGATTCAGTTCCAGTGTGAAGATGATAAGCAGAGATCTCTTGCTAACCCCTTATGCAAGTGAAAAATAAGTCTGTTATTTTAAACCATTGAGATCTGGGGGTTGTTTGTTTTAACAACATAGATGAGCCAAACCTGACAGACAGACATTGACTTATGAAGGCAATTACAAATAACCAATGTGTTCTTTCACATGGGAAAGTGAAATAAATGATTATGCACACAGGTTATAGATTATGTTGTTGGCATTGGAAAACCACTCTTGAAGTGCGTTGAATGAGAGAGGAAACCACTTGCCCTAGAAAGCTACATGGGAAGAGAATGAAAACAGAAGGTATTAAATAAATTCATATATAAATTATATAAGGAGTTTGCATGGTAATTGCTCAATGGCATTAATTATTACAGTATAATTAGAAACACATAAATAATGAGCCATCCCAGATCCAACATGAATTACATTCTAGCTGAGGCCTCATGCTGCCTTGTAGCTGCAAGGGGATGGGATGCTGGCTTCATTCACCTGCAGGGCATGACCATGCCAACACCTACATGAACATAGCACTTGCCCTTGGTGCAAGAGAAGCTGTGGGTTTCTAGCTAAATGATGCTACAGAACCCATTGACCAAAATCCCGGTGTTGCAAGTTTCAAGCAGGGATGTGAGAAGGGCCACCCACCCACACCCACTCACTGACTTGTCCTGAAGATCCTGGTTTATGGCGCAGATGCTTCAGCTGCTGTCTTGATCTAGCCTCTCCCACAGCTGATGCAGAGACCAATGATGCAAGCTGGAAGTGTGGGGGAGTCAAAGCCTATGGAGCAAGTGTTGATCAACTGGACAGGAGGCCAGCTGATAACTGCTGCCTTGGAACTCAGGAAGGGAGATGTGATCACAGTGTCTCTGCAGACATCCTGTATGAGTGAGCTCTCGGCTTTACTTGCCAGCTGCTGTGGTCAACTTTATAACCCACTTTCTAATCTGCGACCCCTTTTCTACTTTCTCTCCTTCCTCCTCATGGGACTTGACTCCCCAGTAAAGCATGTTAAAGAGTAGCCTCAGCCACTGTCGTCCAGGAGGGGTTCCAAGAATCAGCAATGCTTCCTTCTAAAGTAATTTCCATGTTCCACTGTCTGCCCTCCTTACTGCACTACACAGCACTGTCTCCCTCCAACATCAAACCCTGTCTATTCTGGGGAAAGAAAGGGGTGAGGATGTGAGGCAGCTTGAGCATAACAAGGAGGTTCTAGTACCACCATTACTTAAATCTCCACAAAGCTGTCAAAATTTTAGATAACCTGCTTGCAACAGGATTTAGACATACAGAGTTAAGAATGGAACATTATTCCACTCCTTAAGACCTGACAGAAGATGTGATGTTTGTTAGTAAGCATGGGTGGTTGTGCCAGCTATTTTGATGTCAACTTGATACAGGCTTGTGTCACTTTGGAATAAGGAACGTCAGTGGAGGACATGACCCCCGTAGATTGGTCTGTGGGGTAAGCCTTCAGGGCATTTTCTAGATTGATGATTGATGGGAGCAGGATCCCACCTCACTAGGGATGATCTCACTCCTGAACTGGTGAACTTGGGTTCTATAAGAAGACAGGCTGAGGCTGGAGAGATGGCTCAGTGGTTAAGAGCACTGGCTGCTCTTCCAAAGATTCTGAGTTCAGTTCCCAGCAACCACAAGGTGACTGACAACTATCTGTAATGGGATCTGATGATGCCCTTTTTTGTTATGCAGGAATACATGTAAATAGAGCACTCATTTACATAAATAAGCAAATCTTTTTTAAAAAAATAGGCTGTGGGCTGGTAGACTGGGGTGCTATGAGAAGCCAGAGCAAGCCTTGAGCTAGCAATCCAGGAAGCAGGGTTTCACCATAATTTCAGTTCTGGCCTCAGACATGAGTTCCTGGGATGGCAGTGTGACCTGAGAAAATAAACCCTTTCCTCCCCAAGTTACTTGCAGCTACTCTGCAAGTTGCTGATGTGTTCTATCACATCAATAAGATCCCTAAGACAATCTTTTCCATTGCTCTGCTGTAGAAAGTTTCTACACTTTTCTGTAGATGGCTCCTGACCCAAACAAGCCATTAAAAAGCCCAGCACTAACTCTCAGACAAGTCTCTCTGGCACAGGGATGTGCTTCCGTTTCTCCAGGCCCTGGCTAGATATTTAGACCTTCAGATCTGTCTTGGCCTACCTCAACTCTGGAGTGGAGCCTTTTGCAATGTTGGAGCCAGACTCCCATGTGGGTGTCCTGTTAGCTGGGAGCCACCTGCTCACTGATTCCTGGCTTGCCTTCACTTCCTGACAACTGAGCTTGTGTGGGTAACTCTCACCCGTAGGTACTGACCCTTGGCCTATGGCAGATCTTCTTGGCCTCTGCTTTTTACCCTGACTAGTAACCTCTAGCTGCCTGGAACTTATTTCATGCAATTCTATCTCTCACTTTTAAAGACTCTATTTTTCCTTGTTCATATTAAGTAGCATCTCGATCAGACTGGCCAAGAAAGATCTGGCTGCCTCTGCCTCCCCAGTGCTGGAATTAATATTGCATGTCAACACACCCACTCATATTAAAAAATTGGGCCTAATTTCCAATGATCTTGTACTCAGTGAAAGCGAAGAGGGGGTATTTAAAACATAAGCATACAACTCAGCAGAGGGCTCATATAAACCCGAGTAAGTTCCATGTATAGAAATACCAGTAATAGTTTATTGCACACCTACTGTGTTTCAAGGACCAGTCCGGGAGTTTAAAACCTTATTATTTAATGAGCAAAACAGACTTAAGTGCCTATTTTCACCTCTTTTAGAAAATGATAAGGGGTATTCATTGACCCTTGCTACATCCGTGTGAGAGTTCGGACGTAAGGTGTCCCCTCAGGCTCCTGTGTTTGAACACTTGGTCCCCAGCTGGGAGTGCAGTTTTAAGGGGTCGTGGGACTTTTAAGAGATGGGACCCAGTTGAAGGAAGTGGGTCTGGGGTAGGGGAAGGTACTGAGAAGTATAGCCCATCTTCTTTTCTGGTCTCTGTCACTCCCTCAGATCTCTAGTCTTTTGAGAGATGGGCAGGAACCATTGTGTCTTCCCTATCGTGATGGATAATATCCACTCAAAGTGTGAACCCCAATAATTCTTCCCTCCTTTAAGTTTCTTCCAGTCAGGTGTTTGGCCACATCCATGAAAGAAGCTATTAATTCGTGTCACATGTTGCATAATAGTCAGTCAAGTCAGATGGTGGTGGAGGCCTACCGTAGTGGTGAATTAGTTAATCCACTCTATGTCCCAGTGGGTCTCTCATGTGCTGCACCCACCCACGAGCTCTGGATTTCTGAACGAAACACACACACCCCCACACAAACCAGCTCATTTTGATATGCCTTGACTAGCTCAATGACTGGGCATTTCTAAACCTCCCCACACTCCCCTCCAGTATTCCTGGATTAATTCCTTCTAAACTTCCCTGTTACCTTCAGGGAAGCCACTCCATAGGGCTGCTTTCCCTTTCCACCTACACTGATGGATGATTTCTCTCCTTCAGCTCTTAAATCTGATCCCTCTGCCCCCCAGTCATGGCGACTCTCCTCTTCCTCCTCTCTCCCTCTGTCCCTTGCTTGTGCAATCTTAAAAGTCCCACCAGAGTCTCCCAGCCCAGCCATTGGCTGTACAACAATTCTTTATTACCAATGAAGCCAACTGGGAGCAGGGACCCTTAGGTCTGGAAGCTGAAACAAAACAAAGCATTAGAACCAATTCCCAACAGCTCACCTTTAATCCCAGCACTCAGGAGTCAGAGGTAGGCAGATCTCTGTAAGTTTGAGGCCAGCCTGGTCTTCAGATCTCATTCTAGAATAGCCAGGGCCTCACAACAGACCTTGTCTCAAAAACAAAACAAACAAAACATTAATCAATACATTGAATTTTCTCTTCAGTCCTGTTATCTCTTTTATAGCAAAAATAACTATGGACATTTTTATTTTTAAATAAATTACATTTCTCTCTCTCTCTCTCTCTCTCTCTCTCTCTCTCTCTCTCTCTCTCTCTATTTATTTATGTGCCCTTGCCCTCTCCTCACCTCATTCTCTGTATCCTCACTCAGCTTTTAACCCTGGATATCTCTCCATCTTCTTTCATGTCACCTATATCCTGTTATCACCTCTAATTGAATGTTTGCTTGGATTTGAAGATGATAGGCTTTTGTATAGCTTTTCATGCTTCCTTCAGTTAGGGTAAGTCTTCCACCATCTTCCCCATCTTCCCCACCATCTTCCCCATCATCTTCCCCATCATCTTCCCCATCATCTCCTCCATCTTCCCCATCATCTTCCCCATCATCTCCTCCATCTTCCCCATCATCTTCCCCATCATCTTCCCCATCATCTTCCCCATCATCTCCTCCATCTTCCCCATCATCTTCCCCATCATCTTCTCCATCATCTCCTCCATCTTCCCCATCATCTTCCCCATCATCTCCTCTATC
>JADRCH010000014.1:14686253-14755795 GCA_019843965.1 Rhynchomys soricoides | reverse complement strand
CCATCATCTTCCACACCACTCCATGCTTGGACCCCCAGTAGTCTCACTCTCTGCTTTCACTTTGCCGGTCCTTCTCTACCCCTTCTCCCTAATGCATTCTTCACCTCTAGTGGTCTATTTTCAGTTTCCTGTCTTTCCATCAGGTTAAACACATAAAACACAGCATTCAAGGCTAGAATTCACATATGGGAGAGTATATGGAAGGCCACATATCCTGGGTGGCCTCCCTCAGTATACTTTTTCCAGTTTAGTACATAGTATTAGTTGACTACTAATCATTTACATAAAATAGAAACTTCTTCATAGCTGAGTAATATTACAATGTGTAGATGCACCACATTTTCCTTATCCATGCCTCGGCTGATGGAGACCCTGGTTGATTTCACTTCCTACCTACCGTGAACTGAGCTGAGCTGCACTGAACATGAATATGCAAGTATCTCTGTCTTGAGGAGGGAACCTACTGTTGTGGATTTGCTAAATAGTCATGCTGTCGAGCTGTCTTCTAAATATTTAGGCTTATACCTACACGTTTGTTCTGACACTTTGGTCAAAGAAGTTTCTTTGAGCATTAACAACAACATAAAGAACCCCCCAAAAAACAAACAAACAAACAAACAAATAAAATCGACAGACACGAGGAGGAAAGAAGGCATTGGAAAGAAGGCAGGACGTTATGGGAGGTAAGAGGGAGGTAGCGGTAGATTAATATGATTAATATACATTATCTAAAGTATGAAACTTTCAAAGAATAAAATATTATTAAAAAGGAAATCTATCTACACTAAAATGTTGCTATGTTGCTATTTATAGTGTCAAGAACCTGGAAATGGCCTGATTATGCATCTAGCCTCAGAATATTTGTCTGTGGGTGTACATTCATAAAGTGGAGTATTATATCCTATAAGCTCATATACAAGGGACACCTAGGTCTATGAGAACCAGCTTGGAAACAAGTTTAATTTATGCTGTTGGATGAAAAAAACGATAAAATTACATTTTTCACTCTTCTAAGAAAAAATATATTAGTAAAGTACCCAATTTATAAATTTATAATAAAATGTATATCTGTGTGCAATGTCTGAAACACCAAGATATTAGTATTAATGACCTGTCTGTGACCCATGGTCAGTGTCTGGAGAAGCAGCAGCGATAATAGAACATTTTCATTTTCTATTTTATATACAGCTGAGGTTTTTCTGTGGTTTAGAAGCATGCATGACTTTTATATGGAAACACTCAATTTTCCTGTTTAAATGTAAAATCTACTGTCCCTACCCCTGTGGTCATGCAGTGTCGATTCTGTATTACATCGATTCAATCTTTCATGCACAAGTGGTTGCATTTCCATATTTGTTAGCATTTAAAAATTGTAGGATAAGTTTTATACTTCCTTAGTTTTCTGAGTTTATCAGTGATGCTAGGGGGTTGAAGCAGGCCTTCATGTACAGAATCTCTGAGCTACAGCCTCAGTCCCCTCTTTTAAAAATATTGAGATATGGTCTCACTAAGTTACACAGGCTGGCTTTGAACTCACTCTAAAGCCTAAGCAGGAACCTCAAAACCCAGTAGCAAATAAGGACCTGGCAGAGCTCATAGGTTTGTTTGTGCCAGGGTGATATGTGCTTTAAAGCCATGTTGGGGTATTCCTACTGTTTGTGCCAGGGTGATATGTGGTTTAAAGCTATGTTGGGGTATTCCTACTGTATGAAGTGTCCCTTGTTTTATTCCAATCTGACCGCATGTGAATGTCTGGAATTGCTCATTTCTTCAAGAAGACTTTAAACTCGTATATCTTGAAACAGTCCTCATTACTTCTGTAAGGACTTGTGAGGTAAGGAAGGATCAAAGGCAGACAGGCTTAATTGGATACCAAATGCACACCTAAAGAACTCAGCTTTCTTAACCCACTTGTAATTCTTCAAAGATTTCCCAAGTAATTGGAATTTCATTCATATTTAAGTTCCCAGGGGTGTTTTTAGATTCATTTCTTTACATGTTCATGTAAGCGCCGGCATGCCTATATGTGCACCATGTGAGTGCCTGATACCCACAGAGGCCAGAGGAGACGTAGAATTGGAGCTATAAGCAGTTGTTAGCTGCCTAATGTGAGTGTTGAAAACTGAACCTGGGTCCTCTGCAAGAACAGAGAGTGTTCTTAATCTCTGAGTCAGCACCTCTCCAGGACCTAAGTTTTAAAAAGAAACTGAATTACCCAAACTTTAGAATATCAATTTTAAAATTATTCCTGATTTTTTTCCTTAGTATTCTATTCTTGTTTTGTTTTTTTGTTTTGTTTTGTTTTTCAGTTTTTTGAGACAGGGTTTCTCTGTGTAGCCCTGGCTGTCCTGGAACTCACTCTGTAGAGCAGGCTGGCCTCGAACTCAGAAATCCGCCTGCCTCTGCCTCCCAAGTGCTGGGATTAAAGGCGTGCGCCACCACTTCAGGGCTTTCTATTCTTGTTTTAAGGAGACTTCCCTTCAACTGACTTAGATACAATCATCATAAAAGGAATGAACAGTGTTGTTGTTGTTGCTGCTGCTGTTGTTGTAAATATTTACTATGCACCGTACACTTCCTATGTGCCTTAGCGGGTACACTGAAATTCAAAGCTCACAGAAATCCAATGTTACTGAGGACTCTCTATTGATCTTCAAGTACCAAAGAAATCTACAAGGCAGTTCCTGTGCATGACTCTAAGCCTATCACATTCAGGTAAAAAGATTAAATGTAAAACTTCAAAAATGGCCTAGAATAAATGGATGTCACTGCCAGTACCTGTTTAATCTGAAAAAAATAATAAACGATGATGATAACTAATATCAACTATATACCAAGAGAAGAAAGCATGAGTTAGGGTGCTTTATTAGTGTTAACTGTCCCCCAGATATTGAGCTTAAGGAAGGCAGGGTCGAAGCTACAAGGCATTGAGAATACAGTCTCAAGGAACATACAAGAAAGCAAGCTTTACACAATAAGGAGATGAGTGAGGGGTGGCTGACGAAGGAGCAGATGACACGTACAGCCAACTCGGAGGAAAGAGTGGACTGGTAATGTGCAAGGGCAGCTGTCGACTGAAGATCCGGTTGCTTTATACAATGTGCGTCTAACATTAAAAAGCAAAAGCATATACTGTGTGACACACTGTGGCACACTGCAGTTTCCAAGGTGAGATTTTGTTTGCTTTCTTTGGGGCGTTGCAAGGGCGGAGGACAAATGTGGAGGGGGCGGGAAGATGAGTGGGATTGGAGAGATGATGTAAAACTCACAAAGAATCAGCAAAAAGTTGTTTTCTTTTAAAAAGTTATTTATTGGCCTCGTGGTGGTGGCACATGCTTTTCATTCCAGCACTTGGGAGGCCGAGGTAGGCAGATCTCTGAGCTTGAGGCCAGCCTGGTCTACAGAGTGCGTTCCAGGACAGCTAGGGCTACACAGAGAAACCCTGTCTGCAAAACGAAACAAAACAAAAAGTTATTTATTTTCATGTGTTTGTTTTTTGTTTTTACTTTTTGTTTTGCTTTGAGGCAGTATCTCAGTAGTGTGAGTTTGAGGGGCTGACCTCCAACTCCAGATGTAGTCACAGCTGGCCTTGAACTCCAGACTCTCCTGTCTCTGGCTCCTGGAGCGCTGGGGTTTCAGGTGTGAAACATAGACTCCCAGCACTGTTTTGTAAACAAATTTTGAATTCCAGTTAGTGATGTGTACTTTGAAGTATTCAAAGTTAAATGTGTTAAAGAGAGCAATGTCTTACAGACTATATAAAAATATTATATTCAGTGAGCTAACCCAGACCCAAAAAGACAAACACCTTATGTTCTCTCTTATTTCTGGATGCTAGCTCAAGATCCAGATGTATGCAAGCTTGAATAACCAAGGAAAAGGAAAGTGAGAATGACTAATAGATGGGTAGAGACACGAATAAATGGATACATACATGTTGACATACTAGGTGACGTGTTAAGGACGACATTGCACTGTTAACTACATAGATGTTTCCTGAAGAGAAGCTTCTCTACTTAGCTGTAGCTTTAGACATTTTCATATTAAAGTGTTGGAGGTAGAAATGGGAGAAAGAGTGGAATACATGAAATAACATAAACTGCACCGTGAGTCACAAGAGGGACTCTGAGGTGACCATTGACGCTGACAAACTGAATTACAGTGGCACCTCTGAGAAAGATAACAACACTGATAAAAACTGGGAGGTAGAGGTTCGAGGAGAAGGAAAATGGGAGCTAATTTTATTTTGTGCGGAATTTAAAAAGCCTAGACATATTCTAACAAGAGCGAGGGTTGCTGGTATTTGCGTGTATAAAATAAAAATGAGGTCACCAGCTTATAACATTAAATATAGATGAGATTAACTACCCTAGGAGAAAATCACAACTCAGTTCTATGCTTTATAAAAGATATCTTGCGTACATACACACACACACATACATACGAATTAGAAAGCCTAAAATATTTTTGAAGCACACAGTACTGGACTGGCCAAAAGTAAACAAAAACAAATCAGAGAATCAAATCTATGATATCAAACAAGACAAGATCCAACCTCAAAAGCATCAATCAATCTGAGAAGATTCCATAGAACTGGGCTGACTAGTTCAGTAGCCAATACGCTAGTGGATCTTGAGAGTTTGGAACACGTCCTATGTGACTCAGGAATGGAATTTTAAACTTCATACCAAACTAAGTTGTTATTATTCTTCAGGAAGCATGTCTGTCATCAAAGAAAACTTTACTGGTCAATATTGCTTTCTAATGCCAAAGGCTACAATTCACAATGGAGTTATGCACAATCATCTAGGGTGTGCTCCTCGTTCATTTTGATCAACTTGACACAAACCTAGACATATCGACCAAGAGGGGATCTCCAAATTGCCTCTATCTGATTAGTTATCTGTGATGTGGGAGGTCCCACCTACTGTGGGTGGTGTCATCCATAGGTAGGTGGTCCTGGGTTGTGTAAGAAAGCAGGTTGAGCAAGCCATGCAAACAAGCTGGTAACCATTGGTCCTGTTTTCTCTGATTCAGTGCCTGATTTCCTTCAATGATGGACTTTGATAAGCCAAAAAAACCTCATTTCTTTCCCATGTTGCTTTGGGTCATGGTGTTTGCCAGAGCAATGGAAAGCAAACTATAACTTACAATCATAAAGCTGAAATGATGGAAAGATGCAAACACCACATAATCAAAGATTTTAAAATCAAATTTATCCATATAAGTAAAAGAAGAAAGTACCATTTACCACTTTCAAGTAGTCAAACTGGGAACAAACTACGGGAAGATTTAGTGTACTGATTTTAAGTTTTAAGCCCCTGAAATATCTCTAAATATTCTCCTCTCCAAGATCAAGGCTGGGATTTACAGACCTTGAGCGTATTTGGTGATATATATATATATTAAGGCTCCGTGTCACTGCCCTGAAAGCACATTCACAAACCGAGCCCACCAAACTGCAGCATTGTGGTCAGAATACAATTAATGGGGATTTTTGAAGTGTTCTGAATTTTTAGGAACAAACTCATTGCATAAGCATTTCTGTTTTAGCGGAGCACATGGGTCCCCAAGGGGAAAAAACAGTTTGTCTCCCTTCACCTATTCACCCTAGTTAAATCCGTCGACCCCTAAGTTCACCAGAGGAACAATGTGCCTGACTCAGATGAGAGCTATTTGCAAAACATTTCTTGAGACTTCCTGTCTTAAGACCTGTTGCCTGCAGAATAATCTAAATATTTGGCACTGTAGTGGAGGCCAGGCAACAGCGGGGACAGTTATGTTGGTCTTCCTCTGTGTTAGTAACCCATCGATGACTCATATCTACCAGTGTAGGAGCAAGTCTAAGAGAGATTTACAAAGAAATAAACACGGAACAAAATAGACCTCACCAACGCCACAAAATCCATATTCTCTTCCCTGCCTGCCACTATAATCCTCATAAATATTGTCCCAATCCTCCAAGACCACAAATGAAAGAACTTTAATTTGTATCAGGGCAGTAACTGCCCATGTATCTCAGCCATCTCTGGGGCTGTATAGGGCCTAGGACTGAAGGCTGATTGCCTCTTAATGATATTTTCTGGAAGTCATAAGTTCTTTTATTTTTCAGTGTTTGACAAGAGGAGGTTTTGATGAGTCCGTAGATTGTGGGTGCCTGGGGAGCAACAAGCTGAGTCCGGCCACCAGAAGGCATGGTCAGATTGGCATTTGTGATGTATTCTGTTTCTCACTTGGACTCAGGTGTCAAAAGATGTACTACATCCCATCTCTCAATGTTTTGGTTGTTGTTTTGACACAGGGTCTTACTATGCATCCTAGACTGGCCTCAGCCTCTTAAATCTTCTGTCACCGTCTCTTGGGGACCGAGATTATAGGTGTGTAGTGCATACCTACACCCTTTTGTTGACTATTAGACAAGAATGGGAGAAAAGTGGAACTGGAGCAGAGACATTGCAGATCTACCCCTCACCATGATTGTACCTGTCTCCTGTGAGGACCTTTGGGTTGTTTCTCTCTCTTCTTTTTAAAATAATTAATTAATTAACATTTCAAATGTTGTCCCCTCCTGGTTCCCCATTGCAGAGTTCTCCCCCAAACCCCCTCCCTGTTGCCTCTGAGAGGGTGCTCCCCCATATTCCCTCCACTCCCTCTGGGCATCAAGTCTCTACAGGATTAGGTGCATCCTCTCCCACAGAGGCTAGACAAGGCAGCCCTCTGCTACATAGGTGCGGGGGGAGGGGGGGGTTGGAGCGGCCTGTGTATGCTCTTTCATTGATGGCTTAGTTTCTGGGAGCTCCCAGGGGTCCAGGTTAGCTGACACTGTTGGTCTTCCTATAAGGTTGTTATCTACTTCAATCCCTTCACTCCTTCCCCTAACTCTTCCATAGGGATCCCTGACCTCCATTCAATGCTTGGCTCTGAGTATCTGCATCTGTCTCAGCCAGCTGCTGGTAGAGCCTCTCAGAGGGCAGCCATGCTAGGCTTTGGTCTGCAAGCACAGCAATCTTTTGAAGCAGCATACCAACCCCAGTCCCCTGTGAGTGGTCAGGGAGGATAGTCAGCTGCATAATCGTTTCATAATTGTTTGTGCGTACATGTCAGAGCAGAGGCTCACACTCACCGTGTCTTTCTAACCCCTCCTAAAATGAAATATCATAAGATGGCTCTTGGGAAGCTCTGAAAAAAGGAGCTAATGGCTAATTAGCTGTAAACTCCCTGTTCCCACTAATAATCTGTTAGAATTCTGTAGTCTGGGAGATGGAACATCTGTACAGTGAAGGCTTCGTGGCATGTTTTCTGTCCATACACACAGGGTATGGACTGGAGGATTCCTCATCATGGGGATTGAAGCTCTTTTGCTTAAGAAAACAACACAAAAGGCCAATGTCCTTACTTTTGTTGCCACAGTGGAAAAAAAAAATATATATATATAATTTACACACGTGTGTGTGTGTGCATGTGTGTGTGCGTGCATGTGTGTGTGTGTGTGTGCGTGCGTGCGTGCGTGTGTGTGCTTTTGAATGTGACCTATTTAAGAGAGATCTCAAATCCATCCGGAAGCTATATTAATTTGGATAATGGGGTTGAGTGAGCCCCTGGAGTAGACTCTGGAATACTGTATTTGTGCACATGGGTGTTTAGATCCATTCCTTCTTCTAGAGAGACTGTCTGACTTCACTAGTGCGCCATCAAGAGAGTCCTCACAGTTGTAAAGAGTTCAAAGGATTCCATTTTCCTTTTCCAAAATATAATCCATTCGATTTTCTATGGGGCACCTCCTTGTGCTCTCTTTGCTTTAAGTCTTAAGTGGATCAATGCATGCTATCAAAAGCAAATCGTTTCCTAGGGTCTAAGCTGTGATCCAAGGGCAGTTTGCTTTCCCTAAGGCTGCAGATCTTGAAACTGGTCAACAAATAGTATAGGTCTCAGAATCAGAACCCAGACAGGTGGCTTGATTCCTCTGCAAATCACATGGAGATATTTTAGAATGTTTTGGAGCTGTTTTTTGTTTGGTTGGTTGGTTGGTTTGGTTTAATGTTCATTGAGATTCAAATACCTGGTGGGTATTGTGCTGAGATTAGCTCTTATGATCAACTTGATCCAACCTAGAGGAAAACTCAGCTGACAATTGCCCAGATCATACTAAGTGGTGGCATGTCTGTGAGAGGCAGGCTGACTGGCGACTGATGTTGGAGAGTCCAGCTCTCTGTGAGTGGCACTATCTCCAGGTAGGTGGAATGGACCATATAAGAAATGAGCTGAGGGTCAGCTGGTAGACAGCACCCCTCTGTGCTGTCTGTATCTGTTACTGCTTGAGTTCCTGCTCTGATTTCCCTCAGTGATGAAGTACGACCTGGAAGTGTAAGCCAAATAAGCCCCTTTCCTTTCCTAAGTTGACTTTGGTCAGTGTTTTAGCACAAAACCAGAAAGCACACTAAAACAGGCACTGTAAATGTTCAACTATGAAGTAAAAGAGGGAAAGAAGCAAACATTATCCTTGGTCTGTTTTACCTTTGGTAAGGAGACAATGACCAAGGAATGTACCAACAGGCATAGAAAACTAGCTGAAAGGCGTCCCGGAAGCAGGCAGGCACCTGCAGCAAGTCAACATTCCAGCTTGGGCATGATGGTTGAATAAGCCAGTCAGTCTAGAGCTGGTGTTTGTCCAGATCTTTCCATTTGTGAACCAGGGATAATGATATCTGTGTGCAGATGCTTTGAATTCCAGCTGTGAAAAATGATCCCTGATGTGAATGCAAAGTTGTCCTCGCTCCAGCATGAAAGATCTCTGAGTATTTTCTGATGGTGTCACATTTCAAAAGCCTGGTGATTAAGTAGAATGACCACCCACCCATGAGCTCCAATCAGGACACCTACTAGTTCTGACCCAGCTCTGTCACCGGATGTGTATCCA
The DNA here is from genome assembly GCA_019843965.1 of Rhynchomys soricoides. Classification (NCBI taxonomy): domain Eukaryota; kingdom Metazoa; phylum Chordata; class Mammalia; order Rodentia; family Muridae; genus Rhynchomys; species Rhynchomys soricoides. The sequence continues at coordinate 14,746,878 of JADRCH010000014.1, read as the reverse complement.
AAGGCAGGGTGCTTAATCTCTTGAAACTCTAGCCTGTTCACCTGGAGAATGATCTCAGCTCAGTTTTAAAAATACAACTTTTTTTTTTTAATGCTTTGAGAATTTCATACGTGCATATAATGTATTTTGATTATATTCACTTAGATCTACTCCTTGATCTTCACCCCTTCCCAACTTTGTGTCCTTTTTGGTTGCTTTTTCTGTGACCCTCCCTATCCTATACTCATGAGTACGAGGCCATTCACTGCAGTTTGGTTGACCTACCATGAGTCACACACTTAAGGAAAACTGACTGTCCTTCCCTGAGAAGCCACCAACTGTCAGCAGCTCCTCAGCTAGAAGTGAGAGCTCACAGGTCCCTCTCCAACCAAGCTGGAGTGTTGACTAGATTGATCATGCACAGAAAAGTTCTTTTTTTCCCCCTGTTCATATCAATTAAAGAAATGTCATTTCTTAAACCAGCCTTACCAACATAAACACTACAAAGTTCATGGTTAGCAAAACACCCTGATCGAAAGCAGCTTAGGAAGGAATGGGTTTATGTGGCTTGCACTGGCTTACAAGGGCAGGTCATAGGAGAGCATTCTGCTTACTTGCTACACCAGTCTTCTTCCTGCACTGATGTAATTACGTCCTTCTTCCTGTACACTGGATCCTCAAAAGATCCCTTCCAACAGTTTTATAACAATCTGAGCCATTTTTTTCCTTTCTTACCCCATAAAAACTTATCCAAAAGAACCCAACATCATAATCATAAGTGGCAGTTACCACCTATCATCTATTTTGTGTGATCATTATGGAAACTCTAAGCAGCCCAACGGCATCGTTTTTATCGGAAATGAGGAAACTGATACACCGAAGGCTGGGAAGTTTCCTAGACTTCCACAGCTGCTCAGAACGGAGAGGCTTGTCTTCTCCAAGCTCCACACTCATATGTGATCTTCCAGTTGCTGACCCAACTGATAGAAAGACTGATAGAAAGATAGAAAGAGGGAGTGGGGTGGGAGAAGAGAGAGGGAGGGAAGCAAGGGAGGGTAAGGGAAGAAAAAATACCAGAAAAGACTAAAAAATAAATACATTCAGAGAGTATTATTGTCACCCTCTTGAAACAAAAGAATAAGTGTATTCAGACCCATGGAAAGTGTATAGCATTGTAATTCATATTATCTGCTTTAGCGGAGACCACGGGGCTGATAGAAACAATTATTCTTGTTTTCGTCCTTACAATGTTTTTCTCTGGGTCTATTTAGGAAGCCGAGGAGAGGAGGCAGCTCACCCATCTGTATCCTGAAGTTAGATACTGGATCTTGTGTCAAGGGCAGGGCTTGCAACATGCGGCTCAAGGTCAGAACCTGCCTAAGACTAACCCAAAGGCTCAGATCCCAATAGAGGTAAAAGCTAATTCATAAATTCCGTGGCAATAAATCCTGTCTCAGCTTCTAAAGAACCCATTCTATTTTCAAGTGAGGTCAAGTTAGGAAGTTGAAATTCAGGACAAGAAAGATCCAACAATATTCTTGGCTGGAAAGCCTGCCATTCAACAACAGGTCACATGTCTACCACGCTCTCCAGCTTACCTCAAGCCATGACCATTTTGGGAAAGGTATGATGTGTGTCTAAAGCCTCGGCTTTGCTTCTAAGGCTCTGGTGCCCCCGCCAGGAACTGTGGGCAATTGATCTTTTATAAAGGTAACTTCTGCAGGGGCTGCCTCAGCTGCACCTCAGCGGCTGCCAAGAGGCTTTACACTAGATCATATCCATTGAGAAGCTGGAAGCTGCTAGCTCACGAACTGAACGTTTTTTCAAGGTTACTTAAGAGTTGCTACATCTCTAGGACTTTGTTTCATGCAAAGATCTAAAGGACAGAGATAGCATTATTCAGTTAGAGAGAGCTAGAAATAACTGTTTGGCACTTAAACATTCTTTCTGCTGTGAGGATCTTTCATACTTGAACAATAACTATGTAAGTGTATTCAACTTCAAGGATCTTACCCACACCCTAAGCCCCTTCTCTGGAGAGGCACGCTTGTACCTCCCCACCACGATTCCCCCTGCCTCCAGCTTCTGAGACGCAAGAATCTGGCAGACAGCGTCTGCATCTCATTTAAGACCAGTTTGCCAAAAAAGTAAGAGAAGACTATTTATCAGCTAAAATAATGGGGTGTTGTCCTTCCTCTTTGGTTTTCAAAAATAACATCTACTAATGGACATGCTAATGTAGAAAGGGAGAACCTCACTGGTCCCCACCCCTCGACAAAGAACCATAGCAAATGCCAAGAAAGGAGAGCTCAGCCTTCCCAGGAGTAAGACCCCCAGTAGGTTATCCTGTACCAAGTGGTCAGCCCAACATCATATACACAGAAGCAACACTCATGGGCTCAGTAGGGCACGCATGCACGTGCATCTCCCTCTCTCTCTCTCTCTCTCTCTCTCTCTCTCTCTCTCTCTGTGTGTGTGTGTGTGTGTGTGTAATAATCAAAGCAAAAGAGGCCATGAATTTGAGTGTGGAAAGAACATTTGAGGGGTGAGAGAGAAGGAAAAAAGGGAGGAAGTGATGTAATACACTTTCATTTTAGAAGTGATGTAATACTCTTTCATTTTAGAAGTGATGTAATACTCTTTCATTTTAGAAGGGCTCCCAACTCTCAACTATATCTTTCTGTGTTTCTTTCTTTCTTAACGACTTCGCTTATGTTGTGTAGTATTTGGTTTCTGTTTTGTTTTGTAGAAGTATATCGACATCTTTCTCTCCTTGCAAATCTAAAACTCTGCACCATTGCACCAAAGTTTTGTTTTTCCTCTCCCCCATCCTGGGCATTGCTGCTCTGTTTTCTAGGAGTCTGAGTAGTCACACGGTGCCCATGGAGACCAGAGAGAGAGTCAGATCCCATGAAACTAGAGTTACAGATGGTTCTGAGCTGTCAGGTGAGTGCTGGGGATCAAACCTGGGTCCTCTGGAAGAGCAGCCGGTGCTGCTAGAGTGGTCTCTCTGACCCACGAGGTGCTACTACTAGCTTGGGGAAATCAGACCATACAATGCAGGTCTTCCTGGGACCGGATTAGCATAGAGTTGTCACAGTTCATCTTGTAGCATGTAGTGCGACTGCTTCTTTTAGAGGCTGAATGATATTCCATAGTATCTACATGCCACACTTCATGTTCTCTTCGTGAACTTTCAGGGTGGGTCAACATCATGGCTATTTTAACACTGAGATGTGAGTGTACAAATCTCTCAGAAATCGTAATTCAGTTATTTTGAGTAAATCTCCAGAAGTGGAGTTGCTGGCTCTCATGGTATTTCTCCTGTTAAGGCTTTGGGAACCTCCATCCTGTGCCCTCTACCATCCTGTGCCCCCTATCCTCTACACACTTCAGACTTCCACCAACCTCAAGCTTCCTCTTCTTGCTCTGCCAGCATTACTTCTTGCTTGTGCTTGCTTGCTTTTCTCAGCTGAGTCCAACCTAGGAGATGTGAGGTGATCTCTTCTTGGGATTCTTCACTGATTTTAGAAAAGAATGAAATAGCCAAACAATTTCAAATCAGTCTATCAAATCAGTGACACATGTTTTGTCTTTCTGACACCAATTATTCCTTGTCCAATAATAGAAAGCTTAACATACAAACACACACACACACACACACACACAGAAAGAGAGAGACAGACACACAGAGAGACAGACACACACACAGAGAGAGACCCACATACAGTCGGCACACAGATCTTCTGCTGCAGCAATTCAACATGTTAAATACTTTTGTGCACCAAGCACATGCTTGAGAAAGTTCAGGGCTACTTTACCCACAGCCCAAAGCTAGAGACTCTGAAGGTGGTCACACAACACAATGCTAAGTAGTCATGAAAAGTGAACCTATGCTGCTCTCACCACATGCATGAATTTACGCGCACACACACACACAATGTCAAGTATAGCTTAGTATTGACATGAAGCTCGAAAAGTGGCCAAGAGATAGGTTGCAGAGACGGTGTAAAGCCGTCTGTGCCACTAAACCCCTCCCCTGAGGGAAGAAGTTGGCAAGGGTACCGAGTGGCGGTTATTTGGCGGCTCCTAACTTACTCTAAATGGATTCATTTTAAGAGCTGAGATCCATCACTCAGCTCTCACTCCCAGCAACCGACTGAGGCTCCATCTCAAGCTTAGATTTGGGAGGTGAGGCTGTCGCTCTGCTGTGTTGGATATCCAGTCGAGGGTGTTTATGTTCATTCCTAGTGCAACGAGGCAGTCCGGTGACGTCAGCGGAGCATTGGAAAGCCCGCCGTCGCTGAAAGATTAGTGTGCTACATAACTCAGCTCTAAATAGATCCCATCAACTCTTCAATATTAAAGGAAGTGCTGCCTCATGAAGTCACCCTAATTTATAGCTGGGGCTCTTTATTAGTGATAATAACAAGGCTCTGTCTAGATTTTGAGATATAAAAGTAGGCCACACAATAAATCCTAGTTTAATTAGCTCATGTTTTCCATTGTAAGAGGCTTTGGCTAACAGCACCTACCCTCAAATAGACAATTAGATGGCACTGGATCCCTCCAGGATCAGAAAATAGATATGATTAAAGGCAGAGTTACTCTTAGCATGTGGAGCCAGGTGCAAACAGTGGCTTTCTCTCTTACCGCCCTGTCCGGCCACTGACAACTGTCCCTTGAGCAGTATAGCCTCCCACTGCCCCTGGTGTCGTCTTTGCCTTACTGTGTTCTCTGCCAGGCAATTAGAAATGGATCCCTAAAATCTAAGTCAGATACTAACTCACCTTTGCTCCAAACCTTCCAGAAGCTTCGTCATGTTCAAAATAAAATCCAAAGCACTTATAAAGAATTAAAGCCTCATATTTCCTGGTCTCGTTAGCCTGCCTCTCCTCCAGCCAGCTGGGCCTGGGCTGCCTAATCCCTGGATACCTGTGACATTGACTCTCTAATATGCTGCTTCCTCTGGTCTACTTGCCATTCATTTTGGAGATTTTACCACTGTTCTAGTGGCTTCAAAGAGTATCTGATTGTTTTTAGGTTTAACCAGCAACAACGACAACAACAGCAACAACAAATCCTTTGTTTTATTGTAGTTTTCTATAACAATTCAGCACCTGCCATGACATAGCCCTTAGTGTGGGTTTGGCTGTTACCGCCTCTATTCCTCGGGCTCCCCCTGCTGGACAGGACGGACCAGTGCTTCATTTGCACCTTGTCCCAGGCATCTAGTACTCTCCTTGGTATAAGGTAGGTATCCAGTACCTACGGATTGACCACATAAGAAATGATATAATGAGCAACGAAAGACAGTGAAACCCACAGGTACTTTTAATTTAGGAAGGGGAATCATTTCTAAGGTACATATTTTCTTAGCTGTTACAATGCTATAGGTAGTCTTCAACAGAGGCACGCTTAAGTGAACAGATGTTTATAACACTTTTTAAATGCCCTGACTTGTCTGTGGAGCACCCTTCAGCTTGGATCCTACCAGTAATAATAATTCAGTAAATTAGCATAATTTTTGTGTCCCAGACTCAGTGTGGAAGAGCGAGCACTCCTGCACCAGGGTCACAGAGCCACTGGTGTCGCTCAGAGGGAGCAAGAGGCTTCTGGGGGTTCACTCATATCCACCATCTGGTACAACTTCTCCTTCCTTAGCATTCAGGAAAAAAACCATATGGGCCCACAATAATGCCTTACTGTCTATCACAGGGGACGGCAAACCGTGACATATGTACCAAATCCATGACAGCTGCCTGTCTTGTACAGCACAAGCACTAACAGTAATGGTTACACCGTAAAGAACTAAAAAAGCAAAAGGAACCGTGAGCCAGAAAAAGTTGCTGATGGCTCTCTGTACAACGGGGCTGGTGGGCCTGACTTTGACTTTGAGAGAGGGAATGGGATCTCGGAAAATGAACTGTAGGATACAGATAAATGCTGAGACCAATGGTCTCGCTTTCTGAATCAGTCCTATTACCAGGCACGGATTTTCTCACGCAGGAAGTGAGTAGATTTGCAAGGCCCAGGGGACATGATAATGGTACAGAAAGCCCAAACCTCCCCCACAAATGTGAATCTTGAATTTCAAAATGGAAAAAAAATGAAAATAAAACAAAATTTCAATTAATATAAGGCACAACATGGGAAAGAGGAAAAACAATCCCAGCGGCACTGGGCTAAGTGGCTCCCGGTGAAAGGAGCTCCCAACTGTGGCCCTGTTTAACTGTGTTACAATGGTGCAGTTGCAGAGTTCCTGGAATTCTAAGGACTAGATTCCCAATCTCCTTGGCAACAAGGCCTTGCAGTTTCCCTAAGTGGACAAGGAGCAAAAAGGCTGCAAAGTGTTTTGTGGACTCAGGTTCCTTGAAGGGGGAAATGCCCCTGATAAAGAGTTTATATGCCTGCTTGATAAGAACTTTGTGATTTAAGAGAGTTGGAATGTTGCAGATCCAGAGCCAAATTATCTGCATATATAAATATAAATATATATATACACCCCTTTATAGCCATTAATTACCCACTTCTGGGTCTGACTTAACATCCTGTGGCTATCAGGTAAAACCTTCTGGAATGCAGAGCAGCAGCTCTTTCCCCAACCTCAAAGCTGAAGGGCAAGTTTCTACACATGTATTTGAAAAAAAAGTCTTGATTTATGACTGTTCTGCATCCATGAAAGTGTCATGGGATTATTTGCATGTTGGAATATATCATTTGAGGTTACATAGATCCATGTTCCTAGGCCACAACCACTCATATTTGGCTCCAGGATAATGAGCTCTTATTACTTTTGAAATGAGAACTGGATTGTACCTTGACAGCATCCATAGGATGGATTTCCTTCTTGATCCTGCGTCTCCCTTTGACCTGCCATCTGCTCAGTGGCTGGATAATGAAAGATGCAGGTTGGCACTACATTGTTAACCAGCTAATCTTGAACTGAGGGTAGGCTGGTACAGCTTTTGTAAGAGCAGACTGTTTTACAATTAGTTGAAGTCATTGTCTTTGTGTGGTCTCTGACACAGCAACATCCTCTGAGAGTGGGACACAATGATATTGCATAAAAGTTTGAATCTCTATGATCTATGCAAGGTACCCATGCTTTAACCCAAGATAAAAGCAAGAGCTGAGTCATCACCCAAACCACATTCAATCTTGTACTCACAGGTCAGCTCAACGGTATAAAAATATCCCAATGTGTTCCACTGGGAAGCGTTACAGTTTCTCCAGTGAGATGGCCTCACGTCTATTAGGATGGCTATTATCCGAAAGACACGAAGTTACTAGTATTGGTGAGATGCTGAGAAACGGGAACCTTTGTGCATTCAGTGAGAATATAATCGACACAACCATTACACAGGGTCCTCAAAAATTAAAATTAGAATTACTACAGGATCCGACTCTCTATTCTACTGCTGCACACATATGCAGAGTAAAGGCACTCAATGCCTCAAAGGATGCCGGTGGCTCTGCATTCACCTATGCATCTCTCCCAATAACCTAAAACATAAACGACTTAAAAATAACCAGTAGATGAAAAGATTTTCAAATGTGATTTGGATGTGTAAATACTATCCCACGATCAGAAGGAGTGAGTTCCTGTCTTCACCAAAACATGGGTGACCCCAGAGGGCATCGTATGAAGCGAAATAAGGAAGACACAGAGTAGTAAATGCTCTTGTATTCTTATTCATGTATGAAATCTACAAAGCCAAATGAGCAAATGATGGAGCTTATCAGTAGTGAGGGGACATACCAAAGGAAATGGGGGATGCCGATCAAAAGGGAGGAACTTTAATACCACGTTAGCAAGCTAACACATAGGTCGGCTACTGTACTTTATAATACAGCTCTGTGTGCTTGAGATTTGCTAAGAGTGGATCTAAGCAGCCTCAGCACACACGTGCACACACACACACACACACACACACACACATACACACCCTGGCACATACATGATTGCACTGGCAGCTGGCAGGTAATGGGTGCTACCATTGCTTGAATGTTAATAGTGTTCATTTATCTAACTGTGGTAACTGTTACATCTGTAGCACGTGTGGCTTTAATCACGTGCCTGCGCAGATTATGGCTCTGTCCACCATATTCCATGGACCACCACCACAACCACAGGATGGGGAGCCTTGGGGAGTAGGTGTCCATCCATATCTCTGAAGGAAGGAAGAAACCTGTGTCGTATGTAAATAATGAGTGAGGGATAAAGATTCTTTGTCACATTAGTGGGGAGCAAACAAATTGCATCACAAAGACACACACAATGCGCCTGTGTGTCATGCCATGATGCTGCGAGCCTTCAGTATACAGCTTTGTTCATTATGCCTTGGAAAGAGTGGGGGTGGGGCAGTTAAGACAGTAAGACAATGTTATACTTTAAATCCTTAAATTAAAACTTAGACTTTAGATCTGAGATAGACTTAGAACTATTAAGAATATCTTAAAACTTAGACTTTTGTGTAAGAAAATAAGAAATTGCTACTTTCTTTGTTGTTCCAAAAAGCTCCCCTTTTACAAAGTACTCTAGAAAGCCTCGTCTTCTCTCCTCTCCTCTCCCCTTCTCTCCCCTCCCCTCCCCTCCCCTCCTCTCCTCCCACCTCCCTCTCCTACAAGGAAGCCCTCAGGTGTCATGCATCAGAGGCTATCCACTGTGTGTTTTGAGATGGTCTCTGCCCAGGAGCTCTCTCTCCACTTAAAGCATCAAGTCCCAAGGAGAAGCTGGTCTCTCCTGTTAAGCACGGTTCTTCCTTTTATTCCCCTATAAGTGTACAGCTTAGAGAAGCAATCCCCAAACTAGGAAGACTATGGGAAGATCCACAGGGCAAGCAGTGGCAGGCTAGTGGCCTCCCCATGCAGCACCAACCACCTCTCCATTTGTGTGTGTGTGTGTGTGTATGTGTGTGTGTGTGTGTGTGTGTGGTGATTCCGGATGTTTGGGGAAAGAAGACTAGAAGGGACTCAACAAGGAGAGATAGCTCTTAAAAACCAGGGCATGAATTGCAACAAGCCTGTAAAAGGGACATGTCCATCTAACTACGGACTGTTTCAGACGTGTTGTTGCAACTGTTCTTATTCCCACATGAGTCTTGTCTACATAACTTCATAATATATTTTGATTTATAATATAGCAAATTTCCTGACAATCCCCGACAATCCTAATTTCCTAACAGTCCGTATTTACTCTTCTGTTTGATCTTCGGGATCATGTTGATAAACTCCACAAATTATCCTGGTGGGGTTCTTTCCAAATGGGATGGCATATATTTTACAAATAATTAGTTTAGGGGCAATTAGGATCTTTATAATATTAAGTCTTCCTGTCATTGCCAAAGAAGGCATATCTATGCATGTATTCCTACCTTTATTTTTAACCTTTGTAGGGGTGCATTTGTGAGTGTGAGTGTGTATGCACATGTATGTGTATGTGAAAGAGAGTGTGTATACATGTGTGTGTGTGCAAGTGTCTATGGAAGGCAGAAGTCAACATCAGATTTCTTCTATTGCTCTCCAGTTTGTTTGTTTGTTTTTTTTTAAAAAAAAAAAAGATAAATTCTCTCCCTGAACCTGGAAATCACCCATTTGACTAGGCCAGCTGACTAATGAGCTAGGGTAATCCTCCTGTCTCTCCCTTTCCAGCACTAGTGATGCAGACATGCTGTGCTCAGTTCTCCTTTCTTTATTCTATGTGTACGTCTATTTTACCTGCATGTATGTCTGGGAACTTCATACATGTAGTGCTTGTGGAGACCAGAAGGGGGCGCTGGGTGGCCTGGAACAGAATTGACAGATGGTTGTGAGCTGCCTTGTGGGAGCTGGGAATAGATCCCAGGTTCTCTGGAAGAACAGCCAATGCTTTGACCCTCTGCACTCCGCTGTTCATGTGGTGCCGGGAATCCCACCTCAAGGTCCTTCTGCTTGTTTTTAGTGATGGAGCCACCTCCCCAGGCCCTGTAGAGTTATTTCTGTATTAATATTCTATGCACCAACCCTGTACATTTCTTCTGAAACTCGTTACTTGATCTATTTTGTTCTTGTTGCTCTATTTGGAATCTTTCTTTGGTTATATCTTCTGATAAAACTTTTGTCATATTCTTTTTGTGTCTGATAGGAAAGGTAGAGGGTATATGGAGAATTTAATTGATAGCCTACTCTTCACAATTCATCAATTCTCTGTTGGATATTAACTTTGGGATTAAAAAAACCAACACTTTGAAGCACCCTTTGCCACGTGAATCCCCAAGAGCTTCTCTTGAAGCATAGAGGCCCTGCCCATCTCTTGACACAGATGGAAGACAAACAATGAGAGTAAAAGAGAATATGGGGAAAAGTCAATCAGTCCTTAAAATATTACTATACTATGTTATAGATAAAGTACACATGTATGGAGCAAAATGCTGAATGGGACATTTTTATAATGCCTTATATGAATCTAAGGACAAAGATCTACTTACTCAAGGAGCAATATAAGGTGTACCCTTGCTATAGTGCACACACACACACACACACTAATCCTCTGTAATTTCCAAATTTTTGCCAATGAATCAATACTACTTTGGAGATTAGGGGAAAATGCATTAAGAAGCAAACCTAAGACGACTTGAAATAAAGCAGAAAGAAGAGGGAGACCATCCGTGCTTAGGTATTTTCAAAGAGTATTCAGCTTCAAAGTAAGGTGTGCATCTGAACCTGATACCTGACCCCCCACACAATCCCTGTAATTGAAAAAGGACAGAGGGACAGAAATGGGGGAGCAAAAGAGAAGCAGATGAAAAGGAAAAGCAAATGCATAAAGAGCCCAGTGTGGCTCTGCTCAGAACTCTTTGATGCCCAGACAAGCCAGGGCTATCGGGTGCTTTGTAGGCCCTTGTTTTTCAATAAGCCATTTTCAGAGTGAAGAACACAGCCCTCGACAGCCGAGAGGAGGTAACATGCCAAAGCAGTTGATCTCTGGGCTCAGATGACTGGAGTGCAGAAGAGACCTGTCAATGTCATATCAGAGCAGCTTCGGGGAAGAGTTTCAAGATCACAGCTGATAGGAGGAATGTCCCAGGCTGCAGAAAGATGTGCAGCCTGAGCTCCAAAGAGGAGAGCATTGAAAAAAAAACAGACAGATGAGCTTGGTGTTCATTCCATGGAGAAAAAGTAGCTGAGGTTATTAAAAACTGGCCTTAATCCTTTAAAAGTGCTAGCATATAGAAGTCCCTGAAAGAAATTACCCTTGTTCTCTCTCTACACATCCCTTTCTACCTGCCAGACTATCACTACTTGGAAAACACACATGATAATCATGAAGGGACAGTTCCACTGTGCTCAGGACAATGTGGTGTGGCCAGAAGCCCAAGCTATTCTAGCCTCAGAACTCAGCGTAGCAATCTGCAATTCTTTCTTTCTTTCTTTCTTTCTTTCCTTTTTATTGATTCTTTGTGAATTTCCCATCATGCACCCCAGTCCCACTCATCTCATCATTCCCTCATATCTGCCCTTTGCCCTTGCAACCGCTCCCCCCACACAAAATAAAAAGCACAGGCATAGAAACAAACAAAACAAAGCAAAAACAAAAACCTCATCATGGAAGCTGTAGTATGTCACAGCGTGCCCCACAGTATATGCCTCTGTCCACACATCTTCACTTGCAAATGTTCATTGCAATGAGTCATTGGTCTGCTGGTCTCTGGGTTCTGTGACACCATCAATATTGGATCCTCACCGAGATTCCTCCAACTTAACTTGTTGTTGCCCTGAGCTATGGAGTTCTGCAGATCTGGATCAGCAGGTCTGGCCCTTGCATGCATCTCAACCATTCACAGATGATTTTGGAGTGGGCCAACTCAGAGCCCTGGATCTGGACCTTGGTGGTAGCTGAGCTGGTCAGGGTGCTGGCTCTCCCTTATCCACACCACCAGGATGAGCTCTCCAGCACTGCTCCAGCTAGGCCACTCAATGCCAACATCAGCCAGAGGCAGGGTCAGCTCTTCTGCTCTCGTGCCCTCAGGCCCAGCTCATCCACACCCACACTTCCAAAGCTAGCTCCACTGTGCTGCCTGGTCAAGGTATAAGGTCCACTCCCCCAAGTGCTATAGCCTGTGAAGGGTTGGGCCAGCGATCCTGCTCTTACACCCTTGGGGCTGGCTCACCCAGGCCTTCCCCATCAGGACTACCTCCACTGTGTTGCCCAAGTGAGGTACAAGGCTAGCTCTCCTGAGTGCTGCAGCCATCAAGCAGGCAGGGTTAGCTCTCCCTGTCTCACAACCTGAATTTCTTCATGGGCTACTGTTTGCTAGACTTGCATGTGTGCCAATGACTGTCTCATTTTCCAAAACATTCCCAATGTAATCAACGGCACTTGGAGATTGAAACAGCATAACGGGCAAATAACTCTTCAAGACCAGCAGGAAATGACTTTTAATAATTTACAAAATTGGAGAAGGTTTGTCAAGGAGAGCCATGCATTGACCTTTTCTTGGGCAAAGGCATGAGAGGCCAAATTTCTTTTCTGGGATAGTCTAGATGCCTTTGAGTGCCAAGGAGGATTGATTGTCTTCCAAAGCCTCTTGTGTCTCTAAACAGCATCTTTCTGTGAGAGCTGTTCAAACTTAGAGAATCCAAAGAGGATTCTGGGAGGAACTGTGTTAACTGTGAACCCAAAATGAGACCAGAATTTAAAGAAGCAGGTGTAGAACACAACCAACATTAACTGCGCCTCATCTCACCGAAGGTCCTAGGGGCAAGTGGCTTAAATGGGAAAGGAGTGGATCCTAGAGGGATATACAAGTGTTCCACTAGAAAGACAACAGACATGCAAAATCCTCATGCTGGGAAAAAAAACAAAGCTCCTGAATACTAATAACTCTGCCAATAACACAATGCCTTCATCCATATGATTTCAGGGAAAGAGGCTACATAAGAGACCACATCCTATCAGAGTCCGGTGCAAACCAGAGAGTCTTGAGCTCTCATGTTCGTATGCCACTGAGGACTGTGGAGTATGAAATGGGGTGAGTTAAATTTCAACCCGTGTTAACCATATGACCTAGGCAGAGGTTGTCCAGATTTTCAGAACATGGAGAATAAGAAGAGCAAACGCATTGTCAGGTTGGGGAATGGACCCCACTGAACACTGTCCGTAAAAACCTCAGCTTGGTAAACAGTAACTGCTATCACATCTCTAGTGGTAATGACGATCCCTAAAATCTTAACAGCATTCTTTCCATCAGTTCTTAACAGCTGGATTCCTTGAAGGTGCTTAAGTTAGTTAAATGGTTTTCTCTTCACACAAATAGACAGAGGAAGCTTTCGTGGCTGCCCATTTGCTTCTAATGATCTTTTCCCTGGTTGGGAACCCTCCACTTTATAATATCCTATTCCTCTGAATGTTCTTTATAGAATCCCTGTCTTGCTTAAACCAGCCAGAGTGGATTCTGTCGTCTCTGCTTACCATAACTGGCAGTCACCTCAGCTCACTGAAGATCTTTCTGACCAGTTAGATCCCACTTGACCTTTCCTTCCTGGGAAATATGTGTCCTTAGGGAAATATGTGTCGTGGAGGATCCTGACTCTCCTTCATGGTTCTGGTCTATATATCACAGACTCAGGACTTGTGGGATGTTTACACTACTGCCCGGAGAAGTAGGTTTTGACTTATCCTTCTCTTAGCAAATACAGACATGTGCCTTCAATGTTTCCTACTACCAGGCGAGAGATTTTGCCAAAGGCAATGAAAGAGAGAGCAAACTGCCATAGTATATACCTGCCCTCTCTGAAGCAATAAAAGTAGATGAAAGTATGTTTCATACAAGACAGCATTCCCCCCTTTTCTTTTCAAAATTGCTTTACATTTTAATAGGCTTATTTATTTGTGGGAGTGTGTGTGTGTGTGTGTGTGTGTGTGTGTGTGTGTGTGTGTGATGGCGTTTATAGGGAGATCAGAAGACAACCTGAGGAAGGCAGTTCTCTTCTTTCACCATGTGAATTCTGGGAAATTCACTTCAGGTCGTAAGGTTTGGTGACAAGCAGCTTTACCTGCTGAGCCTCCTCACTGGTTTCTAAATTGCTATTTTTTTTAATAGGCAATGACACATCCTCAAAGGGGAAAAAAGTACAGGTTAAAAATGCATATCTAAATACATTTGTAAACTCCTCACTGGTAACAAAAGAATAATTTTAAAATAAAATCAACAAACTACTCATTTGGCTCCGTACACAACTGAACAGCCCTAGGTGTTATCTTCTGCAAGGAACTGAGCGCACTACCTGCCCAATACCGTGTGATCTTCAGTTACTCTCAGTACGAAGCATTACATTTGAAGGGACCACAAATTGATGGGACATTAGAGATTTTAGATTACCTAAAATTCATCCAATAACCCAAGCAACTCTTCCATATTCATAAACATAAAACTTAAAAGAACATTTGTAGCAGTGCACCATGTACATTTGAAATTTTTCTCAAAGCTTATTTTCACCTCTAAAATATTCCGACGCACTTAAAATCATTCAGCAGATTCGATCTTTGGAAGTGACTTTATCAAATACACACACTCATGTCTACGGTGAGAACTTGGTCCCTTACCTCCACTTAAGAAATGCATACTACGTACTCATTTATAAGAAACCTAAGCATTGACGTTTTGTGGTGTGTATTAAGGTTTCCTTTTTGCCCATGAAAGGGCAACTTGCAAAACTCAATAGTGCCCCTTTGTGGAACTGAAAAACAACTGCCAGTTACTCAGGGCTGTGCGAGTTTGTGACTGCTTTATTACAATAGTCCCTGTAAGGGAAATCTCATGTGGGAACAGTGACTTAAGTATTTTTAGGAGCTGGCCACACACAGGCACGAAGTAACGGTGCACCGGGATTAGCTTGTATTTCCTAGATGTATTCCCTAGCGTATGTACTTTAGTGACTCTTTCAAAGAATAATGAGAAAACAAAAGCTATCTGTCCAAAATGTGGCCTCGTAAACACTCCGGTATGAAGTCATTTAAATCATAAAAAAGAATATTAGAGACATCACAGAAAATCCTTTTTCCCTAAAAGAAGGGACAAAAATGGGCATAAAATAGAATATCATTCTGTCTCCAAGCTTCGCCCTGTGATTAAATCAGTTAAAGCTTAAGAGTCTCTGTGTGTAATAATTCACAGATCTAGTTTTATTGCTACTACAGAATGTGTGTTCTGAAACTCTAAAGTAAAATCTGGGGTCTATACCTGAAAGCTGTGCCCGATTCTTCGAGTTGAAAGGAAGGATTTCATCCACAACTTTGCCGATCATGTCACAGCACAGGCATCAGTACAATTTCCTTTTTCTAGTCAAAGCTAGACTGTTTCCCTCAACATTAGGACTTGGGTATATAATGGCCCCCAAGCCTCTGTGTCGAAGGCTTGCCCCAAAGCTCGAGATGCTATACCCAGCGGTTGATTAGACCGTGAGGGTGCTAATCTCATCCATTGATGAGTTCATAGTGAATGTCTGTTAAAAGGTAGGACTTGACTGGAAGAAGTACTTCACAGCAGGTAGCCATTGAAGGCTGCATCTTATCCCTGACTCTCCCCTGTCTCTCTCCCTGCTCCTGAATGCCATGAAGTGAATAGCTTTCCCCTTTATGCCTTCTGCCATACCATATCCACCTTGCACAGCCCTAAAAGTAGAGAAGCCAGCAGCCACACACAGGAACCTCTGAACAGAAGCCAAAATAAAAGGCTTCTCATTTTAAACTGGTCAGGCCAGCTGTTTGCCACAGCAATACAAAGTGGTGACTATATCCATTGTCCTGATATTTGAGGACACCCTTGATAGTTGTCCTAGGTTTTCTTTTAGATGAATTATCTCCAAGACTTTAAACCCCCATGCACAAGATCTATGTGGAGGATAATCCCTCTAAGCTAAAAACTGAACCTCAAAAGCAAAAGCATAATAAAGAACAAAATCAAAGATGCTCATCCAGGTATACACTAAAATAGTGCCAAATCTTCCATTAAAATATATTACACCATCAATGAAGCACAAGTCAGCAAGAAACCACAGAAGAAATTTTCTAAACTGGTGATCACACCCTGACGACAGTAAAATTTTTGTCAATATTATTATCGTCAACAATATTTTATAATAAATGTCAAAGCAGGGTTGGCTATGATACTTGAAGGAGTGCAACCTTAGAAACATTAACGAGAAACCAAAACATTGATGAAGCCAAGAGAAAACCATGAAGATGGATGAAGCAAAGATCCCAGGCATACTGAATTGTGTTACAAAACACATGGGCCATCAAATTCATCAAGAAGAGATAATGGTTAAGGAGGAAGATTAAAACCACAAGTACCTATAAGGAAAGTAATGGGTATGCTTGATAAGTCTCAAAATGCCAATCACAAAGTACCACAGAGAGACTTAAAAACAAACCCAAACCCTGCTTGTGGATTTGAAGGTTGATTTCAGTATCATTTAGCGTAAGACTCCGGTGAGTTCCACTCGGAAATAATTTCCACTAGTTCAGACTCATCACCAGTTTATAATTTAACAACAGGATTTCTTGGCTGGCAGAAAGAAACAAGGAAGGATGTAAAGATGGAAGTGAGAAGAATAAACTCAAGCTTTTGGGAAACTCAGACTTTTGGGAAATGAAGCATCTTGCAACTGGGGACGCTATAAAGTGGAAGAAAGCTATCTTGGGATGTGGATTCTGAGTTCACTTTTGGAGATTTGATGGTTGCTGGCCCAACCAGACCCTAGAGTGTTCCCCCAGGGCAAACTTCTGTCTTTCTTTTTTCCTGCTAAGAGCCTGGGGCCTCTGGCTAGGTGGCCATTTTTTGGTTAATTTCCTATCTTGGGATTCTCTTGAGTGAAGGTAGTATAATTTGGACTCCAAACTTACATGATTTCAGGTTCTTTGATTGCAAATTCTTAAAACAGTCTCACTTTATCCGGAAACTAAACCAAGACAGTTTTGTGTCTCCACCGCTAAGTAGACTGCTTCCTGATCCATCTTCCTCCCTCAGAGGTCGAAATCCTGCAAGAAATCTGCCTGTATGCTGGGGAACCAGTTACCTTCAGAGACATCCCCAACCCCCACCCCCACCCCCACCCCCTACTTTTCTCCTCTCTCTGAGCATATTTAAACATGAATCCTTAGTTTGCATAACTCACAGTCTTTCTCTAACCCCCCCACCCCCCAGGCCAGCTGCTGAACCTGCTCATATATTTATCCTGGTTTATTTGGTTTTTTACCCCCCGGATCCTGAATGTTTCCATACTTTCTGGATTACATGATAAGCATATTTGTTCATCATTCTAAATAAATGCATACTGACTGCCTAGTCATATCAAACTTTATTGATCCACCTACTGAATTACTCAATTTTCTTTTTTAAGACATGGTTTCATGTAGCCCAGGCTGGCCTCAAACTTGATATGTTGTGAAGGTTGCAACAAACTCAAATCCTCATGCCTTAACCCTGAAAGTACTGGGATTTCAGAGGTGGCTACCGTGCTGGATGCTTGCTTGATTCCCTTTCATAACTAGAAGAACACTTGTAAATTATGGAAACTTTGTGGCAATGCGCAGTGACTTCCTTGGATTGCATTTCCTGCAGTTGATGGTTGAGTCAAAGGTACTCAGTTATTACCTTTCTTATAATATTTCTCAGGTTCTGTCTCTCTCTCTCTCTCCCCCCCCATCTTCTTGTACCCCCCCCCCCGTGTGTATGATATGTGCACGTAGGTTTGCATGTGGCTGCAGGTGTGCTGCATACATATGCACACGTGGAGAGCAAGGGTTGATGTGGTTTCCTCCTTTATCACTCTCATCCTTTATCAGGATCATTCTCATTCTTCAGAGGCAGGGCCTCCTGCTGAAGCTGAAGTGCACCATTTTGTATGGACAGGCTGGCCAGCAAGCCCCAGTGATGTACTGGTCTCTGTATCCCATAAATTCATGCTGAGGTACACGGATTTTATGTGGATGTTGGAGATTCAAATTCAGGTCCTTGCTCTTGCACAGCAAGCACTTTACTGGTAAACCATGTGCCCAGGCCAATTCTTTCTTTGTTTCTTTCTTTCTTTCTTTCTTTTTTTTTTTGTTGTTGTTGTTGTTTTTGTTTTTGTTTTTAAGTACATCTTAGTTAGAGTTTTAGGTTTTATTATTGAGAAGAGGCACCATGACCAAGTCAACTCTTATAAAGGAAAACATTTAATTGGGGCTGGCTTACTCTTTCAGAGGTTTAGTCTATTATAATGGTGGGAGGCATGGCAGCATGCAGGCTGACATGGTGCAAGAGGAGCTCAGAGTTCTACATCTTGGTCCACAGGCAGCAGAAGGGGACTGTGTTTCACACTCGATGAAGCTGAGAGACCCACAGTGGCACACTTCCTCCAACAAGGCCACATCTGCTCCAAAAATACCATGTCTCCTAACAGTGCCACTCCCCATAATCCAAGCATTCAAACGCATGAGTCTACAGGGGCCAAACCTGTTCAACCCATTATATTCCACTCCCTGGCCCCCATAAGCCTTTAGCCATAATATAATGGAAAATTCATTTAGCCCAACTTCAAAATGTTTAAAAGTCCCAAATTCAAAGTCTCTTCTGAGATTCATGTGATCTCTTAACTGTAATCCCCTATAAAATTAAAATCAAAACATAGATCACATACTTCCAACATATCATGGCACAGAATGTGCATTATGGTTCCAAAACATAGGAAAGGGAGCATGGTGAGGAAATATTGAACCAAAGCAAGGTCAAAACCAACTGGGCAAACTCCAAATTCTGCATCTCCATGTCTAATCTCAAAGCGCTCTTCAGATATCCAACTCTTTTCAGCTTTGTTGACTACAATACATTTCTTTCTCACGGGCTGGGTTCCACTCCCTGGTAGAAACTTTCCTCAGCAGTTATCTATGGCTCTGGCATCTCTAACCTCTTGAAGCCTGCAAGGTAATCCAGGCTTCACCTTCACAGCTTCACATACTGGCCTCTCTGGTCCTTCGTGCAGGGGCTCCTTGCCACATGCCTGGCCTCAGCAAATGTCTTTAGTCACAGAGGGAGATTCCACAACCACTTTCTTCTATCCTTAACTCTAAAGCCAGAACCACCTGGCTGAAGCTGTCAACTTCTGCTGCTTTCTGGGATTGGAACATGGCCCCTCTTGTTCAATTGCATCCTCACCAGCTTTGTTCTTGATGATTTCATTCACTGCCTGAGCTTTGCTGTCCTGGAACTTGCTCTGTGGACCAAGCTGGCTTTGAACTCAGAGATCGAAATGCTTCTGTCTCCTGAGTGCTGGGATTAAAGTCATGTACCACAGTGCCTGGACCTAAGCTTTTTCTTAATTCCTTTTCATAAGACTGAGGCTAAACTGGGTGGGATATTGCCACCACTCCCTTACTTCCATTTACTATATTTAATCTATCATCTCCTTGAACACAGGATTTAGCCCCATTCTACTTCCTGGTGCCCGTTTAATCCCTGATCCATACATTTTGTATTTTTCTTTTCTAAGCTTGCTCCATTTCATCAAAATGCTCTTAATAAGAGTGAACTACAGTACAGAGTCTGTACTAAGCTGTTTTGAGATTTCCTTTGCCAATGCAATTAATGTAAATCTCTTTACCTTAGCCTTAGGCAGACTCTTCAAACAAGGGCAAAAAGCAGACACTTTCTTCACCAAAATATCACAAGAATAATCTCTAGGTGACATACTAAAATTATTCTCCCCCTGAAACATCTTGAACCAGCTCCCCCACCTAGTTCAAATCACTGTCAGCACTAGTGTCTTCCATTTTCCTACTAGGATGGCCCATTAAACCCCACTTAAAGCATTCCATTGCTGTAGTAATCCAAAGTCCCCAAATCTTCCTTCCTCCAAATAAAAGCATAGTCATGCTTATCACAGCAATACCTAGTCCCTGATACCAATTTCTGTCTTATTTAGGGGGTTACTGTTGTAAAGAGACACCATGACCAAGGCAAGTCTTATAAACATTTAATTTAATTGGGCCTGGCTTATAGTTTCAGAGTTTAGTCCATTATCTTCATGCTGGGAAACATGGCAGCATGAAGGAAGACATGGTACCAGAGAAGCCCAGAGTTCTACATTTTGAACTTTGAGAGACCTTAAATCCTGCCCCTACATTGACACACTTCCTCCAAAAAGGCCACACCTGCTCCATCAAGACCATACCTCCTAACAGTGCCAGTTTCCATGTGCTAAGCATTCAAACACATGAGTCTATTGGGATAATACCTATTAAAACCACCACAGACCTTGACATGTATACGTGATTTTAGGTGTGATAACCAGTCAACCCATCATATCCCAGAAATCTGAACAGATGCTTAATAAAGGTACCTAGACTTGAGCTAAACCAATTAGAAGATTTAATTCTCAACAGTAATAAACTTGTGACTGGATTTAATTCAAGTTTCCACTTCAGAACTGCAAATGACCTCTGGAAACAAACCCTACCTATTTGAGTTTTGTGCTAGCTATCCATAAGTAGTAGAGGGGAATTATACAAAAGCAGTAAATGTAAGGAAGTAAGAGAGACAGAAAAATAGGCTAATAACATTAGAGCTCTGTGTGTGTGTGTATGTGTGTGTGTGTGTGTGTGTATGCATATCTGCAAGTCGACCACTCAGGATGTACAGACAGAGGAACAGGGGTATGGTACCAGTCAAGGCAATATAGCAATATACCCAGTCTTAAAAAAAAAAAACCTCAACTTCATTTGACACAAAGGAAATGCCACTCAAAACCAGAAGGCTTACAGCAGCTCGAGAAGTGACTCATCAGTAAGAGCACTTGCTGCTCTTGCAGAGTATCAGAGTTTGGTTCCCAACACCTACATGGTAGTTCACAATAATTTATAACTGCAGTTCCAAGAAATATTACAGCATGTATCACCTCCTTGGGCTCAGGTGTGTGTGTGGTGCACAGACATATACTCCAGCACACAATACACATATAATAAAAAATTTTAATAAGAACTATTTATATTTTTAAAAATCCACAAGGGCACCATCCATAGAATGAAGTTTCAGTGAAGATGTGGGGAAATGGGAACTCCCACGTAGCTCATGGAAATGTACATTTGGACAGTCACTATGAGAAATAGTTATCAGATCTTCAAAATGTTAAACTGGTGACCATGTGACTGGGAATTCCATTCCTAGATATTTGCCCAGAAGAAATGAATTCATTATGTTCACACAAAACTTCTACATGATGTTCATAGCACCATTGCTTGTAATATCCATGAAAGGGAAACAAAATAAATGTTCATAAGCTAGTAACAAGGTAAGCAAAATGTATATCTACACAATTAATAGGATTCGACCATGTTTTAGTCATTGTTTTATTGCTGTGAAGAGACAGTAACACCAAGGCAAGAGAAATCACGTAATAAGGTCCAGCTTACAGTTTCAGAGGTTCAGTCCATTATCATCATGGTATGGAGTGTGGTGACATGCAGACAGGCTCTGGAACAGTAGCTAAGAACTTCAGACAGAGAGAGAGAGAGAGAGAGAGAGAGAGAGAGAGAGAGAGAAACTGGGCCTATCTTGGGCTTTTGAAATCTCAAAGTCCACACCCAGTAAGATGCTTCCTAAAATAAGGCCACACCTCCTAATCCTTCTAATCCTTTCAAACAGCTTTACTCCCTGGTGACTAAGCATTCAAATATATGAGCCTAAGGAGGCCATCCTTATTCAAACCACCACACATAGTAACAGGAATGATATATTTTATTGCACAGATGAGCCTTATGAATGTATCTGTGAAAGAATCCAAATATAAAAATCAATGTATTAAATTATTCCACTCGTATGTAGTGCCCAGCATAGGTGAATCCCCAAAGACAGAAAGTAGACTAATATTTTCCAGGACCTAGAGAAGGTCATAATGGACAGAAATGTGAGCTCTACCTAAGATTGTTGAGCATGTCAAAACTCTTTAAGATTAGTAATAGCTGCATAGCCTTATAAACAACTTAAAACCATTGATGCTTCAAATGAAGAATTAGGGAAGTGGCCTCAAGAAAGGGAAGTTAGAAGTTTGACTCTAGCATGTCCTGTCCTTCCTGTAAAGCTCCATGTTTTATTTCGTTTTTTCTTTCTTTTTAAAAAAAGATTTATTTTATGTATATGAATACACTGTAACTATCTTCAGACACACCAGAAGTGGGCATCAGATCCCATTACAGATGGTTCTGAGCTACCATGTGGTTGCTGGGAATTGAACTCAGGACCTCCGGAAGAGCAGTCAGTGTTCTTAAACACTGAGCCATCTCTCCAGCCCCCCATGTTTTATTTCTTATCATTCCTGTGCACATTCAAATTTCTTGTGGACTCAAGGACAGTTTGAGGAATCCCTCCAGAAGACAGAGGGGCACCTTCACTTCCACAACCTCTCGTTTGTTTTTAAAAGAGTGGATCTCATGACATACAGCTAGCTATCCTGGAACTTTCTATGTAGCCGAGGCTAGCCTCAAATTCATAGAGATCCAATCTGCCTCCACCTCTACTAAGTGCTTGGATTAAAGGCATGTGACACCACACCTGGTCTATTATTCCAGTCTTAACTACCAGGATTGACTCTCAAATCACACCTCACACATCACACTGTTCTTATATTCATATTGATATAGTTGCAAAAATAGCTGCAGAAGGGCTGGAGAGATGGCTCAGAGGTTAAGAGCACTGGTTGCATTTCCTGAGGTCCTGAGTTCAATTTCTAGCAACCACATGGTGGCTCACAACCACCTATAATGAGATCTGGTGCCCTCTTCTGGCCTGCAGGCATACATGCGGGCAGGATGCTGTATACATAATAAATAAATCTTTTTTAAAAAAATGGCTGCAAAAGGATTAAAGAGGCATGACAAAGTTCAGGGAGTTGTAGGTGTCCTTGCTGGAGGCAAAGGCACAGGCTGATCGAGAGGCAAAGAATCTGAGTGGGGAAAGTGTTTAAGCAACAAACCCTGTTGATATCACTGCACGGACAACCCATACATTCAGTATAGAGCTGACCATCAGGATTGAATTGAGCTGTAGAGGCAATGTACAGGATTAGGTCTGTGGAGGTGAAGTCAAGGACTGGGGTCAGCACAGATGAACAGGTAGACAGCTGGACAGATGTCCAGCTATTTGAGCCTATTTGAGTAGGGCTTGTCAGCAGTGGGGACCGCACTGAGATGAAGCTCCCAGGACAGTCAGGAGGTGTCTTCCTCCCAGTGCCCTTGATAAACACACTAAATGGTCAGATAACAGTGGGGTCTGACGGTCTCTTTTCAAGGTAAGATGATGCTTTCTTCTAGGAAATTGGTGAAGGTGTTGGACTCCTAATCAGTGTGTTCTGTTCTGTAAGTTCTTATATCTGGTCTTAGTACAACCAAGTGCTATGTAATCTCAGCCTACTTTGATATGTTTATAGGGTAGGACCCTTTTAATTTTTAGGAGTAAGCTATTTATCAGTCTTTGCATCGTTAGCAGTGTTGGACAGGTGATATCTACAAGGTGCTCAGTCACCTGCCTCTGAGTTTGCACTCAAAACAGTCAAATGCTCCTTGAAAAATGGAATTACCCAAGGGAAGGGACAGCCAGAAAGTCACATCTCAGAGCATGGAATACAGCAGAGCATAGTGTGGCTTCAACACTTATTTAAGGGCAGACTCTATGCCACTTTTCATCCCTAAATGCACAGCTGTGCTTGGGGAACAGCATAGCAAGGAGGTGGGGAGGAGCCAAAAGGCTTGCGTGCTAGGCAATACCTCTGAGCAAAGTCCCCATCCCCAAAGTTTACATTTTCAAAGTCAGACACCCCTTTTCTCCCCAAAGTAACTCCCACAGCACAGTCCTTTCTACTTCCTCTTCCCAAAACGTCTGTCCATCTCAAGATGAATCACAATGATAGCTGTACTGAGCTGTGCCTACACCTCCCGTGCATGAGCACCTCCAGAGTAGTGCTGGGAGCATCTGGGCAGGGCTGGGTCAAGGAAACCTAGGAATGTGGTTGCCCCTCCTTTGGTCTCAAGAGAGTGCCCAAGGGAGGACAATAAGGACTGTATTATATGCCACAAGGATTACGGCCAGTGAAGGAGAAACTGACGGAAACAAGTCACGCACTGATTAGAAGATAAATCAGCTAGCTTTCTGAAAAGATGAGAGTAAATAACAACCTGAATTTACCAGATCTTAGGATGCTTGATACAGAAAACCTAATATTACTGTTGCTGTTACTATTGTTATTTACTTTGTCATGTATTTATTTATTTAAGGGGGTTGCACACATGCACAAGTGGAGGTCAGAAGCCAACATTCAAGAGTTGCAATCTGTCCTCTTCTTCTACCACGTGGGTCCAGGTGATGAAACACAGGTCATCAGGTTTGGCACCAAGCACCTTTATCCACTGAGCAATCTCGCTGACCCCATCATCATCATCATCATCATCATCATCATCATCATCATCATCATCATCATCATGCAATTCTTGGAGATGTTAAAACTTTGGCTGGCACAAGATTTAAATAGATCAGTGTACTTTCTCCTTGATCCATTTTCCCAGGGCACTGTTTTTGCTTGTACATTTTCATGCGTGCTCTTGGGTAATTTCCTATTTCATCTGCCAGCTTTCTTACCAGAGAGAACCGCTCTGACCCACACAGCATAATGACTAGAAATGTACATTTATCCAACCCAACATAGATGCAGTGTGCTTTTACTTTTTGCTTTATTTTGCCCCCGAGGAAAGCTACTTCTCCTTTTAAGGTGTTTGTAGCTACAGAATTAGGACGAGAGGAAGGACGGACCACACACGAAGAATCTGCACTCGGGTTGACTTGACTTCACTCTTAAGTTTCCAGCCAGGAAGCTTGAAACTAAAACAAAATGCAGTGCATTCGACTGCGTGGTAAGCAATGACCTCGCCTATTCCAAAAACATAAATTAATATACCACAAAAAATCCTTTTCAATGATAAGTAATAGTCTTTGAAAAGAATGTTTCCTATTTTTTAAAGCTTAGTTGCCAAGGTAATATCAGTTGTTAATAGTCAGGATGTCCACTGCTTGTGACAGAAAGGAAGAACTGTTAGCCCAACACCCCCCACACTGGAATCGGAAGCTTGCTTGCTCTGGAATAGGAATCCTCTCACACAGTAATTGATGACCAGGTGAAAGAAACCTCAGTAGTTGATGATGTGACTAAGAAAGAAAGCAACAAAGAGAAGAAAAGGACCCACAAAAGCGAGTCCCAAGGGCACAGAGGGAAGCAGATGAGGAAATGCCAATAAAGGAGGTGGAAAAGGAATCACCAAGCAGCTGGACCAAAACCAGAGAGGGTGCTGTGAACAGGCATGGTTCTGTGGAGGCCGTGGACGGACACCAAACTGAAAGACCAAGTAAGAGGTGGACAGTAATACGGGCCATCATCCCCTTCCTCGTGGAGGGTCCTGAGGACTTCCGCATAGGGTGTGGTTGCAGAGAATTGAAACCACAAGAAGAAGTAGAAAAAAATTGAGGACTTGAGACTACATGCCTACGGACTTCCTGGAGATTTTATGCAGAGTGACAGCACTTCTGGGTGAAAATGTTGGCGCAGGGTAGAGAAATGTGTGGAGACTTGAGAGCACATAGTGTGTAGCGAGCTCAGTGCCTCAGGGATGGATACACCGGATTAAGGGGGAAAATGCCAAGAGTGGAATGTCCAAGTCCACGAGAAGAGGGTGGGACAGGAGCCGATGTCAGTTCTGAAACAGAAAAGAAAGATGCCTCCCTACGTGAAGATATTTTGCAGATTTTATTTTCTGTAGCAAGATGAGCATCCTCACCTCCCAAGGAAAACGTGAGGCGAACTCAACAGATGCAAATGGACGCAGCATAGGGGGTGATATTGATGATTTAGGAACAGTCTGGCCAGTGTGGGGTAGCCTCTTGGTAGAGAAGCAGAGCAAACCCACGCAGGGGTCAGCAGCGACAGATGCGCTAGCTTCACTGAAGAAGTGTGGCTTTAAACTTAATGTAGGAGAACACAGAACAGTGCAAGGGTTTCTCAGGCTCCATGGGCAGAGCTGCCTGGAAGAAGACTAGCCGTAGAACTGAGTTGTCACCACTAGAATTCCACCACATTATTATACTGGAGCAGTTTATGATATGTGCCCATAGATCTCACTCCTCAGGGCTGCAGAGATGGTTCACAGTTAAAAGCAGTTGTTGCTCTTACAGCTGACCCGGGTTCGGATCCCAGTATCCAAATGGTAGCTCAGAACCACTCTTTAACTCCAGATCAGGGGGTCCGATGCACTCTTCTGAACTCAGAGGTCACCAGGCACACACACTTAGTGTACATACACACACACAGGAAAACATTCTTAAACATAAAATAAAATAAACATAAAGCGAAAATGTTTGAAAAGAATTCCTCTCTGGTAAGGACAGATGAGCAGACTTGTGACTGATGGCAAACACTAGAAAACAAACTAAGAAACAGGAGCTTGGGTCACTGATACTGAGGTTGTAACTATTTTATTTGTTAGTGTACAGATATCAGAGTGCGTAGGACAGAAAGGTACACAAAGGCATCAGAGAATGAAACAGAAGATATTTTAGCATGTCTTACTATTTAGCACAGCGAGATTAAGTTCAAAACATGAACTTGGGAGCTGTACCTGGTAGTGCACACCCATAACCTCAGGGCTCTGTCAACTAAGGCACTTTCTATTAAAGTGCATTAAGGAGGATCTTTTGGAAATGTCGGCATTGCAGAAATACCAGAAAAGGCTGTGAGAATTTTCACAAAAGCTGACACATCGCAGCTCACAGCCAATTGGTGAGCCTTAGGTGAATCCCGCGCTGCAAACAGTCCTGAAATTAATAGGTGTGGAAGATTAAAATTTTATACTGACATAAACTCACAAAGCTGATGGCTGTCCTGTGATTAGGCAAGAACATCTCTCTAAGCTTTATTTAGGTGTTCGGGGTGTGTGTGTGTGTGTGTGTGTGTGTGTGTGTGTTCACATAAATGCTATTGCACACGAGTGGAGACTAGAGAACAAGATGCAAGTCCGTTTTCTCCTTCCACTGTCTGGGTCCTAGGGAGTGAACTTGGGTAGCTGGGCTTGAGGGCGATCATCTTTATCCACTGGCCCCAGAATATATCTCTAGTCTCATGAAATGCACCATGAATGATTTGGGATAAAGAACCAAGGTGTGTGTAATTTGCCATCAAAGAGATGAGAGGATGTGTTCCAGGAGTAGGTTAGCCACACCACACCTGTTTAAAGATAGTCAAAGTGGCAAAGAAAATGGGACAAAATTTCACAAAGGCAAACCCAGGTAAAAAGGCATATGGAGATTCATATTATTTTTGTTTGTGCAATATTTTGAAAATTTGATATTATTTTCAAATAAAGTTAATGAAGATACTAGACAGATTGATAATCTAATTATAGAAGTAATAACAGAAAACTGTTAGAGATGACATTATCTGTATCCTTCCTTGTACGGATGAAAAAAACTAAGACCAGACAAGTAGTGTAGGATATTATCAGGAACACAACCAAAGTACAGCTCAGTTCACCTTGTAAAGTTAGGTGTGTGCCTCTGTCCTACGACCTAAACATTATAGTCTTGGATATTTACAAATTCCAACTTAATATCCAGGGCTACAAAAGCTTTGTGTGAAACTGTAAATAGCATCTGTATATTGTTGTAAAATCCATGTGATGGAATGCTAAAGAGTGAATTCCCGATACATAGGACAATGTACAAGCGTCTCAAAAACATTAGGAATGATCCCCGCTTGTTTGTAGAAGGTTGAATAATAGTAATCTTTATTCCTTAAAGGTTGTTGAAGTTGTTGTTTTAAATCAAATTCATAAGGGAAACTGCCGTTACCTGCAATTTACTTTATGGAAAGATATTTTGGTTTTGCTGCTTTCGTTTGGTTTGTTATGTGCTTGAATAAATCTGGTGCCTCTTTTTAAGTGGCATTCTCCATTGCTATAACTGTAGAGTGACATGTGGCTATAGTGTAGAACTCTCTTTACCCAGCTCCACTGATGGTGATGTTCTACAGAGCTTGGACAATATCACAGGCAGGGTGTTTACATTAACAAGATCTCCCTCTTTGTTAGTATGTTTTAATACTTTATTTTTGCTTAAGCTGTCAGTCATTGGTGAAATAACATGTGAAAGAGTCCTAGTTTACCTTTAATCACATACTTGGCATCTTCTTTGCTCCTCATGACTTCCTAGAGATTCAGATCTCTGGGTTGGAGAGGTGGCTCAGTGGTTAAGAGCACTCCTTGCTCTTGGAAAGGACCTGAGTTCAATTCCCAACACCCACAAGGAAGCTTACAGTTGTCTGTAAATCCAGTTCTAGGGGATCTCATATCCTTTTCTGGCCTCTAATGGCACTGCATGCATGTGGTGCACATATATACACGAAGGTTAAACATTCATACACATAAGAAAATGAAATAGATGCTTTTAAAGTGAAGCTCAGATCCCTGGACAGGAGAGACGGCTCAGCGGGGAAGCGTCTGTGCATGGCTCTTCTGGAGAACCTGAGTGTAGATCCAGCACCCATATCAGGCAGATCACTGTCACCTCCAACTCCAAGTCCAGGAAATCAGACTATCTCTTCTAGCGACTGCAGGCACCCGCACTCACATGTGTATGCCCACAGACGCACTGTTAGAAAATAAAACTGTTTTGTTGTCGGTTTTAAGAACAAACATTTTTTAAAAAACAAACAAACATTTTAAAAACAAACAAGAGCATTTAAATCTGCTGGAGACACATTTTCTCCATTGCTCGTTGATGTTTATTTATTTTGACATAGCCTTAATTTTACCGTGATAGTCCCATTGGATTTAAAATCTGGGTAGCCTGTGTTTTTCTCATCACTTTCACTATGTGTCAACCTGCTGGCTACCTGTGTCCAGGATTGCTGATGAAAGACAAGGTTAATTTTATCATAGTTTACCTGCACACAGTGTGCCCCTTTTCTCCTCAAAATGAACTTTAAACAGTTTGGCCTTCCATTCCTAAATGCATTTTTTTCTTGATATCTCCTCTACTGGGGATTCCTAAGTCTGTGATCTGAAGATTTTTGTTTGCTTGTTACTTCTTAAAAGTGGAATATTTTAGCTCCCCCCCCCCCTTTTTCTCTACTTGGAGACTCTCTTATATTCATGCTGGTCATTTGATGCTATCCCAGAGGTCACTAATGGTGTCTCCAATATTATTCCTGTCTGTTCTCTCCACTTCAATTTCAACAATTACTGTTGACATACCCCCACCCCAACCCCCAAGCTGATAACCTCATGGTGTCCCACATGCTCCATTCCCGTTCCAGGCACTTGCTTTGTCAACTATCATTCTTCCATCTTGGAACTCTCCTTTGGTTCTTTTTTTTTAGAATTGCATTTTTCACATTGTCCTTATCTACATACACGCTCTGTAGACGTCTTAGCATATTTTAAAGTAATTAAATGGTCCTTATCTTCTAATTCCTAAATCAATTTGTCTGTCACCCTCTCTGCTGCTATTGGACATTCTGCCCTGTTCTTATCTTTGGATGGCATTTTCTTGTGTCCCTCGTGTCTATATTTGTAGAATGACATAGAAACGCCATGGACGGTACATTTGACAATTTTGGATTCGATTACTTTCTTCTGAAGGGTATTTTGCTCAGGCAAAAATCAACGATGGATCACTTATCTCTAGAAAGATTGATTAGCTTTTAAAGGGGTCATCTGCGTAAGCATCATCATCAATCTTATAGTGGTTTTCTTAATTTTGGAGAGTGGCTTTTGCTCCTGGGTCATGGCCCTTCTGTGTCCTCAGAGAAATGATTACAAATCTCATTGAAGTCAGCAGGATGAGAGCTGTAAGCTTGGATGTAGCTCTCTCTGCTTAGCCTTATCAGTCCCCCGGGTCTGTATGCTCATTTTTCCCTCGCCCTCTCAAAACCTCGTCCTGTGCAGTCCCATTTTAAACATCAGCCACACATCTGAAGAAAGTTTATAGGTGTTTCAGTTTTCCAACTATGGGTTTCTTACCCTAGCATGGTTTTGTATATGAGAATAGGGTTCTCTATCGTCCCTAGAATTATCTCCTTGAACAGTCTTTGATTGTGGTATAATGTGTGAGAAACATTTTTCAGAAGTTGAGTGTCACTGTGATTCTGACAGAGTCTAGACTTGTACAGTGGCCCTAATGGTTCCCAGTCAGGAAGAAATCAATTTGACAGCAAGCAAGTCTCCCTCTTGATTAAGACTCTGAAGACAAGGTTCTTTACAGAATCTCATTCTCTTTCTATCACCTGTGAGTCTTCACTCTCTACAGGTTCACTCAAAGGAAGCCTTTGAGAGAACCAAGGGTTGCCTCAGATGTGACTGTATGGGAAGAGACTTCTAGAAAGTTCCAGAAAAAAATCAAACATCGAAGGGAAGACAAAGGAAGCTGAGCAGACAGTCCTGCAGCTCTGTACTGCCTGGAGACTGAAGTTGAAGCTCATGCCCTGCTGAGTTAGGTGTACTTGGTAATGATTTCAGCTTCTCCGTGGACCCCTCTGAGGGGAGTGAGATCCTGCTCCTGAATCAGCATCAAAGGCCACATCCCACTCTGAAATTAATGGAAAATACAAATATATAGTGTTTTGTTAATTAGAACCTAAACTCTTAAGATCTACTAGCTAATTCAAGTAATTTTCCAGGAAAAGGAAAGAAGAAAAGGACCTAGTGTGGAAGCTCATGCTTGTAACCCAGAACTCAGGAGCCTGAGGTAGGAGAATGGTCATGTATTTGAGGCCAAACAAGACTACATATAAAATCATGTCTCAGACTGGATTGAAGGTAGACACACAGGAAAAGAGGAAAGATACCAAATACTGATGCTTGACTCGGGCTTCTTACAGATTTCCACATCAGAAGATGATATCATTTTGAACCTCACGTATCCTGTGAACCTGTTGGTCCAAGCCATAAACTTTTACAATCTAATCATCACTTCAGAATTCCAAAAGGGCATTCTGATACTGCTGCTACATATTAAGAGCATAGGCACCCTGCAGAGGTAGTTTCTTTTTAATTCCTCAAATGACTTCAAGCACAGACATAGAATTAGCTTCAATATCAGAATGAGTTAAGAACACGGGTCAGTAGTCAGATAATCTTCTCCAGCTTCCAAGAATGAACTCCGTTTTGGCTCTGTAGGTTTAATATGTAACAACATATTCCTTTGGCACCAGAACCTATTTGCTGTGCCTTGATCCCAAGGATTACATGATCAGGACTCACTGAGTTTTGGTGGAGGAGTTTTGCCTGGTAGAATTCAAAAGCAATTCTTTCCCTTTAGAACAGTTATTTACTGAGATATATGAGTTATTACTGTGAAAGTAAATAGTGTGGTCAGTGAGGTTTTGGTAGGCAAATTAACTCTACATCTTCTACATGCCCGGTGGTCAGTAACCCATTTTCACATGTGTGCTCAAATAAAGTACTTCAAATTATTTATTATTTCATGGGATATCAGGAATATTTCAAATATTAAACTTCTATATCTGACCATTTATTTGATTTTTATTCCAAGCTCCATGGCATATCCTGAAGTCAGATATGGATAAAACTTAGCTTTGGCATTCAAGGAATTCACAAAGACTGTTATTACAGCAAGGGACTTGTGCTCTAGCAGAACTGTCGCTGGGTCCATTGAACCCAAAAGAGTGAGTAATGAGAACTGAATGGGACATAAAGAGAGACACTGTGCTGAGTCTGAGGCAAGAGCATCTCAGTCAGATAGGAAGGAAGCTACTGTGCCAATCCAGAATAAGCAAGCAGAATCGGCAGTCCCCCAACTCTGCCAAAGGCATAACAGGATGAGAGAAAGAAGCTTGGCAGACCACAGGAGGCACCCAAGGACGGATATGCCTTGTCCGGGAGGTTGGCTTCATTGAGAAGAGCAAACTGGAAGGGCTAAGACTGGAAACAAAAGAACAAATTAGAAATTTTTACGCCTGTCCAAATGAAAAATTGTGGCAATGGAATATTATTTAGCTATGGGAAGAAGTAAAAAACCAGCCCATGCTGCCCTTCAGTTGAACCGTAAAGACATCATGCTAACCAAAGGAAGATGACCATGAAGGCCATAGAGTGTCTGATTGTCTTTTTATGAAATGGTAGAATTGGCTAAGGTATAGAGACAACATTGATTGGGGATTGTCACGTGCTGGTAGCTAGAAGGAAATGAAAGATCAGTAAGGAGTGTGGGACCCTTCCTGGGGTGAACTAAATCGTAGCTTTGTATCTATGGGCCGCTGAGCTGTGTGGAGCAGAGAGATGGAATTGATGGTAGTAGTAGCTCCATGTCAGAATGCCTTACTATGAGTCCCTGAGATTAATCCCAAACTCACAAAATCACACACACACACACACACACACACACACACACACACACTGCTCTGGGTGTGCATTTCTTAATCCAAAAAGCAAATGATGAAACGGGAGAGGTCCTGATGCCCTGATTCTGTACTGCTGGTCTCTGTAGATGGATGCCAGAGTTAAGGGCAGAGTGTATCCATAAGTTAGGGATAGCATAAGAAAGACCATGGACTCAGGTGCTTAAGTAACAAGAATGTATTCCCTATGCTTCTGAAGGCAGGGAAGCCCAAGGTCAAGGTACCTACAGACCTGGTTGAAGGTTCTCTCCTTATTAACAGACAGTTCCTTCTGTGTTCTCACATAAAGAGAGGAGGAGAGGGCTGATCTATCTGAACTCTCTCCTTCCTTGTGAGGACACTAAGCCTGTGACAGAAACTTTGCCCTTATGACCCCACCTAAATGTAATTGCCTCCCCAGGACTTACCTTCAAATGCCATCACATAGAGGATTGGGGACCCAATACATGCACTTAAGGGTAGTCAAAAAATCCATCCATACAAGAATTATTGAGAAGATGATGAGTAACAGAATAGCTAAGGAAACTGTGACATACCTTCCCTGATGGTCTAGCTCCTGCTTTCTTCTTCCCTTATGTGTCCTTAAGCTTGTTCATTTGTGGAAAGGCTAAGGCTTGTGTTAAACCATTAGGGAAGATTACTGTTTAAGGAACAGACTGAAGCACCTTTGGAGGTCGAAGGTCATCAGCAAATGCACTGAAACTCACCGTGCCTCGTGATGTCTGTGGGTTTTCAGACACCTCTCAAAGTTATGCTATGCAGGTTCCTGGGCTCCATGAGATTGTCCTGGCATGGCGACCATGCCCTCCAGCTAGACACTGACCCCTGACTTTGGGGTTTTTAAGAAGTGTATATCTTCTCTGCTGCCTGCTCTGTGGCCACAACCATTTTGCTCTTCTTTCTTGCTTATCTACTAGGGAAGTGCTTACATTCAGCTCACATCATAATTAGGGTGCATTTAGTTCAAGGGCTTTGTAATTAATCTCTTATGCTAATTAGTTTTTAAACACTAATGCATCACAAAATATGTGAAAGCAAAACATTTTTCTTACCAACAAATTAAATGAAGCTTCTTTGGTTTAAGAGCAGGGTTAGAGGGAAAAATTTTTAACTTTCTCTGCTGGAAATTGCTCTTAGGTTGATATTAACATTTGTACTTGAAGGGGCTGGAGGGAGGGCTCAGTGGTTACGAACACTGGCTGCTCTTGAAGGTTCAAGTCCCCAAACCCACATGGCTGGTTCACAACCGGCTGTAACTCCAGTTCCCAGGGAACCATGCTCTTCTTCCGGCCTGCTTGGGTGCAGGCACAGATGTATACTGACCTTGGAAAACAGGAGGCGCAAGCTGACCTCTGCCTGTATTTCTCAGCTAGCAAAGTATTCTTTCTCAATTAAACTGCAGTTCTTAAAGAGAGAAGGGTAGCGAAGGTTCTGATCAATTTCATGTGTAATCCCAGCACTGGGGAAGCTGAGAATCTGAAGCCGACCTGGGCTATATGGTGAGATCCAGCTTCCAGGTCAGTCTAGTCTACAAAGTGTGACCCTGACTCAAAAAATAAGCAAACAGAAAACACGACGGAGGTAGAGAGGATGGGAGGGAAGAGCAGGAAAGGAGGGAGGGATAGAAGGGGGGAGAGAGGGAGGGAGAGACGGAGGGAGAACGATGTTTGGTTTTGTGCCTAGTTAGCATTTCTTTACTTGAATGAAGATTTATACCACAACCTCAAACATTGCCAAGGTAGATGCAGGATGTTATACTATTTATTATCATTCAATCAACAGAGGCCTCGAGTGACATCTTTTTATTGTATTTTATTTTATGGTTTGCTGTCCTGGAACTTGAACCCAGCCTCATGCATGCCTGCAAGGTCAGCTCCCTACCCATTGAGGAATATTCTCAGACAGACATCCTGCTTCATGAATCCATAACCCAGGTTGCTATCTTTCATCTGCTGTGACCCTGTCTGTGCCCTGGAGTGCCCTCAGCAGCTCAGAAGACACCACTCGAATTCGAACTCTGGCTTGTATTCCTGGCTGTTGTTATTAGCATCATTTTGTGTTTTCTCATTTGTAATATGGTTGGCACATTTGGGAGTTGCTTGAGGATTAAATCAATTTATACAGGAAGTGTGCCTAGGACGGTAGTTGGCGGATGAGTGTAAACTGAAGTCACAATACTGCCCAAATGAGAGCCACAGCAAGCCAAAGCTGCGCAAGGAAGCTGACATAGCACTTGGACTGTTGACACTGGCGATTTCTGCCCTGCAGCCATGCCAATCACAAGCAGGGCTTTGGCACACAGCATAACACCTTTGTGAAGGCACCTAGGAGGACATCAATGGTCACTGCATGATGTAAGTGATGGAAAAGCCTCCCTTGCCACAACCTTGAAGTCTCCATAGTTAGAGTTCTCTTGGCCAGCTGACTCCCAGCCCAGGGACTCTGCATACTCCATGCTGTCCATTTAGGTGAGGGCTGGGCTGATAAGCATGTGCCCCACAAAAATCACGTGTCAGAAGCTTAACCCCCAATGCAACAGCGCTCAGTGGAGAGATGGTTATGAACTGAATAGACCACAAAGGAGCTAAAAAGGATTAGTGTTCACTGAAAAGGGCTTGAGCAGGGTGCATTGGCAGACGCAGGTACTCTCAGCTATTCCAGAAGTGGGGGCAGGAGGATCTTGTGAGCCTAGGAGTTTGAGGCTGGTCTGTGCAACATAAGTAAGACCTTGTCTCAGAAAGCCCAATTAGAACAAAATAAAACATCACAGATTTGAGATTCAGTTTGATCTTTTGCTTTCTCCTATCTTCCCTCAGCCTGCCACCTTCCATCGTAGGAAGACACACCATGAAGATCTTGGCTAGAGGCTACCACCTTGCTATCTCACTCCCCAACCTCCGGACCTATGTGAAATCCTCTTACATTGTAGATTATGAAGTTTGTGGTATTCTGTTATGACACAAAGCAGTCCATGATTTCTAGAAGGGCCAAAGATTAAACAGGGTTTTGGTCTTTTGGGTTCAGGGTTGTTTTGGTGGTGGTTTGCATGGTGGTTTTCATGATTCTGCTTGCTCAATCACTTTGTGAAAGGGTGTAGTAATTTCATTACTGGCTGTAAGTATGTATAAACCAGGGACACTGGTCTTTACCTTCCTGGTATTGAATGAATATATTCTGTCGTGCTGAACAGGCAAGCTAAAAATGGTGCTTCATTATCATTTTCAATTTGTATTTCTATAATGTTTATTATCTGTGTGTGTGCGTCTGTGTGTGTGTGTGTGTGTGTGTGTGTGTGCATGTTCATGTTGTATACATGCAATTAGTCTCTTTCTTTTTGGTAGCTCTTTTGAGGTTTTTCTCATTGATTTTATATATATATATATTATTTGTCTTTTATTATATTTATTGCATTTGACCATCTGCCTTTTAATTTCTCTACAGTATATGTGCAGATTTCCTTTTTCTAGAGCACACTGTAATCATAATGCTAATGTTGCTAAGCCTGTTGCACGTTTCTTTTGTGGTCTCTTCCTGGCTTGTATGCAATTTCAGTCACGTCCCCTCTCAGGCTTTGCCCTTCCAAACAGAAATACTATTCATTGTACTCCGATGGGAATTCTGAGGCCAGTCTCCACAGTGTCGCTGCCACCCCCGGCCACCTTCACCCAGACACAGATGTCACCTATTGTACACTTCTTCCCACACAGTTCCTTTGTTTAAAAAAAAAAAACCATTAACACTAAAACATCATGAGAACTATGTTGATGTGTGTGACTGGGCTTTATGCAGGCTTCGTTGAATCCCTTCTACAAAGAGACCTGGCCCTCTTTTGTGTCCTTTAAAAGGCACTTGGAGCCCTTCATTTGTGCTTGTGGCAGGGAATTTGTTTGCCTCCGGACACACTCATTCCACCAGGCCCAGCTCCCGTTGCTTCCCATCGCCATAGACTTACAAGTCAAACTAGGTAGGTGCCGTTCGAAAATCTTAGGAATTACCATGAACCTCACCTCCACCGTACTAGCAAATATTAAAAAAAAGAAAGAAAGAAACAATCTCTGAAACCTCTGAACTTCTCCAAAAACCGGCATATGAAATTGTAATTAGTAACAACTATTTGCACAGCATTTCCTTATTATGGTAGGTGTTTTGGTCAATTTTATCCCATCTGATATTCAAAAGGGAAAATCAGTTTTTTTCCTTTTATAAATAAAGAAGCCGAGTGTTCAAGAGCCAAGAGTCATGAACACAGATCTCCTAAAACAAACCAAATGTTGTTTCTTAGTTATTTTCTGCTTTTATCCAAGTTTCTATTCATGATGTCATCTTTTTAATGTATGTTTTTATATTGAAATAATTTCAGATTTATGAAAAAATCTTGTAAGCACACAGCTCAGAGAATTTTTATGTTATTCATCTGGCTCCCTCAAATATCACTATGTCACATGCGTGGCTGCAATATTATCAAAATGGGAAAATACCCTTGGTGCACAGGCCTTCCCAAACCCACAGGTTTCCTTTGCATTTCACTGGTTTCTCTTTGCTCTTGTTCATTTCCTGCTCCGGAGTTGAATTTGATATTGTGTTGGGTTCAGTTGCATGCAGTTTCTCTAATCAGTCCTAACTTTTCCTGACTTTGACAGTTTGAGAGTCTGAACATGGTTTCTTGGTTTGGATTTTTCTGTGTCCTCAAAGGTGAAACCATTTAAACACTTGTGGCAATGATGTGACAGAGGGAACAGTCTGTTCTCTAAGCTTCTGCTGGGTATGTACTACCAACTTCTCCAGTTACTCGAGTTGCTAACTGTGATCACCAGGTTAACAGGGTTCTTCCGGACTTCTCCACTATAGAGATACTATTTTCTTTACTTAAGTAATAAATATAATAGATTTTCTGTTTCTCTTCTTTTCATTCATTACTACATTGCTAAACAGTAGTCAGATATGGGTGCCACACACCTATAATCCCAGCACTCGGGAGGCAGCGGCAATCGGATCTCTAAGTTCAAGGTCAGCCTGGTCTACAGAGTGAGTTCCAGGACAGCCAGGGCTACACCAGAAACCCTGTCTCGATAAACCAAAAATAGACAAACAAACATCCAATAGCTTCCTATTTGGGTTGTTCTTTCTTCATTCACTGGTATGGATTCCACTATAAAGAAGAGCATTTCCTTATTCATTCAGATATCTGCCTGATATATACACCAGTATATACCCTAAGCAGATATCTGCCTGATATATACACCACTATATACCCTAAGTTGATACTGAATGGCGAGTTTAGTTCATTAGTATCATGTATCACTTTTCCTATATTTATCTGTGAGTGGTCTTTTGAGATGGGCTCTATGTTCTTTTAGCACATCAATATCTGTGTTATTTTTGGCCTTTTTCTTATTTGCAGAAACAACGTGTTTCAGATACATCTCACATCTCACGTTCCCCTAGCCACTTCCTAGGTGTGTCTGTTTTCCAAGGAGCTCTAATTTGTTTATTGAACATCTGGAAGGCAAGCACTTGGTCCCACACACGCTCACTGTAGTGGAGTTTTGTGGCTGGTAGGTCTTTGCTACAAACGCAGCAAGATATGCATATATGCATGTCTACGGCTATTACTGTATCTAGAAACAAGGATAGTGTTTAACTGTTTTACTGGATTTTTTCCTCCAATATATTTTTCTTGTTGAATTGCATTGGCTCATATTTTCAGTAATTAGTAAATGGTAGTAGATACAGTGAGCGTCTTTGCTGAGTTTCCAACCTTAGTGGGGAAGTCTCTAGGGCAGTGTCTCCTAATTAAGGTAATGGAATTTCCACCCAAGGTATATAAACTGTACTGTGTTAAAATTACCTGTCAATTCTTAATTTGCTTTTTTGTTTTGTTTTTCTCGATAATTAATTTTTTAAATTAACTTTACTTCCTGATTGAAGCCCTCCCTCCTTCCTCTCCTCCCAGTCCCACCCTTACAAATCCCTCTCCCCATTGCCCCCTCCCCTTCTCCTCAGAGAAAGGGAAGCCCCCTTTGGGTACCACCCCGCCCTAGGACATCTAGTCCTGGCAGGACTAGGCATACTCTCTCCACCTGAAGCCCGATCATGCAGTCCAGGTAGGGGAAGGGGATCCAATGGCAGGTGACAGAGTCTGAGACAGACCCTGCTCCAATTGCTTGGGGACCCACATGAAGGCAGAGCTACACATCTACTCCAAATGTTCAAGGGACCTAGATCTACTCCCTGCATGCTCTTTGGTTGGTGATTCAGTCTCTGTGAGCTCCCATGGGTCCAGGTTAGTTGATATTGTGGGTCTTCTGATGGTGTCCTTAACCCTCTCCAGCTTGTTCAATCCTTCCCCCACTCTTCCACAAGACTCCCCAAGCTCCATCAGATGTTACGCTGTGGGTCTCTGTATCTGTTTCCATCCAACGCTGGATGGAGCCACTTAGGACATAGTTACACTAGGCTCCTTCTGCAAGCATAGCAGGAGTATCATTAGTAGTGTCAGGGGTTAGCTCTCTCACATGGGATGGGTCTCAAGTTGGGGCAATCATTGGTTGGGCATTCCCTCAGTCTCTGCTCTATCTTTATTCCTGCACATATTGTAGACAGGACAAATTTGCAGGTAGGTTATTACCTGTCAATTTTTATCTTCTCAGATGTTCTTTGGCAGCCAGAAGAAATTTAAATTCAAAAGGAATGAGAAGAAAGACAAAATTGTGACTGTAGATGCTGTAAAACTGTAGTCATCTTTTTAATTGATTAATTGGCTAATTAATTAATTAGTTCTTTGTTGACAGGCTCTTACTATGTATCCCTGGCTGGCTTCAAACTCACAGAAATCTGCCTCCCTCTGTCTCTGAAGTGTTAAATTAAAGATGTCCGTGACCCTTTATAACAACCTAATTTAGTATTTTAAAAGAGTAACACTAAAATTATCAACAAAATGCTAGGACAGAGAGGGTATAAAGTGGTCTGAGAGTCTTATCAGGGTAAAGGGGAATAAAATAAGGGGTAAACTGAGCAAAAAAATTATAGCTACAGATACAGTATAAAATTTAGAGGGAAGCCCTAGCATTTTGGAGACATAACATGCAACTCCAAAACAACAGCAAGGAACTGAGGAACATAGAAATGTCATCAATCTAACAGAAGACAGAAAACAAACTAACAAAGTCTGAAAATAAACAGAAGACACAAGGAAGGTGCATAAATAACACCAACCTGTCAGTGATCACAATAAATATAAATAGATTAATTTTTTTAAATGTCAAGACAACTTAGAAATTTAAAAAACAAAATGAACTGAGTGCTGTTGACAAAGTATCTAATGAGCAGGAGGCAGAAGTGAAGATGTAAGTGAATGGTGTGGTCAGTGGGATCACTGATCCTGATTCTTCTCCTCTCTTCAACCCCCATTCAAACTTTTGCCAAAGGCCCCCACTCCGCCTCTACCGGTGCTGGGCTAGAACCCGGGACCTAACCTAGCCTTTGTCATTTGTTCTCATGACGGAATTTTATTAGCTGAAAGAATGGACCAGGCCCATCAGTCCTAAGAAACTTCCCCTTGTTTCTACTACCTTCTTGCAGCATTATCATTGCTATGAGAAGATCTCCTCTGGTATATGCTGTCCCCGTAGCAGGAGAGGAGACTATATAGCAGACATTCCTCAGGTGGCCCAAGGCCACAGAGACAAGATGCACAGCAGAGCAGATAGAGCTTATGTCATAAGCTTATGCAGCTTATGTCAGCAGAGCTCCAGCTAGCTATGTTCTGTGAACCAGTCTTTTATTTTAGACTCAATGTGCTTACTGGGCATAATGGGTAGCTACAAGGCCTATAATCTCCTGCTCACCATTGTGAGCCCTGATTTTGCACAAGGTGCTTTTATGCTTTGCAAACCTGCCTGGTCAGCAGTGCTGTGCAGTGCTGGGGAGCACAGGCTGCTCTCCAATGCCTGGGATCAGCCAGCAGGCCTTTTAAGCTCTTTCCATGCCAAGGCAGTCACAGTGACTTATCTGGATTTATTTATTTTTTTATCTGTTTATCCTAGATTATTGTGAGTATTGACCAGTATTTTCAGTTGGTCCAACTCATTGGTTTCCGGGCCGGATTTGAGACTAGTAAACTTTTCAACATTCATTTTTTGTGGCTGGCGTTAATGACCCAAGGAAGACGATGCATTCCAGTGCCCAATCATCTTCTTTCCTTCCCTGGCTTTGCTTTTTGCTAATTAGTGGCTCGTGTTTAGTATTTAATCAGTTTTTCCTTTAACTGCTTCCTGTCCTCATTCTTTTTTTTTTTTTTTTTTTTTGGTTTTTTGAGACTTCATTCTTATATTTTACATTGCTTGGCAAAAATTCTCCTCTGCTCATCTGTCTTCTCCCTGCCTGTAAGTTGCCCCCGCTCCTCATTTGGTTCCTTCTGTTCTCAGAAAAGTCTATTTTTCTCATAATAACCTCTTTGCTTCTGACAACAGTGGTGATATATATCACACAAAGGCTAATTGGGTTGGTGGATTTTCCATTTGCATTGATGCCACAAAGGTGTGTGCTCAGCCCTGTTCAACAGCCTCTGGGACACTGAACTAGTATCAGATCCCTGCAGTGAGTTCAGCCTCCAAAGAGAGTCTCGAAGCTGTTACACAAGAGTTCAAGGCAAATCATATTTCTATGAAAAATTGATGTAGCATCAAAACACACTAAAGCCCGAGATATTACAGTGCATTTGTGTTATGAAGGTATAACTCTCGTGTTTTATACCTGCACACAGTAAAAGTATCTGGCGTGTCGGAATAGGCAGTCTCATTACATAAACTCTTAAATTGCCAGCCTGCATTTTTAAAAGTCCCATAAAAGAATAGATGTGTAATGTGACAATTGTACTGATCGCCTCACACGTTATGGAGCAAAGACAGGAGGAAAAATGAGGCAGTATGTTAAAGAACCATCAAGTTTCACTGCTTATGACAATAATAAAAAGTTTCAGTAGAGAATGTTCTAAAAGAGATTGGAAGGTTGTGTGTGCGTGCGTGCGTGCATGCGTGTGTGTGTGTGTGTGTGTGTGTGTGTGTGTGTGTGTGTTAGATACAATGTAAGAGTAGAGCGCCAAGCTTGTGTGACAAACTATTCAGGAAAGAACAAGTGCTTTCAAGCAACCAGAGGTGACTGACAAGCTGTCCAGAGCCTTGGAGAAGCTGGATAGCAGTTTTGCTTTCTGCCCTTACGTTCTCCTTGCAGAAGAGCCTTCTGTAGCCCAGGCTGGACTTGAACTCACTATGTAGCTGAAAATGACCCTGAATTTCTAATCTTCCTGCCTCCTCACCCCAAATGCTGGTACTGTAGACATGTGTCACCATGCCCAACTTCTGCAGTGCTGGGGATGGAAGTGGGGTCAGAAAGCAAAACTGTGCCATACAGTTTCCCCTAGGCTCTATGCTACTTGTCAATCATTCCTGGTTGCTGGAAAAGTCCTAGAGCCTCATATGAACCAGCAGTGCTGGGGATGAAGCCCACTCCCCGTACCTGGTTGTGAACATGTAGGTGAATAAAACAGATAAAACCTCCTTCATTCCAGAACGTATGTTTACCTTAGTAGATATTTAGTATCTTAGTACATAGTCAATAGA
Organism: Rhynchomys soricoides; assembly: GCA_019843965.1. NCBI lineage: Eukaryota > Metazoa > Chordata > Mammalia > Rodentia > Muridae > Rhynchomys > Rhynchomys soricoides. Next base: position 14,704,807 of record JADRCH010000014.1, on the reverse strand, counting down.
TAGAAACAAAATCAAGTGGAAATATTGCTAGAGGTGAATAGAGTCCACAAAAGAAAAAGAAAGCAGAGGAGAGGAGACGGAAATGTTCGGGGTGGGGCGGTGTTCTCAGTAGGACCGATAGCTGGCATTTGAGCAAAGTTAGGAGGAAAAGTGGATGTGAGTGCCAGAGAAGGATCCCAACTGTGGGACCCTTGGTGCAAGGCAAGCTCTATGTCTGTCACGGACTCTGGATTCCTATTTTTTGCCAATATTATTAAAACCAAACAATGTTTCATTACTTTTTGAAGGAATTACTTCCTTTTGCTGACTAATTTTTATCCAGTAAAACTATATTACACACATTTTGCTCTTACGAAATTCTCACCATCTTCAGGTCATGTCCACAACACTGGGAAATGACAACAAGCAGTCACTTCTAGTTCCTAAAATCTCCTCGCCCCAAACATCATGGCTTCCCTTATCTTTGAATGGTTCTTTGTATGCTTTTTTGACTATATTTTATTGGTCTTTTATTCACCGTAAGAATTTAAATTTAAATTAAAGTAGCAAAGGGAGCAATAGTAAGTACTAAAATAGTCCCTTTGATTTGGAGTCAGGGAGCCTTAAATAGTGATCTGAGGTCTTGTTCCTGTACATGAAAGACCTTGGGGAAAGTTTAACACTCTCCAAGGTCGAGTTTCCTTACTGTAAAATGAAGCTCACAGTATCGACCCTTGTAGAGTCTTCTAAGTTTTAAGTAACATGTTGCATGTAACTAATAAGCATCACTCCCAAGAAAAAGTGTCTGAAAACCTGCGGCTCTAGTATTCTTATTAGGTCCATGTCATTATCATTCAAACTAGCCCATCCTAACTCGAGCAGCCAGACCGCTGACCTTCCGAGCCCGGACATCGTCCAGTCTACTGTGGACCTGGCACCAGGATTTGTTGAGAGAAGAAAGACGATTCAAAAGTAAATTCAGTGCCCATCTAGAAAGGAAAAGGAAAGGCTAAATAGCATGACAACAGGAGTCTTAGGTAAAGAGCCATCCCAATGCCAGCAGATGAGGACACGGAAATGTCAGAGCAGAAGAAAGTTCTTGCCAGCTGCGGGAATGCACATTCCCCAGCAGGAGGGGGAATGGCTCTTTGCTACTCTTTGCCCAGCTGGAGAAAGGGATGCCCGCCACATGAATAGACAGTGCAGCCTGGAGTACTGTCAGATGGACTCTTTTATTTCATTTTACTTTGTGGTCAGATATTTTTTCATGCTGAGATACTCTCATGTATGTTTTGGGCCCAAATCTCTTTGGCTTAGTTGATGTCACTAATGCCTAAGTAACTAAAATGGGCATGTTTCCCTCTGATGATGAGAGATACCCAAGAGGGGATTTTTCTGTGAACCATAAGTCAGAGTCTGCTTCCCACTATTATTATCGTGTGTCCTGTTACCAGCAGCCTACACCTCAATTATTTCATGGACTTTGCCCAAGCAGCAAGGTTGGAAACAAAGCAAAACAAAGCAGTAGCATCCACAACCAGGAAAAAATATGTGTTCTCAGTGCAAAGGGTGAGAGTCCAAAGCTTGGCAGTGTGTGTATCTTCATACAGCTCTGTTCATTAGTGCTCCAAAAACTAAAAAGAAAGAAAGAAACCCAACTGCCCCTTCTTGGATAGCTTTTAAAGCAAAGTTTTAAAGAAATAAAAGTCCCTGTCCAAGAACTTCACTTCTGAGTCTCAGGATATCTAATTGTAGAACTTGCTTACTGAATGTGTGCTTTGGGTTAGAAAACAATATTTAAAAATCCTTTCCCAAAAAAAGCCAGTGGGAGTGGAGATTTGAAAGAGGGACCGCCTAATTCAGCACTAAGCCCAGTATGAGAGGCGAGAGTGTGTGTGTGTGTGTGTGTGTGTGTGTGTGTGTGTGTGTTACAAAATGTGCTTTCCAAAAGGCTGAGAGGTGGATGGGAATGTTTGCTTAGCTCGCCTGAGAAGAGAAAAGATTCCTCGACCTCCTCTTGCTTCTTCTTTAGAATAATTTGGATGGGATTTGTGATGCAGAAAAGCTCAAAGAAAGAAGGATAACCATTCTTTGTGGTGGAAAGTTTATGGGAAAAAAACACTGCTTTCTTCAAACAAGGTATGTCTGACGAATTACTAAAGGGAGCTATCTATAGCTGCTTTCCATTCAATCTTATAAAAATATCAAAAAGTTCTTTTCATTGAAGAACAAGAATAAATGCCTAAACCGGCCAATAAATTTCAATTTAAAGAGAGTTTCGATAGAAGTGGGTGTTAGCTGGCATGGCTGTAAAGAACCATATGTGTGTGTGTGTGAATATAAAGATATTAATATTAGAACTTTTTTTTTTTTGCTGTGTCACTAATACAACTTCATTATGGTTTAAGTAAGTTTGAAAATGTGGCACTCGTATGGCACCTTTAAGTAATCTTTCTTTCCTTTTAAGTTCAATTTGTTTTCTATAAGGCATGCAGTAACAATATAGCAACTGCTTAATGTATGGAAAGCCATATGAGGGGCAGGCACAGCAGTGCTAAAAGAGAAAGGATTCTGAGTTGATCTTGTCTCTCTGTTGAGGCAGGTCTCTGTGGAATGTGGCAAGATATGCAAGTCCTTGGCCATTTACAAAGCAATGTTTTCTTAGGCTGAATGCCTCTGTTATTGATAAGCCCAAGAAGGGGTTGGCATTGTTAGCCTAGCCATTGTGGCTCAAAGTTGCACAAGAAGATGCACAACCTCTTTTAAGCACGATTGTGTGATTGTGTGGAACCAGTATAAACATGAGATAAACACCGGAGGTACAGGTTAAACGGGATCGAATGGGACAATTAGACAGAATCCTTTCCTCTAAACAAGCCAGAGTGCCTCTAACCCTCCCCAAGTCAAGAGTGGAATTCAAGGTTTTCTTGGAGTTTATTGTAAAAACAAAACTAGGCATTCTTGGCTATGGTGGTTGGTTTTTTGTTTGTTTGTTTTAAGTGTTTCTGCTAAGAAAATAATATTATGCCATTACGTTGTGTTGCAATAAATCTGGAAGCTTTGGTGGTAAAATTATGAGGTTGTTTTTCCCCTGGTCTCTTGATAGTTGAAATGCCCTGAGGCAAGACAGGATCAAACACTGTGGTTTTTTTTCCTTTGCTTCTGTCTTTCTGTCTCTGTCTTTCTGTGTGCGTGTGCGTGTGTGTGTGTGTGTGTGTGTGTGTGTGTGTGTGTGTGTGTCCACTGGTAGAAAGCTGAAAGAATTTGTCTTTGTTAAACTTAAGTATCTTCTTTTATTAAAAATAGACATTAGACAAGGACTTTTAAGACTACGAGGAATGCATTTTTTATTGCAATATGCTAATTTTCCAGGCTAGACTTCATTTAAATATACCTTATACCTCACCACTGGAAAGGCTGAGCAGGAAATGCCTTAGGAATGCTGGGAACGCTCGTATCTCAGCTGAAATCAGGCTTGTGGCTGTCCTTCAGCAGATCTAATTATCTTTCCAGTAAGTTGCCTATCACATAAAGAATAGCTCCTTTCAGAGAAAGTACAGCAGATAGTTTGAGTAATGCCGAGAAAGCAGACATGCGTGTGCTATTCTCCACTGTAATCCCTGTAAGACACACAGAACACAGGAAAGCTGTGTGGTCTGACCCACTTGCCAAGCCAGGAGTCTTGACTAACAAGAGCAGCCCAGCTACTACCTCACTGTTCTACCTTGGGAAAGGCATGGAACATTTCTTGACTTTTGTTCCCCCCTTTGAAAAATAGGGACAGCAATGCCTGCATCTCCTCCTTCCCAGGGCAAGCATGAGGCTTACTATTGATTGGCAGCCCCGACGGGGATTTGAAAGGTGACATGCTTTCTATAGGAATGTATTGTATACAGTCGGAAAAAAAATATTCTGGTGGGAAGAGCGGGTCTTAGGAGAAATGCTTGCTCTCCTCCAGGAAGGTCCTATTAGCATGTGCTTGCCCACATGGGTAGCTTCTTCCTAAGCTCTCCTCCAGGTGAGCCAGGGTGTAGAGTAGTGGGTGCAGGGCAGAAGACAGTGATCTGTCAGTGAAAGGTCATCAAGTGACCCCAGGAAGCTAATACTTCTATCTCCGTTTCCTCACATGACATATAAAATGAAGGGGACAAGGTGATCCCTATCACTGTGCAGCTCCCCACACATTAAAGCAATGACGTGTCAAAGTAGGCTTACAGAACTGTATTTTAAATATTTGTGCTTAAATGAATAGGTAAAAATAGTGTGAGCGCACGTGTGTGTGTGTGTGTGTGTGTGTGTGTGTGTGTGTGTGTGTGAGAGAGAGAGAGAGAGAGAGAGAGAGAGAGACCAACTTGACACAAGCTAAAGTTAATTGGGAAGAGGGAAACTTGACTGAGAAAAGCCCCCACCAGATTGAACTGTGGGCAAACCCGTGGGGTATTTTCTTGGTTATGATTAAAGTGGGAGGGCCAAGCCCACTGTGGGTGGTACCATCCCTAGGCAAGTAGTCCTGGGTAGTATAAGAAAGCAAGATGATCAAGATATGAGGAGCAAGCCGGGAAGTAGCATTCCTTTGTGGTCTCTGCTTCAGTTCCTGCATGACCTCACTCAGTGAAGGAGTATGAGTTGAGAGTCATCATCTCTCCCCAGTTTGCTTTTTTGGCCATGGTGTTTTACTTATCACAGCAATAGAAACCTAAGACACCGAAACTTTGAAAATGAAACTCTAAATAACTGTTCTTCACAAGATAGTTAAAGGGTGTGTGTGTGTGTGTGTGTGTGTGTGTCTGTCTGTCTGTCTGTCTGTCTATCTGTCTGTCCATAGCATACCTAGGACAGGATGGTCTAAGCTGTATGGCCAACTTAGATCCATTTTTGGTGTATTCCTGTAACTAGCTGCATATCTTTGTGTGAAGATAATGTCAGTTGTCTGAGTTTAAAGCTGTCATGTGAAGCCAAGGCTGAGGCTAACTAGCCTTTCGATGCTTTGGGGCTCTTTGGGGTTTGTGTAGTCAATAGGTTCTTCCACTTCTTTAAATTTTGGTGAGTGACTTAAAAGTGACAGGCCCCAGTGTTATCAGCTATGAAGGAGATCTTGAATTAGTCCCTACCTCCTATAGCTTTGGCCAGGAGCCTTCAGTCGGAGCCTGAAACACCAAAAGTCACCCTGTCAGCAACCAAATGGTAGCAAGTATTTTCATTGCATTAATGACTGTAACAAGAAACTTGAGCTTCAACTGTGTCATCTGTAATTATCTTCGACCTTTTTTTATTATTAACTGGTTATTTTATTTATTTACAATTCAAATGTTGTCTCCCTTTCCTACTTCCTCTCCACAAACTCCCATCCGGTCCCCCTCCCCCACCTCTATGAGTGTGCTTCTCCACCTGCCCATCCCCCCTCACCCCTCTAGCATCCCCCTATGCTGGGGCATCAAGCCTCCACAGGACCAAGGGCCTCCCCTCCCATTGATGCCAGATAGGGCAATCCTCTGCTACATATGCAGCTGGAGCCATAGACCCATCCATGTACACTCTTTGATATCTCCGACCTTTTAAACATTACTGTTTTGGGTGGAATAAGTAAATGATTTGTGGATTGCTGTGAGGTTTTTGTAGGTGTTAGAAATCGGTTGCTGTTACTTCTCGCAGAGGGTTTAACTGGTCCTTCACTCAGCTAAGGACGAATTGAAGAGGCAACTTCTGTGGTGGCTGAGAAAGCTCCCTGCCCCTGCATCAAGATGTGTCTCCATGTGGTGGCCAGAGACAGGGAAATTCCTGATCCTCCACACACAAGGAGGACAGCGGGGGGGGGGGGGGGGGGGGGGGGGGGAAGCAACACAGGGAAAATGCTGCTTTACACAGGTGTGGGCAGTACTTGGGCAATGGCAGTGCACAGCTTCCATTCTTACAGAAAACACATCAAGAGAAGGATCAGGCAATCACTACAGAGGTTAGAAGTTACCTTTTGATTGTACTGACTGTTAGGTTCTTCATTAAACACACACACATGCACACATACACACATGCACATGCATACATGCATACACACATGTACACACATGCACATACACATGCACATACACATGCACACATACACACATGCACATACACATATGCATATATGCAATATGCACACACATGTACACATATACACATGCACACACATGTGCATACACATATATGTACAAATATGCACACATGCATATACACATGCACACATACACATACACAAATATGAACACACATACATGTATGCACACATACATGCACAAACACATGCACACATACACATATGCACATACACATGCACACATATGCACACACATACATGCACACACACATACACACATGCACACACACATGCACTTCAGCCTGAAATCACCTAGATGAAAGAACGAAACTCCCCCATGGCAGCATGCCTGGAGTCACATGTTAACAACAGAGAGAGAACTATTTCTGTTTTGTTTATTGCATTTTCCATGGTTACCTCATCCATAAAACAAACATTTGTGGATACTGGCTGTAGAATTTGTTTTTAATCAGCTAGAAACTTTTCTGTAAGCCTTCCTGAGGTCCTTAGGGATGAGTAGAAACGTTCGGGCTGCCTGGGAAGTATCCAAAGCAGGCACCATATGATGTCTGATGAAACCATCCATAAAAATTATGTTACATGGCAACCTGCTGAAAATGGCAAGTCCACAGAGAACAGATGTGACTCGGTAAAAATCCACAGCTATACTCCAGGTCAAGGGAAAGGGGTGAACTGAAGTAAAGGATGCCCACATCCTGGCCCGAGTCAAAGCTGCTGCCAGAATCTTGAAACACAGAAACACTACTGTGCTTCTGAGTTGACAAAGAGATTTTTTTTTTTACAGTGTGGTTTTTTTCTCTGATCTTAGAATTAATGTAAACCATTTAACTCCATTTCTAGTTCATATTTTCTTCCTTTTTTTTTTTTCAATTGTCTTGAGAATTAAATGTCAGATGTTATTTTCTGGCCATTTGACTGGCCAAATAATACAACCTTCTCAAAGATTTCCAAGAAAATTGTCAGGGGACCCTTACAAACTTCTGAACAGAGGAAGAAGGAAAACACACAGAGTAGCTCCCTTTCTGGGTATTTGGGTTGGTCAGCGCTATTGAGACACTGTAGACTAGCTGTCCTAAACAACAAACATTAATTCCCTGAAGCTCTGGAGAATGACAACACAGGAACAAACTGCTCAAAGGCTGGAATATGATATAGACATGATTTTTGGTTTGTAAGAGATGATTAACTTCTCACCACTCATCCAATGGCAGAGAGGAAGAGATTGAGTCTGTATGGTAAGGCACACGTCTCATTCAAGTTCCCTTCATGGCCTACCTACCACCCACGGCCTCACTTTCAAATCCCAACACAGTGGGTGCTAGGATTCCCAGCCGTGAACTTTGGGCGACACATATATCCAGAGCACTGTGCTGAACCCTATGAGTACTTAGCCAAATGGCAGTCCCGAGTCCTGTTTGCATCTTAGTCCACTTGGGCTGCTGTAAGAAATGCCAGAGACTGAGTAACCTACAGATAGAAATTTTTATTTTGAGTTCTGCAGGCTGAGATGTCCAAGATTGAGGCATCCACAAATTCTGTGTCTGGTGAGAGTCAACTTTCTGTTTCATACAGGGTATCGTCTCACTGTGTCTGCACATGGGGTGGGGGTGGGGTGAAAGGAGGAGTTGGGAACCATGTTCTAGCAGGCTCTACCTTATTCTCTTGAGACAGGGTCTCTCCCTGAATCTGGAACTAGGCTGGCAGGCAGCCCCAGGGGTCCTCTTGTCTCTGCCTCCCACAGCACCAGAGTAATAAGCATGGACATGACCAGCCTCAACATTTTACACAGATGTTAGGGATTTGAACTTGGATCCTCATGTTTACCCAGCCAGCACTCTTACAGAGTCATCTTCTTAGCCCCTTGTGTCTCTTTTGATGAGATTGTTCCTCCTCCTCATGAGGTCTCTGACCTGGTCATTCCCAAAGGCCCCAACTCAAAAAAAAACAAAAAAAAAACCAAAAAAAAAAAAACAAAAACAAAAAATAACAACAACAAAAAATCCACTATTGCCTTTAGGGCAAGGATTTGTGTGAGCCTTGAGAGATATTACTGATCAGACTATACCACTTTCCTTCACCGGGATGTGCAAGAATCAAGCCATGGCTTACCCTAGGAAGCATTGTCCTACTAAGAGTTCAACTGCTTGCTCTGTTGGGTCCTAACTTGCTATCTAGGTGGACCATATCTTGCAAAATAGTTGATGTGATATAGTGATAATGACAGTGTGGACAAAAAAAAATTAATTATCTCCAGGGTGATAACAAGAGTATTAATAGACTTTCATGTGATAGCTCATTTAACACATACGCCAAACAGACAAGAGTTGTTGCTATCTCCTTACAGAGAAAAATAAACCAAGGCACTGAGAAGTCCTTGAAGTTCAAGGCTCTAGATAAGAAGATTTCAGGTTCAAATCCAAGAAGGCTTTCATTCCAAACACAGCAGGCACTGATGGTCCTGATTTATTTTTTTGTTTGTTTGTTCTTGTTTTTGTTTGTTTTATTGCTGTCAGATCAATCTTTGCTATTCTGAACACATAGTTTTGGGGCCAAACTTCTGAGAAAGGCTATCTACCTTGACTAGAGCCCTCTTCATAATAAAAGGAAGGGAAAGAGACTCATAGAGAGGCATTATTAGGGCTGGGGGTTCACCAATCTTCTCATTTAAGACTCACTTTCCAGTCTTGTAGTGGTGGTGCACACCTTTAATCTCAGCACTCAGGAGGCAGAAACAGGTGAATCTCTGAGTTTGAGGCCAACCTGGTCTACAGAGAGAGTTCCAGGACAACCAGGGATACACAGAAACCCCGTCTCAAAAAGCCAAAGGAATAAAAAGCAGGGAATCCCTCTCCAAGTTTGAGGGGGGAGAGGCTGGTGGCTGGTGGGGAGGAAGTCTTCGGCACAGCCTGAAGGGTCTCTAGAAGATTTCCTTTATCTTCACTGGGGTGAAGTTGGCAGCTTGGTTTTATAATAGAAGGAATTCCAGTTCCTGACAGCATAGACTAACGGAAACCACTCTTGACATTGACATGACTCCAGGAAAGATATCTCTGGTTATTTTCCTCGGTTGGAAGAAAGCTAAAGTTTTGTGTGGACATACAGCAAAACTTGGTGGGAAATCACCCTTCAGCTGTCACAAGAAGAAATCCTGTTCCAGTTTTTCTTCTTCTTCTGTACTGGCTGGTTTTGTGTGTCAACTTGACACAAGCTGGAGTTATCACAGAGAAAGGAGTTTCAGGTGAGAAAATGCCTCCAGGAGATCCAACTGTAAGACATCTTCTCAATTAGTGATCAAGGGGGGAGGGCCCCTTGTGAGTGGTACCATCAGGCTGGTTGTCTCGGGTTCTATAAGAAAGCAGGCTGAGCAAGCCAGGAGAAGCAAGCCAGTAAGCAGCATTCCTCCATGGCCTCTGCAGGAAGCTCCTGCTTCCTGACCTGCTTGAGTTCCAGTCCTGACTTCCTTTCGTGATGAACAGCAGTTGGAAGTGTAAGCTGAATAACCCCTTTCCTCCCCAACTTGCTTCTTGGTCATGATGTTTGTGCAGGAATAACAATCCTGACTAAGACATCTTCTTTTCTCAGCTTTTAAAAGTGCAGGGAGAATTGTTTTCCTTGAGGGAGGAAGCATGAGCAGTGTCCAGAGGATCAGGTCACTGGCATCTTAATACTGAGTGAGTTCCCGCTGGGGTTCTTTTTGTCCCAGCACAGAAAACATGCTTTAGACACAAAGGTGCAGTAAGCTGGCTTGCCCAGACTGCCTCTGCTTGTGCAATACCATGAGGAAATTTGTACTCAAATAGAAATAAGCCTCTCAGGAAAACTGAGATGGTAGCATTCTATGACGGTACCCACTACTATTTCCTGAGCCATCTCCGTGTGCATCCACAGTTTGCAGAATTGCAGAAATGTGTATGTATGTGTGTGTGTGTGTGTGTATTGTGTGTATATGGGTATGTGTGTGTGTTGTGTGTGTAGTGTGTGTGTATGTGTGTAGTGTGTGTGTATTGTGTGTGTGTGTTGTGTGTATGTGTGTGTGTAGCTGGTGGTGGGATGACTGCCTCACAAAACACAAGCATGACGGAGACACAGGAGCATTGAGATGGGGGAATAATTTTCATTGCATGATTGCAGCTGGGAAGTGCTGTAAAGTCCTTGGGGAGAGCATTTCAGCTAGCAGACTGGCATAGAGTCATGGCAAAGGGCCTGAGTGGGTGATTGGCTTTATGTCTGGGAGGCCAGGGTAGCATTTGGAACAGAGTGAGGACAGGAGGAATCACAGATGTGTTGTGATTCAGGGACTCAGAGGGTGACCCCTCACACCCTCCACACTCCCCAGTTACCCGCACTTCGAACTCATGTTGGCATACCTCTTGCCTCTGCCCTGAATAAAATCTGAGTAGGTCCTTTAGTACTTCAACCCCCCGAGGTTTTCAATGACCTTGACCATATTTTAACTCAGTTGTGTAGGTCTCATTGGTGTGTATATGATACTAGGCAAGACTGAAAGATGGCATTCCCAGTTTGTATCCTCACACCCCGCCTCCATGTGAGTGATGACCGATTTATCTCTTCCTCTGTCTTAAGCCCCCCTTGGCCAGCAATAATGACTGCTTTGTGTCTAGGATGGAAGCACAGGAAGGGAGATGTAGTCAATGTGACAGGAAGGCCTGGTAAGGTTACCACAGTTATGGGCTGGCATTAGATTCCCTAAGCTATGAAGGAAGTGGTTACAGCTGTTTCGGGTTCCAAAAGACACAGCTGTGGGAACTTTGGAGATGCCTTCGCTTAATTGGGAATCCCTTATCTGCAGCCACCTGGTTGTAGGTGCTGTGGCTTGGGGTTTACAGATTCTCCCTCAGCCTCTGATTGGTGCTCACTTGCTCTCTGTTCAGTCCCTTCTGTCTTCCATGTTCCTGATTCTACAGGATCCACCCCCACTCACCCCAAGAAGACTCTTACACAGGGAGTCTGTTTGCTTGGTTGTGTTTGTATTTTTGTTTGGTTGGATTTTGACACAGTGTCTTTCTATGCAGACCTAACTGGCCTGGAACTTGTTATGTAGACCAAGCTGGCCTTAAACTGGCAATGAGCCTCCTGCCTCTACCTTCTGAATGCCAAGATTGTAGGATGTGCTAAGATGCCCAGATACTCAGGGAGTCTTGCTGGGTACATATTTTTCCCTGAATTGATATAAGTAAGTCATAAGTCAAAATCGGATTCTCTGTGTCTCAGTTCTAGTGCTCAGTGGCTTCCAGTGACATTCCAGGAAACCCAAGATGGGGTCCCAAAGAGGCACAAAGACTGGAACCCCAGCTTGCTCCCTCCTCCAGACTGTGCAAAAGGACATGGAAGCCAAGAGAAATGCTCAGAGACTTCAGACTAGAATTTCTTTGGGAAAGTGTATTAGCATTTTGCTCCCTTCCTGACAGTTCCTCTCTCCCACCACTCGTTGGAAAAGAGTGAGAGGAACTTTGAGGAGGCCACCTTGGGACATGAGCACAGTCAGATGTCATCACCGAGTTCCGAGTCATCCATGAGCCTGTTATTTTCACATCCCACCACACAGTCACTGTAATGCCCTCAAGTATCTTTTTATATTGGGGTGACATGCCTGATTAAACTTAAAAATGATGCCTGTACATCATTTTAACATTTGTGAGGAAAAGAACACTGTGAGTTCAGACCCTAGTATGATTCTTTATAATTATGACAACTTTTATTAGCCAATGTGTATGCTTTACGGCCTGAAATTTAACTCCTGTCAAGTGAATATTTTAAATGCCCATGATGCATGAGTCCAGTGGAAAGGAAGGTGGACCCATGCTGTGAGTAACGAGGACATGTGCTGAAGGCGTGAAGGAGTCCAAGTCTGACGTTCGATTCCAGGATAGTTGAGGATCCTCTGTGACCTTGAGTGATTTGCTAACAATCTCTATTCCTCCCTTCTCTGCTCTGGAAAGCAAATGGTCATAGTAGTACTCTCCTGAGACAATTACCATGAGAAGTCCGTAAGTCCTAGTGAGTGTGGTGTGTAGCACTTAGTGAGCATTCTGAAATGACGGTTGTTATTGGGTATACTTGAAACTTCTAGAAATTCCTACAAAAGACCAGACCCACGGTCACATGCCTACAGTTCTAGATAGTCAAGGAGGCTAAGGCAAGAGGAACACTTCAGCTCAGAGCTTGAGGGTCTCCTGGGCAACGTGGTAAGACGTTATCTCAATAAAAATAAACAAATGAATAAATAAATAATTCTGTGAATCCCTCCTGACATAACAAAAATTATCAGGAGAGCCATGCGGGTGAAGCTAAAAGCTCTTCGGGTCTAAGAGCACCTCAGGAGCCACATACATACTCTGGGAGTATGAGCCTAGGAGGTTCCTTTAGAGTTGAGTATCTTGCATCTAAATGACTCTTTCTGTTTGTCCCTGGTAATTTCCAGAGTTTAATCCTCCACAGCCCTCAATTCTCTAGCCACAGACACAGCCACTCCTCCATTTTCCACTAGGCTCTACTCGACCAGACTCAAGAATGTGCCTTGACTTTGCTCTGGGGACGCTGAAGGCCTGTCATCTGACATTAGCCCATTCTTTACCAAGAGGCAGTCAGGAAAGCCCAGGTCCCACAAATAAGCCCTCCTACTCCTATCTCAGTTGGAAGGCCAGCCCAGAGCCGGATGTGAATTTCTGTGCCTCAGAACTGAAGGTCGAGCAACAGAGCACAGAGTGTTCACGCCAGTGAAGGCTCTAGGGATTTCCAGTTCAACTGAAACAGACACCAGCCCTCCATTCACAGTAGATAGCCCTTGGCAGTCACTAACCACAAACGCCCAAGGGAGAACTCACAAAGAGGAGGCAGAGCTAAAGCAGTGTCAAACACTTTAGGCTAAGGCTTCTCGTGTTTAACAGCACCAGGAGATTCCTTTAAGCTTTTCTTGGTTTCCAGGGTAACTGGGCGGTGCCCTGTGCCCCACCTCATCTCAGAGGGCCTTGTTTCCTTCCCCAGTGTTCCACTCTTGATACCATTTCCATTATCCAGGATGGATGACTCTGAGGAGCAGTTCTGTAGAGCTCATCAGCATATGCCTGCAAACCAGTGCATTCCCCACCCCATCCTCACCCCACCCCTGCCACTGGCCGTCTAAGATCTAAACTACCACTTCAGAAATGTAATTGCTATCTGCAAGGTCCCTGGAAGTCACTATTGGTGACGTGGATGTGGTAAGCATTACCATATGACAGGTTCTTAACAGGTACAAAATGATGGTTTTAAACACATACCAAGAAGGGCTTTCCTGTTCCCGGTTGCTGAAATACAAAAAAATGCCACATGGATGAGTGGCATAGGCATGTACATGTGTGTCATGACACATACATGAGCTGTTCAGTCCAACTGGTGGCCACAGATGGATACCTCTGTTGTGGGATTTTCTCAGTGATCAAAAGTGATCCCCAGGCTGGGGACTTGGCTCAGTGGTTAAAAGCTAATGCTACTCTTCCAGAGGATCCGGGTTCAGTTCCCGGGTCCGATATCAGACACCTCACAACCCCCTGTAACCCCAGATCCAGGAGACATCAGAGGACACCCCACTTAAGGGCAACCCCCTCAACACACACATACTTTTTTCTTGAAACAGAGTCCCCAAGAAAGGAATGTATCCATAAATAGTTCACTCCTTATTCACTATGTATATGTGAGATTTAAGAGAAATTCCTGGGTGATAATATCAGCTGATGCAACCTTTTCATAAACAACTTGAAAAATAATCATCCACACACATTAGACTTTGTTGACTCCTGCTTTGAAATGCTGGCTTGTTCGTTGTGGAATGCCTTAGCTACTGCCCTGTCCCCTTGAGGTGCCAAGCAGTTCTGTCACCACCTTGCCAAATTGTAGCAACCAAAGTGTCTTCAGAGCTGTCAAATGTCCGTGTTGGCACAGTACTGACATAATCGGGAAACCCCACAACTGTTCTAGCAGCTTCGCTTTGAGGTGGCCCGTCTTCAGAGCTCATCGTGTCCTTCCGTGTGCTTCCTCCCAGAGCCTGGCTACCAGGGGCTCCCTGCAGCCTCTCTACGAAGCCCCTGCTTGGATGCTAACAAAAGAGAACAGCGTGCATCCTCAGTTGAAGAGTTTTCATTCTATCAGCCATCATTTCGGAGAAATGAGACCTAACTTAAAAAAAAAAAAAAAAAAAAAAAAAAAAAACATGGAAAGGGGTTTTAATCCAAGCTGCCAGGAACAGAAAGTAATTCAAACTGGCTGGAGTAAAAGCACCCAGAAATACGTTCTTCATGCACAACAGCCAGGTCCAGCTGGATCTCCCTCGGACAGGAAGTGGAACCTGGGATGTGGCTAGAAATGAAGGTGGCCCTCCCTGCTTCCCCCTACGCTGTACCCACTGTCACCTCCCTCCCCACTCTTGTTTCAGCTCTCCCTTCCTCTCCCTCCCCCCCTCCCTTTTGCAGGACCCCACAAGGCCTGCAACTCAGCAGTCAAGACTCTCAAAAGTCTCAATTCTCAAGGCCCAGAGGAGATCTCCTCTGGTCTAAGGTATCGTTTCTTGCTAGATTATAGGCTTTGACCAGCTGAGTCACCTCAAGTGGATGCGCTCGTGACTATGTTTGAGCTGCTGACGGTCCTACGTCTTATAAGACTGAAGTTATAGATGCCGCTGGACTTTGAAAGTGAACAGCGCACCACCACTAAGTGTGGGGATTTCACTTCGTACTGATTAGCTGATGAGTTGCAGCATCATATGGGGTGTACAGCAGTGTCTGTATGGGAAGTCTGACATGATTAATATGAAGGCACTAAGCCGGGGAATTGATGATATCGGTAAATCGTTTGATATGTAAGCAAAAGGCCTCACTCCCAGGCCCAGAGCCCACCTTTCAAAGCTGAGCATAGCGGCACACTCCTGTAATCCCAACACTGGGGAGGCAGAAACAGGAGGATCCATAAGGTTACTGGCTACCCAACCTTAGCTACACAGTGGGATCCAGGCCAAGTAGGAGGCCATGTCTAAAAAACAAGGTGGACGATAGCCGAGAGACGGCGTCTGAGGTTGTCCTCTGGTTTCTACAAGCCCACATTCACACACCCACCCCTACACAGACATAGATACACAGTCAGCATAGCAAGCTGAAGATCTACGCTGTGCAACACTGGGCAAGTTAACTCCATTGCTCTGCATGAGCACTAAACACTTTAGTGCCCATTTTTTTCTCTTCACAGAACCCTTTGCTGGCCCAAGTGAGAAACACTTCGTGGTTTACTGAGAAAACACTCTCAACATTCTGGTATGACGGTCATTGTTAGTCTTCTTTAATTAAAGTCACATACTGACAATTACACTCACCAGGTAGAAATAATCCCTCAGTGGTAACCTAACGGAAAGAGAAATTCATTCCTTCATATAAAAGATGGTCCAGCGTTCAGCCCAGGCTCTAAGCTTGTGCTCCTTTCTCTGCAATAGCCAGGCTACTCAACTTCTTATGCTAGCTTTTCCAGAACTCTGAGTTTTCTCATGGTCACAAGATGGCTGCATAGACCTGAGACTTCCTGCTATTCCCAACACAAAGGATTAAAATCTTTCATTTCTGCCTGCCTATAGCACGTCGGGCTGCAACCCACCCGGAGTAGTAATTTCTACAGCATGAGTAGTGTTCTGCCTAGAACCAGAGGTATTTTGGATCTGGGACTTTGTTCAGAATTTTTGAACTATTTACATGTATATATAATGAGATATCCCAGGGATGGGTTACAAGTCTAAACTTGAGACTCACATGTCTTATGAACATCTCACATGCATATCCTGATGCCTGGTGGTCATTTTATGTCATTTTAAAAATAGTTTCGTGCATGAGATGAAGTTTCACGATGTGGAATTTTCTAGCCATGGTACCGTTTTAATTCACAAAATGTTTCAGATATCAGAGAATGTCGATGCTCAGTTTGTGACAATACGTCCAAGATACTTCCCTAATACCTGCAGCTGCAGCTGTTTCAGTTGCTAACTTGGAATCAATTTGTCTTTCAGAAGGTTGGTTAGAAAGGGGAATGAAGCCTGGAAGGCCGTTCTCAGTCTTGACCATGTAACCGAACATCACGTCTGTGGGTTGTCTTGTATATATACCTAGCGCAATATATATTAAGAATAAGTAAAATAGCTTCTGTCTGCTCTACCCATTTGACTCAGCACACTTTTCTGATACTATTTCCTAAAGACAAAGGGGGAGGGTGGAAACAGGAAGAACTGGGAAGAGAACTACTATGTGCCCCAACCCCCTTCAAATCCTTGAAGACTCTGTTATCTCCCTCATGGTGCCTGTTGGTATTGAAGCAATAGTGAATTAAGTCATTGAGACCTAGCCCCCAGGTCTATAATCTGTGTAAAGGTTACTATCCATATCAAGACCACATACACCTTGCAAAGGACCCCCCAGTGCCAACTTCCTTTTCCTCTCCATTCTGTGTAGGTGGTTATTATTGTTATTATTATTATTTATATGAGTACACTGTAGCTGTCTTCAGACACCCCAGAAGAGTGCATGGGATCTCATTACAGATGGTTGTGAGCCACCACCTGGTTGATGGGAATTGAACTCAGGACCTCTGGAAGAGCAGTCAGTGCTCTTAACCACTGAGCCATCTTTCCAGCCTTCCTCTCTATTCTGTTCACCCCACATTCAACAACAAGTGGCTGAGGACTGACAGGCTAGCAGAAATGGAGAAAGGAAAGCTGCAGATGTGGCCTCTCTTCACACATAGAGAGAGACATCTGTCCCCAGGGATTTCAGCATGTTGGAAGTAACAGCCCAAATGCCTCATAACTGCTAAATGTTTCCAGATGGAAGCTGGCTCTCTTCACCTAATGGATGGAGTAAGGTTGGGTGCTCCCCCACGCCACACCTACATCAGGCAAACACCAACATTATATCACCTCTATATGTCCAACGGGGCAGACTTTTTCCCAAGTGGGTGGCTAAAGTAGACTTCCAAGGGGCTTATTAAAATGATGAATGCCATAAAAAGTCATTCTTAAGCCTTCCATGTGTCCCTGTTGCCTACAAGATCGATCTCACATTCTTTAGGAATGACATTCAAGGCTTATGTAGCTCCTTCCATTCTCTATAATAATCTCATTCCTCTTCCACGCCTGGCTGAGTAGCTCCATGAAGTTCAGTTAAGTCGTTCAAGCCTCTTCCAGTCACCATGCCTGAGCAACTGTATGTACCAGCTGCTCAATTTTTCCTTCTTGTAGCTTTAGGTACAGGTGGGTTCCAGGGAAAACCAACAGAATCAACTAAGCTGTACTCCTGGGAGCTCTCAGAGACTGAGCCACCACCAACCAGAGAGCATGCACAGGCTGGACTGAGCCTCCCCCCTCCCCCACATATGTAGCAGATATGCAGCTCAGTCTCCATGGGGGTCCTCCAACGACTGGAGCTGAGGCTGTCCTCAAAGCTGTAATCTGGCTGTGGTACCCGTTCCCCAGCAGGGCTGCCTTGTCTAGCCTCAGGGGAAGAGGATGCACCTAATCTTGCAGAGACTTGATGTGCCAGGGTGGGAACCCTACCCTCTCAGATGAATAGGGGAGGGGACATGGGAGAGGGACTTTGTGAGGGAGGACCAGGATGGGGTCAGCATTTAGGATGTAAATAAATAAATAAATAAATAAATAAATAACAGGTGGGTTCAATCCTGGCTGCCGAGTGAAAGCCGTACGAGAGTATTCAAACAGTATGATACCAAACTCGACCAACTGAGTCAGAATATAGCTAAATGCACCTGCTTGCCATGAGCCAGCAATGGCCAGCAGAGTGTTGGGGAAAATACAGGCATGAGCTGGTGGCTAGCCTTCTTAGCAAACTCTGCTTCTAATGCACACATGCTCCTGAAGTCAGAACACTGAATTCTGAAGTGGCATGAGTTGCCAGCAGCTGGTATTCTAGAGTCTGCACTCTCCTCATAACTTCTTCCCTACAGAGACCCCGGCTGTATGAGCGCTCACTAGTCAAGCCGAGGTCATATGTTAAATAATAGTAGTTGATAAGTTCCCACTGTATAAGAGGTTCCTCGTGTGCAATAAAGCAGACACTGTTTCCTGAAACCAGCTCTGGAGTGGTTTATCTCTGTGACCTGAAGTGAGAATTTTGGTTTCTTTAAAAACATAGAAATGTTATGGGAAAATATTTTTGTTCTAAATCCAGGTGTGGTATATGGGGCTGTTTCAGATTGTCCACAGCAGCAGAGTGTGATTTGCCTTGCACCCTGGCAGGAGCATGATTTTGCCAGCTGTAGGTAGTTTTTACAAGTGTATGATGTTTGAAATTCTGGGTGACTCTTGAGTGGGTACATAAATGCAAGAGCCCCAAGAGGGATGCAGCATCTGCTGTTCCTCCTACTGCTGTTCCCGCTGCCTGCTGCCTGCTGCCTGCTGCCTGCTGCCTGCTGCCTGCTGCCTGCTGCCTGCTGC
>JADRCH010000014.1:14641863-14686243 GCA_019843965.1 Rhynchomys soricoides | reverse complement strand
GCTGCCTGCTGCCTGCTGCCTGCTGCCTGCTGCCTGCTGCCTGCTGCTTGGAGATATCCTAATGACAAAGACCAAAATTGCCCCAAGTAATTTGATGCCTCTAATCAGGAAGTAGTCTAAGGATATCACGCCCCCTTTCCCTTCTAGCCTTCTTTCTCTCCTATCTAGTGTTTGGGGGTTGGAAGAGTTAAGGGTGGAGATTGGGGGTAGAAATAGAAACCCATAAAGTAGCCAAAAGTGCCCTTACTGACCCACGGGTATTGCTGTCTTGTTGGGAGATGCCTTGGTAACCATGGCAGTGAGAAGGGCAGGGCCTCTGATCTGGCAGTTTTGCTCCTTTTCCAGCCACGTCACCTTGAGCAAAGTCTCTGACTTCTGTGTGTTTCCCGGGCCTTACCTCTAAATCAAGTCAATAAATAGTCAATACTTTGCCAAGCTGTTGTAAATGTTAGTGAGTTAATGTATCATCTACACTTAGCATGTATTCCATAAACGTTAGCTGTGACCAAGCACATGTCAGTCTCCCTCCAGAAGACCTGCAGCAACTTGATACTTGATGATGCATTCTGTTTCTCTCTGTCTAGCACGTAGGGCACATACATCCTTTCTCTTTTCCTTTCTTCTTTCACTTTTGAATCATCTTGTTTATGGTTGTGGCTTTAGGAAACCAGGAAGAATTGCATAAAAAGGGGTGGGCCCATAGCTGAAGCTTGGAAGACAACTAGGTTTGTGAGAGGCAGGTAAAGGTGAGGTTTTCCAGAGAGACGTGGTACTAATGCACAGAAGCACAGAAATAAAGATCAGAAGCCCATGGGTGCTGGGGCCAGAGGAGAGAATTATGAAGGAGAATTTCAGATTAATGGTGCTGAAGGATCACCTGAGCCACATTTTCAGATCTCTAATGAGTCCCCAAGGAACTTAGGCTTTGTTATTTAGAGAATGAGTGGGCTGGGAAGATTTTGACAGGTGAAGGTTCATTCAGTCCTGTGCTTTAGGAAACTGGCCCTTTCTAATTGGAAAGCAAGCGGAGTACAGAACAGGGAGAGCAATGGGCAAGGAGGTCAAAGGCTGTGGTTGCTCCTCATTTGATGCTGTCATCGGGTGAAGTGGTGACTCTTCTCCACAGGTCACATCTTATGACAACCTTCAGGTCGGTTTTTGTTTATTGTGTAACTATTAAATCTGGTAGTAAACGTGTTAGTGATACAGGTACATGTATCATACCACACACACACACACACACATACACACATACACACACGTGATGATAAGACGGTCCCTAAATGCCCCTCCCCAGCTGGAGAGTTTTATCATTGTTTTATCTTTGTTCACCTTATAAATGTCTGGTTTGTCAGCTTCTGGACACAGGATAAGTTTTAAACAGGTGACTACAATGCATTCCTCATGGGCTGCACAAGTCATTTTCTCTCTATTTACTCTCTAAGTCTTCTTCTACCCTTATCAAACACTGCTCCTCTCTGATCTTCTTTAACTTACATAGCTTGCCCTCTTCTCCTGTGAGCATCAAGCATGCGAATGAATAGATCTCAGGAAAAGTCAGTTTTGTTTTCATGTCAAGGAGTAAAAACTATACTGAAGCAAGAAACATAAAACGGGGCCCGACTTGAGTATGCGACCTTAGAGAAGTCACTCACTCACTCACTCACTGGAGACCTTGGTTTCCTTCTCTTTAAAATGGACACCAAGAGCTGGGAAGTGGGGGCTCACACCTTTAAACCCAGCACCCAGGAGGCAGAAACAGGTAGATCTCTGAGTTGGAGGCCAACCTGATCTACAGAGTGAGTTCCAGGAGAGGCAAGGCCACAGAGAGAAACCCTGTCTCAAAAAAAAAAAAAAAAAACAAAAAAAAACAAACAAATAAAAAAAATGGAAACCAAGATGAAAACCTCCACTCCATGAACAAGGTCACCATGTGAGAACAAGCCTTACTTATTTTCTCAACAAGCACAGAGTGTGGGCCTCATTGCCAAGCAATGTGCCAGGGCTCAGGAACCAAGTGATTGACAAAGACGAGGGACGAGTTTTCCGGTTTGTAGTTCAGTTTGTAAAGTGCTTGCCTAACACACACAAAACCCTGGCTTTCATCCCTGCATCGCAGAAACCTTTTGTGGTGATATACAATTTAAGGCCATTCTTAGCTACATAGTGAATTGGAGGAGGAGGAGGAGGAGGAGGAGGAGGAGGAGGAGGAGGAGGAGGAAGAGGAGGAGGAGAGAAGCAGGAGGCAGAGGAGCAGGAGAAGCAGGAGAAGCAGGAGGATGAGGAAGAAGAGAAGGAGGAAGGGGAGGAGGAGGAGGGGGAGGAGGAGAAGAAGGAGGAGGGGGAGGAGGAGGAGGGGGAGGAGGAGGAGAAGGAGGAGGAAAGACAGTGACTAGAAAAACAATAACAGAGGAGCTCTCATTTTAGAAACAAGTGTGAAGTTTCTTAAAGACTGAGACAGATGCAGATAACCACAGACAAACATTGTTTGGAGGTCGGGACCCTTATGGAAGACTTAGGGGAAGGACTGAAGGCTTTCAAGGGGATGGCCAACTCCACAGGAAGACCAACAGAGTCAACTAAGACCAACCGTGTCCCAGAGTCTCCGGGAGTTCCCAGAGACTGAGCCACCAACCAAAGGGGCTGGTCCAAGGTCCCTGGCACATATGTAGCAGAGGGCTGCCATGTCTGGCTTCAGCGGGAGAGGATAGGGCTAATCCTGTAGAGACTTGATGCCCCAGGGTGGAGGGCTACAGGGGCGGGCTGCTGCCCTCTCAGAGGCAAAGAGGAGGGGAGATGGGGGGAATGAACTCTGCAAAGGAGGACCAGGAGTGGGAGGCAGCATTTGAGATGTAAATAATTACAAAACCAGTGGGCGGCACAGCCCTTGCTTTTAATTAAGTCATCAAGTAAAGGGGTGCTACTTTACTTACAGTGGACAAAACCAAAAGTTTGACATTTTATCAATATTTTTAAATTATTCAGATTAAGTATTTTTCAATAAAATGTATGGTTTAAAACAAACAAATAAGGAGAGGGTAAAGAATATGTATTCTTTAAATATGTATAATAAATCATAAATTTATAAATTTATTTATGATTTATTATACATAGTAAATGTATAATAATTCATAAAGAATATGTATGTTTGTCCTAGTTAGTTTTAACTGTCAACTGGACATAGCTTTGAGAAAAGGTTCTCAGAATGATTGTCCAGTTTATATTGGCCTTGATGTCTGTGGGAAATTACTTTCATTGTTAATTGATGTAAGGGATACCAGCCCACTGTGGGCGGCACCATTCCCTAGGCGAGAGGTGGTGGTCCGGGGCTGTATTTGATGCAGAAAGCAGCATTCCTCTTTGGTTTCAGTTCAGTTCCTGCCCTGACTTTCCACAATGATCAGGTGTGACCTGTAAGCCGAAATCAACACTTTGCTCCCCTAAGTTGTTTTTTGGTCAATGTCTTATCACAGCAAGAGAGATGAAGTTAGAACAAGGTGCTATTATTATTTATTACAAATTTGTCCTCTTCTGACTTCAGGCAACGATATCTAATTGAATTGGCTATGCTACTCTCCTTACACCAAAGTATATTTTTCTTTCCCAACTAGGCCTTATCTACCTCACCAGAACTCCAGGTTGGGGAATTTTTAAATTATAGCTCGCAGCACAATCCATAATTCATGCACAAGTAACATTCTTTTGGAAGCTCTTGTTCAATTTTTGTCAGCACTTCTGGGAGCACAGGAGGAATTTAGGCTCCCTAGCTGCTGGACACCCCCATGACTTCATGATATTGACTGCCTTCCCCTCTGCAGAAATTGCTTAGTGGAACTTCAGCAGTCTTCAGCCCTGGCCTCTGGGGTGTCAGAGAGAGAAGGTTTCAATGTTTTTCCTCTCATTTCAAAAATCACATTGACATTTAAGAGTATGAAAAAAACAGACCAAGCAAGGAAAAAAAAGCACAGGGGTGAGGAAGAACCTCCAATATACTCTGCTTCCAAAAGCACAAAAAGTTCTGGTTGGTCCCATTGCTGATGAGTCATACGTGGGTAATATCTTCACCAGGATTAGAGTAATTGTTTCTTGGAACTGGTTGATGGCTATCTATGCTGCCCACTATGTGAAGGCCATGATGTGTTCTTCTAAGATCTGAGAGCGTTCCTCTCTACTCTCTGGGTTTCAAACCCCCTGGGTTTGTGTGTAGACTATCAATAATGCTTTGTTAACTAATTTCTAATGTAATTTTATTACATATCGTCCATAGATTATAAACTAGACCATTTGAAATGTGTGATGTGGTTGGTCTGGGTGTGTATCCAGATTGTCTTTCTTTTCTTTTATTTCTTTGTTTTTCTTTTCTAGAGAAGGGAGACACTCACGTATTCATTTAACATGCATTTGCTGAGCATCTATAAACTCAAATAAAAATCCCTACCCTTGTAGAGTTAATGTTCTTTGGGGGACCAAACAGTGGACAAATAAAAGTAAAATAAGTAAATTGTAGAGTATGTCAAAAGTAATAAGCAACAAGGAGAAAAAATCACAGCAAGGCAAGAATAGGGCATAGCCATGGCGGTGGAAAGAAGGGGGCGTAACTTTAAATAGGCTGGCTGCGGAATGTTCCAGAAGGAGTCAACATTCAAGTGAAGATCTGAGAAAAATATGGAAACAGTCATGTGCTCATGTGGGAATAGTATGTTGAGGCAGAGCAAACAATTGGTGGGACAGTAAATGCAGAAGTGAGGCCCTGAATGAAAAGCATGTTCTAGAAACAGCCTAGGACCCAGAATGCCTTGGACTTAATAAGTGAGGTGAAGAATAAAGCAAAATTAGATCAGGGGGGTGAAAGGTGGATAAATCCAGTAGGACCTTGAGCCACCTGTAGACTTTGGGTTTTCTTTTTGTATGGTGGAGACCCACACTACAGTTCTAAGCAGAGAACTAAGTAGAGGGGTGCCAGGAACCAATTTACTCCCACCAGAGCCATGCCAGTTAACCTTCCTATAAGGCTAATCTAGGGGGAGCAGGGTGTGGCCTCTACCAGGTACAATGGTGAGGGTGAGAATTGGCTGATTCTGGATGCAGTGTGTGTGTGGAGCCAACGAGCTTCGTGCATCTCCCTAAATGGAGACTAAGAGAGAGAGGATGTGTCTGCAACACTGTAACAGTAATGCTGGCCATAAGAGAGAGAGGATGTGTCTGCAACATTGTAACAGTAATGCTGGCCATAAGCATCCGGTAGGGGCACAGCGTCCTGCATCTGCCCCTGCATGCCTTTAGGTTTGAACTCACGCCTATTGTTCAGCAGTGTCTCAAATTAGTAAAAATTATTTATTATACTTGTTCCAAAATATATTACAACGATATAGCCACTTCAGCACTGAGTTAAGTTGTGTGTCTCTACTCTGAAGCTAAAGGCCATTGCTTTACTTTTAGGTACTAGTCGACTACTTCAACTGGGAAATCGAAAATATCACAAATGTTGCTCAAACTCAACAAAGTGGTCCAGGGTTTGGAGGAGGACATCTGTGATTAATTTATTTAGAACAAATCTTACACATGTCCAACAGTTGGAAATTCATTGGTGTCTTAGTTAGGGTTTCACTGCTGTGAACAGACACCATGACCAAGGCAATTCTTATGAGAACAACATTTAATAGGGGCTGGCTTACAGGTTCAGAGGTTCAGTCCATTATCATCAAGGGTGGAACATGGTGGCATCCAGGCAGGCATGGTGCAGGAGGAGCTGAGAGTTCTACATCTTTATCTGAAGGCTGCTAGCAGAATACTGGCTTCCAGGCAGTTAGGATGAGGGTCTTAAAGTCCACACCCACAGTGACACACCTACTACAACAAGGCTACACTTTCTCATAGTACCACTCCCTGGGCCCAACATATACAAACCATCATAATTGGTACTTGTATTGGTGTTTCGATCATAACTGAGAGGCACATTTTGTGTCAACGCTTTACAGATCTGTATCTAAGTATTGAATATAAGTTTATACATTTCCTATTTAGTAGCATCACTTTTGTGGCTTAGAAATGAGATTTGGTGAGATTTATATCATAGAAGTTGGCATAATATACAACTCAGGGCCTTTTCCTTTCCAGCAAGTAGATTTATTAAAAAAAAAAAAAAAAAACTCCTGGTCCACAGCAGAGTATAGGGCTGTGACTGCCAGCTTCAGGCCACCCAGCAGTGGGATGCCACTTGCCCAAAGGGAAAGAGTATTTTGTCATCATTGAGATGCTAATAAAATGCAAGCCAGTTTTATGCTGGCTTCTTTTTTTTTTTTCATTTTAATTAATTTATCAAAGTGTTTATTTGAATATATTAACTAAAAAGTACTATGTTATGAGTTACAAATTATTTTTTGATACTTTATTTACATTTCAAATGTTTCCCCCTTTCCAGATCTCCCCTTTGGAACCTCCCTATTCCCTCCCCTTCCCCCTGCCTCTATGGGGGTATTCCCCCACCCTCCCACCCACCCACACACTCTCATCTTCCCTCCTTGGCATTCTCCTATACTGGGGGGATCTAACACCCTCAGGCCCAAGGGCCTCTCCTCCCTCTGATGGCTAACAAGACCCTCCTCTGCCACATATGTGGCCAGCACCATGGGTCCCTCCATATGTATTCTTTGGCTGGTGATCCAGTTTCCGGGAGCATCGGGAGGTCAGGCCACTGGACACTGTTGCTCCCTCCCTGGGGCTGCCAACTCCCTCAGCTCCTTCAGTCTCTTATGCTGGCTTCTTTATTGCATTCTTTCCTATTGCATGAACCACAGGAAGCTGCCACCCACCTGACCCCCTCTTTCCATTCTGCTTTCACTCTCTGATGGGACTGTGGTTATAATCTGGAATTTCTTACTCTTGTTTTTCTCTATATTCAAAGACAACCTTCAAATCCGCCACACTGATTTACCACAAGGATTCAGAACAAAATGAAGTGTAGTGTAAGTGCGTGGTAGGGTTAGTGACCCTCTGAAGGCCTCCTTACAGCTTTGGGAGAAAGAGGCGTCTTCCCCACAGATAGCATTTTCCTTTCACCCCACTGTGCTTTGCTGCTCCTAGAACTCTGTTTATGGTGATCCGTACATTGGGTGTCCCTTTTCCTTTTTCTGTTTTGAAACTTTGTTGGTTCCAGCCAGGTGGGCCAGCCACTCCCAGCTCCATGAAGCATTTCCTTATGCTGCTCACAGACAACATAATCCTCTTCCTTTCTCCATCCAAGTACTAAACAGGCCAGGCCCTGCTTAGCGTCCTAGATCAGCTAAGATTGGGCACGTATGAGGTGGTAGACTCTCCTTCCTTTAGTATCCCTGTTGTTGTATCCAGACCTACTGTGCAAAAATCTGCACTTTTGACGAGACACCCGGGGGATTTGTATGCATTGTGAGGAGAAGCCCTATTCTGACTACTGTTTATTGGACATAGGTTGCCTGTTGAATTATCAGAGGAGTTTTAAAGCTTAATGCTAAGACTCTATCCCCAACAGCTTCTGATTCTGTTGATCTGGGCACAGCCTGGGCATCAGTGTTGTGAAAATTCCCAGTGATACCAATGTGTGGCGATGTGAGAGACCTACTCTGTAAACATTCCTCCCACTTCTATATGAGGCCTTCTCTCTCTCTCTCTCTCTCTCTCTCTCTCTCTCTCTCTCTCTGATGCTGTGATTACTTGTGTTCACACACATTCATTTTCCTACCTCTGGTAAACTATGCCTTTTTAGGAGAACTGCCTTTTAATTCAGTGTTACCACCTTCTTCTGTACAAAGCAACCACATTATAGGAATTTAATATTGACTGAAGGAATGGTTTATTTGTCATCTTAAATTGTTCTCTTGACACCACAAATATGTCTACTGTCCAAATCTGAGGACAATTGGGACATAGTATCAAAATCCTGGAGCATTTGTCAGTTCTAAGATCAAATCTATAGGAAATCAGGGACAGATAACTAGAATGGGCTTTCCAACTGAGAAGGGACTCTCTGGGTATCAGTGTGGTTATCCAGTTCCATCTACATGTCTTCCTATAGAAAGCTGAAGCTTCAAAGGCTGGCTCCAAGGGGCAATGCAAAATGATGCAGGATGTCTGCATATACTTCCGTGCATCCAGTTCAGAACTCCTGGCTGAAGCTTGATGATGTTTTTCTTCCTCTCCAGGGTGCCATTTTGATATTTGTGGGAATTGTTGATCTCACTATGAAGGCATCTGTTGTTGAAGTGTTGCTTGGTAAGTACTTTTATATGTGTATATGGATACTCTTTGATATGGCCAAGGAAGAGAATGTTAAGTATAGATCATATTCAAGATGCCTTAGGCTCTTTATGTGTATGTGTGTGTGTGTGTATACATATAAAGCATATCTTTATATCATGTATAGTATTTTTGTTACAGATATTATACAAACATATCTTTGTATTTTTCAGTAACTAATACTTCAGATATAGCATGTTTATAGATTCTGAATTTGAGATCCTCCTGTCTCTTAATTTCTCAAAAAAAATTATCATGACAATGGTTTACTCATGCCATAACTTCATACTCTGGAGATGAAACATTTGAATCTTCTTTTATCTCCAAAGAACACAATTTGAACATGTCTGTGAGGGACAACAGGCCAGCTGGAATACAGACACTGCTGGTGGGCTTAGGACTAAGCTCAGGGGTAACATTCTGTTGTTAGTGTCTACTGTCTGAGGCTTTGCCAGCTAGTATATTCCTGTATGCCATGGTGAATGTGGAGGACACAAAGTCCTTGTAGATAGTCTATATTAACTCATTGGGGCTGCTCCACAAGCTGAGAAGCCCAGAACAACAAAAGTGAGTTATCCTGAGTTATCTTCCATCTCTGGGGACTTGAAATCTAAAATCAATGTGTCAGTGAGGAAGGCTCCTTCAGATGGTGTTGAGGGTGAAGTCTGTCCCTACCATTGCCCTAACCTCTGGACATTTTCTGGAAAAGCATGGTGTTCTTTGTTTATGAGCACAACGCTCTCATCCTGACCGTCTTCACAGAGCATCCTCTATGTGCATGTCTGTCTCTGGCTTTCCCCTTTTTGTAATGACATCAGTTTTACTGGACCAAGGACTCCAGTATGACCTCACCCCAACTCAACCAATTATCTGTGCCACTTATTTCTAGATCAGGTCATATTCTGAGTCACTAGGGATTCAGACTTTAGTGTGTAAATCACATGGGGGAGGAGCAAATTTTAACCTATTATAGATCATGAATGTCTAAGCCTGCTCAGAGGGAGTCTGTCTGGGCACAATTGAGGACTGGGAGGAAAAAGGTGCCCTTCTGCTGTGATGATGAGTCAGATAAATACATCTACTCCTGCATTGAAATTATATCCAGATCGATTATGCAAGGAAAATGTTAAAAATAAATAAATAAAAGGCACTGGCGTGGCATCTCAGTGATAATACTGCTCCTACAGATGAGCTGGCATCTACGTAAGGCAATTCACAACCCGCTGTATCTCCACCTCTAGAGGACCCTCATTCCTCTGGATTATAGAGACACCTGCACCCATAAATTCCTACCCAACCACATACACATAATTAAAATTAATAATTTAATTGGAAAATACTGTTTATATATGGAAAAAAACTTAAAATCATCTATCATAACAGGTGACATGATATGCCAAAAATATACACCAACAAACTCTTAGAACTAGTAAACAGATTCAGTAAATCTACAGAATTTTGTAACCTTTATATCATTAGGACCAACTCTAATAGATAGAACAAGGTAAATGGAAGAAAGATTTGCTTTGGGTTTGGTTCCAGAGCATGGTGTTGAGAAAAGCCTGGTGAGACGGGCTGCTCTGTTCACTGAAGAACTATGGTAGGTGGGACGGGCTGCTCTGTTCACTGAAGAACTATGGTAGGTGGGACTGGCTGCTCTGTTCACTGAAGAACTATGGTAGGTGGGACGGGCTGCTCTGTTCACTGAAGAACTATGGCAGAGGCTCTGCTGGTCATGGCAAACTAGTTAGCAGACGGAGCAACAGAACAACGGGCCAGACACAACCTCCAAAAGCCAACCTTTGTGACCTGGACCCTAATTCCACCAGCTAACAGTCTGGCCCTCAAAAGGTTCCCCAACCTCCTTTATAATTACCCCCAACT
Source organism: Rhynchomys soricoides (assembly GCA_019843965.1). NCBI lineage: Eukaryota > Metazoa > Chordata > Mammalia > Rodentia > Muridae > Rhynchomys > Rhynchomys soricoides. Next base: position 14,676,088 of record JADRCH010000014.1, on the reverse strand, counting down.
GGGGGACAATTGTTCAAAAAAAAGAGCCTCTGAGGGATGTTTCAGATTCAGAATATATTATGCCGTCTCAACACTGTTCTTAAGTCCAAGGATCAAGGTCTTTTTTGAGACTCAAGGTAAACTCTTAATTATGCATCTTTAGAACATCAGAAAGTCACATTCTTCCTATATATAATGATAGAGAGTAGAAGTTTCCATTCCAAAATGGATAGATGGAGTACAGGAGAAAGGGGTGGGACGGAAGAAAAACAGGAAACCAGTTAGCTCTATGTCAAACACCAATGTACAGGGTAGCTGGGCTCTGGCAGGCTTGGACATCGCTGCCGCTATGTCTTTGACATCCATAGCTGACATGGCCTCTTCTTTTGGACATCTCCACTGGCCATTTTCCTTAGCAGATATCCCACGTTCTTGGCAGTTCCAAATCTCGGGAACTTGCTTGACGCTAAAGCTTCATGTATCACTTACTAAGGTCCCTGCAGAGTATCCAAATCTATCTATACATTGCTTGTGACCTCCCAGGCTTTTCTCAAAAATCTTGGTGGAAGCTTCCATGGCCCTGTAACTCCCAGAAGACACAGACAATGGATGCTAAAATTCTGGAGCTAGCTCAAGCAACAGCTGGGACCTCTTGGACCATGGTTTCAGTGACCTCTGAATACCTAGGAGGCTAGACTCATGGAAATCCTGCAGCCCTTTGTCCAATGCTCATTTCTTTAACAATGACTGTTTCTTTGTAACTTTAAAGGAACTATCTTTTTGGTCCCCCTCAAACAGCATGTTTTCTACTTTTCCTCTCTTGAGCAAAATCAACCAAAGCATTTTGATACCTTATTTCAACATACTTTTCAAAGATACTATATTAACTGACTTTCTTGATACTGTAACCAAGTACCTGATATGAAGCAACTTAATGGAAACAGGATTTACTTTGGCTTAAGTTTCAGGCATACACTCCTTCGTAAGGGGAAAGTTACCATAACAGGAGTTTGAGGGTGCTGATTAGAGGGTGATCTCAGTCTGAAAGCAGAGGGTAGATGGGAAGTGAGACTGAACTGAAAAATATCAAGGTTTATCCTAGTGACTCACTTCTTCCAGTGAGCCTCCCTCACCTAACGGTTCTATAACCTGCCAATATAGCACTGCCAGCTAGGAACCAAGTGAAGACATCAGCCTATGAGGGATGTCATAGGAAATAGACACAGAGGAAATAGTAATGGAAACAGCATGGTACTAGAATAAAAAATGGTTGGGGAAGTAAAAATGTCCCAGAAATAAATTTATAGTCAAATGATCTTTTAAGAAGACAACAGGAAAAGGATAATCTTCTAAATATATGGCACTGAAGAAATATAATAGTCATATGCAGAAGAATGGAATTAAATGCTTGGCTGTGACCAAAGCATTAAAATCGACCCAAAATAGAAAAGCCTTAAACATAAGACTTGAAACTGAAGAGATACTGAAAAAAATCTAGGAAATTAATCTTGAGATTGGTCTAGGCAAAGACTTGTTGGACATGACCCTAAAATCCCAGACAATAGAAGCAGAATTACAAATGAGCTCACCTAAAACAAATTCTGCACAGAGCAAGGAAAACCAACAGAGAACAGGCAACCTATGGAGTGAAAGAATATTTGCAAGCCCATATGACCAATTAATACTGATATTAGAGGGAAATCTCAAAAATCTAGCTAGCATAAAAAATAATCTAATTTTAAAAATAAGCTAGAAAGGATGTTTCTTAGAAAGATATATGCATATGCAAATAGTTCTAATGTATGTAGTTTGTAAAAGTTCAACATCGTAACCAGAGGGCACAGAGAAATATCCAAGTTGACAAAATCAGAAATGAAAAGGAAGATATAACAACAGAAACTGAGGAAATTTTTTAAAAAAATCAGCTCCTACTATAAAAACCTATACTGAACAAAACTGGGAAATCTGGAGGAAATGGACAAGTTTCTAGACAGATACCAAATACCAAAGTTAAATCAAAATCAGATAAACCATCTAAACAGTCCCATAACCCCTAAAGAAATAGAAGCAGTCATTAAAAGTCTCCCAACCAAAAAAAGCCCAGGATCAGATGGGTTCAGTGCAGAATTCTATGAGACCTTCAAAGACCTAATACCAATACTCTTCAATCTATTCCACAAAATAGAAACAGAAGGAACATTACCCAGTTTGTTCTATGAAGCCATAGTTATGCTGCATATTCTCCCATGGAGATGGAACGGTTTCTGTCTGATCAGGAACTTGTCACCATTTCCTTTCATAGAAAACTTCATAAGAGATTTTTTTCTACTTCTATCATGTTTAATGTTCCAAATAGATTTTAAAAACTGGTTGAGTGCATATTACTTTTAGCTTCAGAAGATATCACGTATATTTAAGAGGCATTTAACTATTATAAATTATTTTGATGACTTAAAAAAAAGTTCAACATCGCTTGTCATCAGGGAAATGCAAATCAAAACCACCATGAAATACCACTTTATATGTATTAGAATGGCCTTTATCAAATGGACAAGGTATCAAGAGCTGATAAGGACCTGAAAAAGAGGCCATCAGCTCTTGCTTGCGGGTGGTGGGTACAATGACACTCACTCATGTATACAATAAAATGGTACATGTATGGTGGCACTCTTGGAAAGTTGCATAGAGTTTTCTCAAAATGTAAAAATAAAACTAGCCTGTCATCTTACAGTCTTCCTTCTGGATATGTACCCCAAAGAAACAGAACCCATGCATTCAAAGATATTTGCACTTCTAGCTCGTGTGTCCATTGGTGAAGAGGAAGGATGTTAAAGAAGAACAGGCAGAAAGAAAATAAGAGCCAGGTGATGGGGAGGAGACCTATGGGATGCTGTTTTCTGGACATGACATGGATATTAGACTCAGGTACTCACAGCAGCTCTGGTTACCTGCACAGGACCTGAACAATGTCAAGTCAGCCAAAATCCCATCACAGGTTTGGCAGTGGGCTCTCCCCTACACTGAGTCATCTCTCCAACCCTCTCTCCTTTTTTTCATTCAGGCAGAATCTCTTGCTGAGCACCGAGCTCCCTGATTCAGCTAGGCTCGTTCATCCGGATGATCCTCTGTTACTCTCTCCTCAGTGAGAGGGGTTGCAGGCAATGCCATATCTGCCCAGCTTTTAGTGGGTTCTGAAGATCTGAATTCCAGGCATAGTACTTATGTGACAAGAGTTTTGGCACTAAGACATCTTCTCAGCCCAGTTGTCTTTCTACATATGGTTAATTTCAGTTAGGTAATGTCTCCACACACTATAATTTAGTTGCAAACATAGAAAAAATTAGTCTCTAACCAACCAGAAAACTTGTCCTGTGCTAACTAGCTTTCATGGTGCCAGAAAGTATTCTGCAAGCTTCTGGGGTAGGAAAGATGTCAGTGGTCTTACCCAGCATTCTATGCTGCGTACTAAAGACCATCCTGCAAGGCAAGATATTCACGTTGCTCTAACAGTGGCACAACTGTTAAGGGGTAACCAACTTCTTTCTGATTGGAGTTGTGCCCTGTTCCATAGGTAGGCATTCATGTCTGGTACTGTTAACCTGGTCAGAAGTCCATGACTGAAAAGGTCATAAGCCCTAGAGTAGAACTCAGAATTGTTAGTTTGTTAAATGATTATATTGTCAAGCTGCTTTCCGACCATAGTTATGTTTGTAATCATAGACCTCAGCCTTTGTCAGGGCAGCTTCTTTATACAGTGGGCAATACTCAATTCCCAGGAACCGCATGCTAGAAGGAGAGAATCCACTCACACAAGAGTGTGTGTGTGCGTGTGTGTGTGTGTGTGTGTGTGTGTGATTTTTTTAAATGGAGAACAATCAAGGGAAACACCTATCATCTCTGACCTCCACACACAAGTAAACACACCTGCTCATGCACATATACATGTGCATCCTCATGCATGCAAACAGACATACACACATATACACAAACACACACACACAGAGAGGGGACAGGGGCAGGGACAGAGACAAAGAGACAGAGACAGAAAATGGTACTGTATGAATTTACATAGAAAAAAGTCAATGAAACAGAGAATAGAGGGCAGGCAATCTAGGGGAATAGTCATGAGTTGTCCTTCATTGTGAGGTCAGTGAGTTCTAGGATTTTAATGCACAGCATAGTGACTAACTAGTCATGGTACTGTGTTGTTGGCTTGGAACTTTTCAGAAAAGTAGATTTGAAATCTCCCCCTCCCTCCCCCCCCCTCTCTCTGTGTGTGTGTGTGTGTGTGTGTGTGTGTGTGTGTGTGTGTGTGAAGTGATGGCCATGTCACTTATCATGATTTAATCATTTCATACAGTACACAAGCATCAAAGCCTCAGATTGACTGGTTGAATATCACAATTTTTATTAGTCATAATTTAATATAACCAGGAGAGGAACTAGTTAGTCTCTATGGGGATGTATGCATAGGAATGCAAGTGCCCACAGGGGTCTCAAACCCCCTGGAGATAGGGTGACAGGCGATTATAAGCTGTCTGATCTGGCTGCTGGGAATGCACTCAGGTCCTCAGGAAGAGCAGGACTATTCTTAATCACTGAGCCATCTCTCCAACATGTACCTTCGAGATATCCGTAAGCATGCTACAGAATTTTATGCTATTTGTTGTCTTAGGGGGTGCCAAGATTAGTCAACATTTCTACCCAGAGGGAAGAAGTGGAATTAAAAATAGCCAAGACACTTGCTACCAAACCTGCTTTCAGATGTGGCCAATCTGCTAGCTTTGACCTGGGTTTCCTTTCCATAAAACAAAGGGCAAAGGATAAATTCCAAAGCTCCCCTAGGTTTACTATTCTATGATTTGAAGCCTACATTGCATTACATTGCATGGAATTATAGAAAATAAAGTCATGTGTTTGCTGTGAAAGTGATCTGTTTGATGCACAAAGTCCCCGTGAGCATTAGGGAGCTTGAACGACTTTAAGATTATCTGCTTTATAGAATAGTGTCTCAAGGGTGGTGGTACTGCTATGCTGGTGGAGTGGATGCCTAAAAGACTTACCAAGGAATTTCTGAGCAAGAATGAGGAATTTCTGTGAACGGTCCAGGCACCTAAATGCTTACTGACTTGATTATTGATGAGCTATCTGGACATTTCATGTGTTCACTTTAAATTAGATTATAATTCATTACTTACTACAAAACATGAACACAGATTAATCATGCCAATAACTTTAGAGTGTCCTCTTCATCATAAGTCCACATGACTTTAGTATGATCAAATAAAAAATAATTTAATAATAAAGCCTGTTTTTCATTGTAAAAAAAAAAAACCCATACATCCTATGAAATATGTGTTTTATATATAAATGATATGATACAGTAGGGAGAAATATAGAAGATATAAATCATGATTTCTTCATTATTAATATTCTGGTATATTGTTCCAGGGGTTTTTTCTCTGCCTCTATTTTAACTGTCAAAATAATTGTTAAGTTAGAGCCGAGCACTTCACAGCTAATTTAGTCACCTTTTCCACATCATTTGTAATAAATGCTTATACTTTCCCAACTGTTGGGACATTTCCAACATTTTCTTCTTTCCAGGTTGCCATTAGAAATGCTCTAATGAGAATCTCTACATAAATCTCTGTCTATATCAAAGATTCTAACTTGGGATATATTCCTAGGAGGGTAGTTTCTGTGTCAGAGAAGATAATTTTCAAGGCTCTTGAAACCTATTATCAAATTGCTTTCCTGCGTGGCTCCGCTTGCGCCAACAGAGCAGAGAAATTTACTAGCCCCAATTCCCTACCAGGATTAAGTGTAATTTTCTGTTCCATACACAGGGACATAACACAGAAAAACAATCTCTCATCTTTTAGTCTGTATTTCGAATCATTAATTAATATTGTTTCAAGCTTTATCCTTTTGCTTTCTCTTTATTTATGAATTATCTGTAGGGTCCGCTTTTATTTTTAATTGAACTTAAAAGCTATTAGACCTCAGGTACCTTAACTGTGGTTAGTTTGCTATTGCACCAGAGAGGAAGCGAGATCAGGAAGCAGCAGAACTTTTAAAATTAGAAAACATAATTTTAATATTTAATTTCCTTGACATTTCAAGAGCTACTAAAAGAAAGATGAAGAGGTTTAGGATGTTCAGAGTGGAACACCGAGGGCATCGCCTCCTGGTTGCATCAGAGCTTTGCAATCTTGCCTCAGTTTTCTCTAGGTTTGTAGACACCAATAGTCTCAGTGGGTAGGTAATTAAAACTACCATTCGAAAAGACTGGGCTTGCAGAGCTGTCTGCTGCTTTACATAGGCGTGGGGTCTGCCTCTTAGTGCTCTGCCAGGCTGCCTAGGAAAATGAATGCAAGATTGATTTCCCTCCTACCCAAGTTCAACATTTATCACTTTTCTTTTTGTCCATGAGTGCAAGGAGTGATGCATGTTCAAGATTATTCATAGGCAAGTGTGTGTGCCAATGTGCTCGAACACGCATGTGCACGTGTCAGAGGTTGATACCCAAAGTCTTCGCGGTGTGCCTGAAAACGCATGTGTGAGTGTCAGAGGCTGATATCCAAAGTCTTCGTTCTATAGGCCTCCACTTTATTTTTGAGACACGGTCTCTCACTAAACCAGCTCAGTGATTGGCTAGGCTGACTGGCCAATGAGCTCTAGAGATCTTTTTGTCTCTGCCTCCAACCCAAGCGCTGGTGTTGGAGATACAAACCTCTATACCAGGCTTTTTACAAGGATGCTCAAGACCAAACTCAGGTCGCCATGCTTTGTACAGCTGGCACTTGAGCCCTGAGCCAATTCCCTAGCGTCACAGTGTATGCACTATGTTCACTGTAGCAAGAGATGCCTTGAAAATGGGAAAGGAAAACTTGCCCCTGGGTTCCAGCACATGAGCAGGCTGTGCTAAATAGCCCTCCCCTGGAGGGCAGGATTAAAGGGTGCTTTAATTAACAAGCTCATATACTGAGGAAAGCGGGTGAGGGCTTGTGTGTATGTGTACAATAATAACCTTGTGACCTTGTGTTGGTAAGCTGAGACAGCATGCATGTGCTCACTCATCCTGGAGGGTCTTGGGTGACTAAACAAGTACTGAGGTGGCCTTTCTGAAATATTTATGGTTCTAATGACACCAAGACTTATAAAGACTTCCCAGTGACCCACAGGCCCACATGGGTAGTATTTATCTTTCCCAAAAAACTGACGTTCAAATTGATTTCACTTTATGCTTTCAAAGTTACCTTTTACTTGTTTATTCATTTACTTGGAATGTACTTAGTACATCCTTTACAAAATATTTCCTGATTCTGGCTATTTCTGCCCAGAAGATGAAAGCATGGTTTTTATACAAAATTAAATAGCAGAGACTACTATTAAAAACACACCTCCAGGACACCCACACACATCCAAACCCCAGAAGTAAATAACACCTAAAAAAAGTCAGCCTTCACATTGCTTGCCTACATTTTCTGCTCTCACTGAGTTCTCCTTTGTATTTCTGTTCTTTCATGGCCAAGCAGGCAACTGTCCTCACCTCGGCTAGTGCCAAGAGCCGAAGAAGGTAGTTGTGTCATTAGTCCAGGTTACCTGGTGTGTGTGTGTGTTTGGAATGCTGTAGCCAGCTGTCCTAGGAACCTAATCTGCAGGCCTTCTGGAAGCTGGGAAGACCACGATAAAGACACTGACAGTTGGCATCCCCTGATAGGATGGAGGGGACAAAACAGTTTTCTGAGACCTCTTTTATTAAGGTCATAATGCCATTTATTTAAAATTTGTATTTATGTATACAATACGTGTGTGTGTGTGTGTGTGTGTGTTGTGTGACTTGTGTGTGAGAGAGATTTCGGCATGCCACAGTGCACATGTAGAGAGGTTAGGAACAACTTTAGAGATAAGCCTTTGCCTTCCACCTTGTTTGAAACAGAGGTTCTTGTTGCTCTCCAGTGGTAACCCCAGGGTAGCTGGACTTTCAGCTTCTGGGGGTATCACGTGTTTCCTCCCATCTCACCATAGGAGCAATGGACATTGGACTGCAGGGTTAAGTTACCCTGCCTAGCTTTGCTTGGGCTCTGGGTGTTAATAAGTTTTTACCCATGAAACCATCAGAGCAGCTCCATTCATTTCATTCATGGCAGGGCTACCTCCATCCATCCCCTACTGTCTTAGTGAGGGTTTTACTGCTGTGAGCAGACACCATGACCAAGGCAAGTCTTATAAAGGAAAACATTTAGTTGGGGTTGGCTTACAGTCTCAGAGGTTCATCCATTACTCACCAAGGCAGGCGCATGGTAGCATCTAGGCAAGCATAGAGCAGGCAGAGCTGAGAGTTCCACATCTTCATCTGAAGGCTGCTAGTGGAAGACTGGTTTCCAGGCAGCTAGGATGAGGGTCTTAAAGCCCACACCTACAATGACACACCTACTCCAACAAGGCCACACCCACTCCAACAAAACCACACCTACTCCAACAGGGCCACACCTTCCAATAGTGCCATTCCCTGGGCTGAGCATATACAAACCATAACATCTACCAAAGGCTCTGCTTCTAATACTGTCCCACTAAGGGTTAAGATTTTAACATAACAGTTTTAAGGGAGCACAGCTGTAACAGTGGTCTTATAATTTTCTCAGATACTTGGTGACATTACTGCCTCCACCTTCAAAACCAGATGCCAATTTAAGAATCCACTTGTACATTGAATATATATTGCCTTGTGTTTTTTTTTAGACAGAGCCTCACTATGTAGCCTTGAACTTAAGATCCTCTTGCCTTGGCCACCTAAGTGCTAACACTACAGGTGTGTGTCCCCAACCTCGGTTTAAGTGCCTGGGTTTAGATTGCTGTGTTTTCCCATGCCCACCTTCAGAACCCCAACTCTATCCAAAAAGCAAGTTGTCCCCAAACATAGCTACTGTAAGGAAGACGAGGCCATGCCTCCCTGGAGTGATGAGGGAGGGGACTGACTGGGTTTTTGAGAGCGATGGAACGGCCCTCTGGTTACAAGCGCAATTAGAGCGGGAATGGAGAAGAGGGTGTCAGCACATCACTAATAAGAAATGACTATAAAAATGTTGTGGTATATACCAAAATTTTAAGTGGATATAAATTATGAACAAAAATTCTATTTTAAGAAATTTACTTTAAGGAAATAATGACGTATCTGTGCAAAGATGAAGCTAGTGACATTAAATGGGGGAACAGTTAGACTGAGATACACGCTTACAATGCATTACTTTGTAAGCCATTAAAATGATTGTGGGAGAAACCTTTAATGACAAGAAAAATAGATGTATATGTGTGTGTTCATGTGTGTGCACATATATGTGTGTGTATATATATATTTCAACATATGTGTGTTTAAATAAACTATAAAGCACAATAGTTTAAACATGATCAAATGTCTACAGCACCTATATAAATGCATGTAAATATACATACAGACAACACACTTCTGTGTTCATCCATATATCCTTTATTGTTTTTTGCATTCCTCTAGAAGAATCACGCATCACTTTGCAATAAGAAAAACAGCCAATTTTTTTTTTTTTTTTTTAAGCACAAGGCTCAGGATTATTCTATATTCTTGAACAAGACCCAGGAAAAGTGACTTTAGATTCTTCAGCTCACTAATTCACTGGTGACTGAATCTGTGAAGGCAGATGGTGTCTAAATCCTGCAGTTTGAGGCCCTGGCTCTGATTCTGCAGCAAGTACAGGACCGGGGCTACTCCATTGCAGCAGCAGGGGTCCATCCTCAGACCCCTGTGAGGGGTTTCGCATCTCCCCAGTGCCTCCCCCTGTTTCTACCTTTCCAATACAGCTTCTGCTAACGTTGTTTACAGATCCTCTCCATTCAGCTTTCCTACAGTCATTCTTACACACTCATGCTTGTGTGTGTGTGTGTGTGTGTGTGTGTCTATGGACACTGGCAAATCCAACACTTGGAAGCCTGTTGTGAAACTGAGGAAATGTCAGAAGCAAAGCATGGGTGTTCATCAACCGTGCACATCTCATTCCTGAGACCAGGCCCACACTCCCTTCTTTGGGAAAGGTGCAGCATACATGGTGTGTTGGCATGAGAAGGTAACAGACATGGCAGGTACCACGGTGGTTTTCTGAAAAGACCTTTCAGCAGAGGCTAAGACACTCTCCAGACTGGACCTCTCCTTTCCCTTAGTATAAGAAAAGATTCATTCCATCAATGAAAATACCCCATGTACAACTACATCAACGAGGCTATAAAGAGACGGTTGGTGGGGAAAATGACATTAACTAGATTAATTCTGCTTTTTTCTTTTCCTCACTTAGTTTTGCTGGTAACTGGAATATGTTCAAATAAAGAAGTGGCAAAGAAGATTAAAAGGCCCAAACTCAGTAAGTAAAATCCAAATCGCTTTCGGGCACAGGCTATGGCCCCACGTGGGGAGCTGTCCCACTTGCTTCAGAGGATACGGATGGTGGCGTCTGGGCTTAGCCAGGGCTTTTGCCTCTATGTCAGTTGCTTTACATTTAAATGATGATGTATCTTATTCATTACCTACCTCATTCCAGAAAACATTTGATATGATTCCTGATTTTAAAGTAAAAGAAACGTGGTTCCTGTGCCACAGGAAAACTCAAGATTTACACTTAGAACCAGGCAACTGGCTTGCTATGGCTGGTGTCTCAATTCCCCATGTCGGAAGATTTGGTATGGCCAGTGCAAAATCCATTAAAGCTTCCTGTTTCCCAGCCTGCTTGTGTGAGAGACAGAAAGACCAGGAAAATTAAAGACAAAGGAAGAAGGAAGAATCCCTTGCCCTCACACCCAACATGCATCTGGTCTACATTTCTCACTAGTTGCAATTTCAATATAGCGGATGAAACCAAATCACTGTATGACTATATGCAGAACTCAGATGTCTGTGTGCGGATGCTGTGTGGCCAGCTATCCACCTTACACCCCAACTGCCATCACTTTGATTAACTGATCATGTACTTTGTAAGACTTTAGAGCTGGTTTGTAGAAGGAATGCTGTTTGAAGCCGTGAACCAGAAGAGCACTATCATGCTGTAAGCATAACTTAACAGGTCATTCTTGTGGGAATTTGTAAGATCAGAATGCTGAGAACAATATGCATAACGAAGTCCCAACTCTTCACAGGGGAATAAGATACTATGGAGAACAGAGATAGAAGTCATTCATGAATTCTAAGAACTTGAGAACAGCCAAAATTGAAAGTGATGAACTAATTTGTTTGAGCAGAAGAAATTTCAAGATGAGGCAGTATTCAGGTGGTATCAGTGTTATTGTTTGCTGCTCTTACCCGGTCTATACTGAGAGAGCAACAAGTTAAACAGAAAGACCTGGAAACTGTGCAGTTTGCCAGGAAGAGGCACTTGAGTGAACAGAAGTTGCAGATATGCAGCTGTGACGAGGCGATAAAGCACTGTGGGGCTGAAACCTGTTCTGAACTGGGGTCCTAGGAGAGGTGTCCCAAGGCAAGACTCCACTCAGCAAAGCCTTAGCTTGTCAAAACAAAAATTCATCTGAAGAGACTATGCCTAAATTGAGAATGTCTCTGAAGGTCCTCCCTGCTCCAATGCCTAGGAAAGTAGTATTTTGTTTGTTTGTTTGTTTGTTTTGGCTTTGGTGTTTTTCCTAATTGAGACAGCAAGACACACAGGGGCTACTACAGCCATGAGAGAGATGGCTAGGTAGCATCTTTAATGGACAGTAGACCTTGACAGCATTGTTCACGTGCTGCTGGTTTTGCAAGGTAAATAAAACACAGGAGTGACAGCATCATAAAGGCTGCACCAAGGAAGTTCCCAGGCCCAGGCAATGTGGCAGGGTCGGAGTCCCTACAGGGCAGCCCTAAAAAGCCATTGCATGAAATTGGGAATGTGACATCCAGTTTCAGTGAAGACCCCAGGATGTTGGAGATCCCAAGATCATGGGACTTTTACAAAGGAAAGCTACAGGCATGGAGAAGGATGGACACATGGTGCATGTGCTGCAAGCAGCAGAGCTGAGGAGAGAGGCTACCTAATCACTGTGGAGGCCAGATGATTCCATCCCTAGTTCCAGAGACCCAGCATAGAGCTGCAGAATTTGGTCCTGGTGTTCCTTGTTATGCCATCCTTCTCTTCTGGAATGGAAAATCTTATTCTGAGCCATGATATTTTAAAAGCATCTAACTTGATTTTTATTTTACAATGGCTCACAGTTAAGAGGTTACCATGGATCTCATAAGAAACTGGACTGTTGGGTAGTGTTGAAAGTGTGAAAGGTTATAAGGACTTTTAAACTTGGAATAAATATAGTTTGTGTTATGAGATGACCATGAGTGTAGGGGCCAAGGGGAAGGATGTTAAGTTGGAATGTGAAATGTCTCCCATGGGCTAGCATGCTGGAATTCTTTATACTCGGTGTTGGTGTGATTTTGGAAGGTTCTGGAATCTTTAGGTGATAGGACCTCTCAGGGGAACTGGGGGACTTGCAGGAAGCCTTGAGAGTTTTTGGGGTGTGTATGTGTGTGAGAGAGAGAGAGACAGACAGACACACAGACAGAGAGACAGAGACAGAGAGACAGAGAGAGACAGAGACAGAGAGACAGAGACAGAGAGACAGAAGCAGAGAGAGACAGAGACAGAGAAGCTCTGGTACCACAGTCTCTCTGTTCTTAAGCTTCCTGTTGAGTTTAAGTAGCCACCTCACACTCCTTCTTTCCCAACTGGACTGGACTGTACACCCTCAAACTGTAAGCCAAAATAAATGCTCTTCACTGCTGGAGGGACTGGGGTGGCATGGAAGCTGGATTGCTTACATAGAAACAATGTTCCTTTTTCCAAAAGAATGCATCAAAGAAGTATTTAAACAGCCAATGAACAGTGCTTAAGGCTAAAACCTACAGGACCTTTGAGTTTAATAATGTAACCCTCCTCCTCTCATCCATAACCCTGAACGATGCACATCAGCCACCCCCCCAAAAAAATTAGAGTTTCATTTGCAAAAGGAAATTCTTGAAGGTAAGAGAAGTAAGTAAACAAATTCATGGTTTTTAACTTAATTTTTAGGCTTTGCTTAATCTTTGAACTTGTTTGTAAATTACATATTTTAAACAATCTAACTTCAAAAGAAATGATTGTTAACTACAGATAGCATACAAACTACTGTGAAGGCACTTAAGTGGGACTCTGCCTTAAGTGAGACCCTTGAGTATGCACGGTCTTCTTAATAAACCCCAACTTTGCTTCATACTGACTCCTTGCGAAGCTCTTTTCTCTGGTGAAAACCAAGATCTGGCTGTATCTGAGTGGAAGTCCCTGGAAAGAATTCAGCAGGCAGTATTACTGGGGCATTGCCCACCCCCACTGAAGCTCTGGGTTCAGAAGGTAAATTACAGAAATGCCTGGAGGATCTCAAATTTACACAATGAAAAGGAAAAGTAAATTTTATTTTGGGCATATCAAGATCAGCTGAAAAAAATCCAAAATTTATATGAGACCGAATCTCTCTCCCTTTAGTAAAATCAAGCTGTAATTTGATGGAAACTCCAGACTTTTAGATTATACTTCCACCATTTTTGATGTGGCTCCCAATGGTCCAAAATGGCCACCTTGCCTTCATTGCATTCCAATCAACAAGGAATGAAGAAGGCACATATAGGTGTGTGTGTATATCCAGAAAGTTAAATATAATACCTCTATTTATGTGCCGTTGGGGTCTGTAAGGGACAGAGGAAATGTCTTAATTGCCAGCAAACATACTCTTTACTGAAAGCAAGGGATTCTCTTCCTGCGAAGGAAGGACAGAGTGGATGCTGGGAAATAGCTAGCAGAGCAGGACACAGATGGGAAATGGTGCACTGTGAGCCCACTGGGATCTCTGGATCCAGAAGTGAAGGCGTGATAGGCATTTATAGGAGACCATAAAATAAAGGCTTTAGACAGAGTCAGTGTTCTGTGCTTTCCCCAGCAAAGGCTTTCTTTACAGGCATTAAATTTAAGTGTGTTGAAATCAGTAACATTTATAATTTGAAAGGAAAGAAATAAATTTGCTTCCCACAACCACCCCTCTCTAGGTTTTTTCAAAAGCTACCATGTGGGATTTCCGGCTGAAATGAGACCAAAAGAGCATCCAGACTCTTAGATTGCAATAGTAAAAAGGAGTCAGTCGTTTATTTATCCCTGTCAGGACCAAGAGCCAAGAGGAGCAGCACTGGGCCAGAAGCATGTTCAAAACAATGATTGGGTTAATATGGAGACAAATGCACGCCCAAGTGTGGATTCCTTTGGGCTATTTCCAGTATCTTCATTAACTCTGATACGAAAATCATGAAAGGTTCCATGATTGCCATGGCAACCATTCTCAGTGACTATGAAAGTCTGCGATAGTTGACCCAAGGGCAAACCCCCTGGAGAGATCTCAGATGGATTGAATTTCTGATATGCTAAATTCTAGTTTTGTTCTCAAAATCTCCCTTGTGATGCAGCACATTTGAATCAATAAATGCCTGAAGTATTTTCTCTAATTAGAAACTCTAGCACAATCATTAAATAAGGGAGGGAAAACCTGCAATGAATGTAATAGAATATTCCCAAGCAAGGGACATATCTGATTCTTGACCTCGGGAGTATTTGCAAATTATACTCTATAGCTTGAGGCTGGCGTCATTTTCATTTTTCCAATTGTTGTCTGCAGCTGGACTAGGTAACTTACGGCAGAGAAGCCCCAGCATTCAAGCATTCAGCAAAGAATTACTAGGGGCCAGCTAAACACTAAGCCTGGTATTAGATACCCAGAGACAACTGGAATTGAGACACACTCTTTACCTCTGCAGAGTTCACAAACCAAGCAGGAAGATAAGTGATAGGCAAGTCTATCACACATAATAGTACTATGAGTATAGGAATGGACTATGTATTTAGGAACAGTACGCCTACTCTGATAAAGTCCAAGAGGGTGTGGTATTACAAACAACTGGGTGAGAGTCAGGGGACATACTCAAGGCTGGAAGATTCAAAAGAGCTTAAAAAGTTGGCCAAATGTAGCAGTGCATATTTGTATCTCCAGCCCTTTGGAAACTGAGGCAGAAGGATCATGAGTTCAAGGCTAATCTGGGATACATAACAAGCCTCTGTCCCAGTCTCCCAAAATTTTTAAAAGAAAACGTTCAACTTGGCTGAAACATTCAGAGTGAATTGAAGGTGTTCAGTCAGATGGCGGAGAATTAGCCATAGTGAATGGTGCAGGAATGGTGCAGGAATGCTTCACTACTGTGTGGGAATCTGGACTTCATCATGAGGCAATGGGGAGTATCTCAGCACAGGTTGTTTTGTTTGCAATTAACAGAAATCCAAGCCCAATTTGTTTAAGTAGAAAAGAGGATTTGGACAGGACCTGGAGTAATTCACAGAAACCAAGGCAGGACGCACAGCTGGTGTTCCCTGGGACTGGTTCCCAGATGGAAAGGCCACAAGAACCAAATCAAAGAGCCAACACCTCTGCCTGTCTCTCTACATCTGCATCTCCCTCCTACCGCCCCCCCCCTTAATTCTCTCCTGGTCCCATTCTGGGGGAGAGCATTGAATTACATCCATCTAAGCTGGCTGGGATCTGACCTCAGCAGGGCAGTGTCATTCTCAAAGGAGACAAGAGTGGGCAAGTTTGCACTAGGAAGATGAAATAGCCCTGCCAGCCACTGTAACACTGAATACCAGAATATAAAGGGAGAAGACAGAACACAGCCAGCTAGTGAGCACACATGACATATCCACATGTCCATGGGTAGACAGCATGGACATGTTTATACAGATCTGGACCATAGATGGTCAGTGGAAGACAGAGCCATGTTTTTCACATCTCCTGGAAAGGTTATTAGATGCAACTGTGCTTGTCTTCTGTGTGTTTCTATGTGGAGCTCACTGTATAGTTATCAAAGGATCTCAATGCCTAAGGAGGCACTGAACCATGAAGTCAGAATGTTAACCTTTTCCCTTGGCTGAAATATAGACCAAGAGTTGACCTACAATGACCTATTTTATGAACCTATAATAAATTCAAGAAGGCATACTCTCAAAGAGAACGGAGGTAGAGGCCATCTTCCTTGTCACTAAACAAAGAAATCCTGAGCATCTTACATTTATGGTTGAGAACTCAGAACCTATCTTACAGGGAGTGCTTGGATTTTAAATGCAAAATAATAAGATCGGGCTTTGAACACACTGTGTAGGGCACAGTGGGAGAGCAGATGAAATTCTCAAAATTACAAGACCAGCAATATCAACACCAACTGAGCCCTTTTATCATACCAATTCGAGTCTGCTGAATCAGCAACTACAGAGGAATTCCGGTCATCTGTGGTCTGATGAGGAAAGGGATCTGACAGGCATCATTCCATTGAGACAGTGGGTAAGAGGCTGAGACAAAGTCAATGCTGCTTGTACATATGAATGTGAGGCTATCTAGGTAGATCTCTATAGTTCCCTGTCCTTCTCTCTTCTGGAAGCCTTCGTGTTTCACTAGTGATTTTTTTCTTTTTAGGACCAAAAATCTTCACAACCCAAAGAGTTGAAATAGCACCAAGGAGGCCGTGTGTTGGTGTTGGTCATCTGGCCATCTTCAGGTCCTTCCAAAACACCAAATCTTATTCTAGACTCCTGAGGCTCAAGTGCTCAGGACCTCTACTAGTTGTCCAAGCCTGATTTATTTTTCTTTTCATTTTTATCTCTTTTCCACCGCTTTGGTTGACCCATGGTCTCCAGCTGTCCTCATGGGTCTTCCTGAGCTTCACGAGGACCCTTTGGGTCTAGAATCCTGTACTGAGCACATGCTGAAGACAATCTGATCAGAAGGCTTCTCAGAAAGGGAACAGAGATGGAATAAGCAATAGAGTCTCACAGAGCCTCCTCAGGCTTATAGGTGAGCATTCATCCCAAGCCAGTGCTTAGCTTTCATATGAATAGCTGCATTTGACAGAATTTTTATCCCAAGAAGTTTGGCTCATTACTTAATTTTCTAAATCAAATCAAGTCCAACTCCAAACTGGCAGTCATGGAGGTCGAGAGAGAGCTTGGGATTCAAATTCTATATTTACAGTGACTTCCTCACCCCGCTGCTGCAGCCCCTGTAACATTAGGGAGACTGTACGGGTGGCTTAGAGCCCAAGTCTGTCTTGGGTGGAAGGTGGGAAGCTCTGCTGTTTCCTGAACATGAGATCTTGGCAGAAATGGGGAAGCTTGGAGAAGCTTTGCATATAAGGTTTCTCCCTAGGAGACACCATAACAAGGTGCTGCTCTGAGACAGTGCTCCCCTAAAAGCTATGGGGACTAAAAGCATTTCCTCCAAGGGAGCCTATTGACCCACTCTTGTGCACCCAACCCTAGAGCACTGGTTTGGTTTTTGTTGTTGTTGTTGTTTATGTTGTTGTTGTTGTTGCTGTCTCCTCTCCATCACTTTTGAGCAGAAAGAAGCCAAGTCCTTCAAATAAGAAGGATTTAGAGATAGTAATTCCCAAAGTACAAAGGAAGGGTTGTCTTTGGGCCACTCTGTGCTGCCACCTTGAACCCAGAGGTAAGAGCATACAAAAGCCTGGCCACTTACAACACTAGAAAGGAAAATTACAGATACAGAGAATTAGCATGTTGGCGACTTCATAAATTAACTTTCTGTATGCAGTCCAAGGTAAAGTTTGCCTTGCTGTACTAATGGGAGTTTTAACAGTTTATTCTTAGAGGTGACTTTTTTTAAGGCTCTCATTTTCCTGGTACATTTTGAAGCTATAAATCTAACCCTACCCAGAGGCACCTTCGTGGTAGGTTCAGTCAGCACGAGCCTGCTGAAGCGGCTTCTAACAAATCGCCCAAATACAGCTCCATTTCTTTTGATTTTTTTGAAGGCTACAAATAATGACAGAGTGGATATGGATTGTGAGACTAACTTCATTTATGTATAGGTTATGTGTGTGAAACAAGCCTGCTTTTCAACGCATAAGCATTTCAGCCCTACTAAAGTAAACCCATCTTATGTTTCCACATAAATTATAGCCACCAAAGGCTCTAGAACAATCTGTACCTGGCAGAGTGTCTGTGCTGGAGGCAGAAGTTGTAAAATCTCATCAGAAGTTTTTTCCACACATGAAGGAGCCCCAGCAGAGCTTCAGAAATGATGGGCTTAAGCTGAGCAGCCAGGACAGGCAGCATTCCACAGGTGATGGCCACTCCAGCTAACAAAACACAGCGAGTCACTGGCTGTCCTTTTAGAATGCTCAGACTTCAGCATGCATCCAATCTCACACTAGGCAAAATGAAAATATGCCCTTCTCTCCCCCAAAAAAAGTACAAGAAAAGTTTCCCTGGCCCCAAGGCCTTCCTCCAGCACAAACCTAGGTTAGATGCCTCCTGTGTGTGTCACACACCCTCTGAGTCTTACCACATATTATTTTAAGCATTTTAATATAGTCTGTCTTCCCAACAAGGCCAAAAGTACCAAGAATATATAATTAGTGCCTCATTAGGTAATTGTCAGATGGGTACACAGACCAATGAACAACTGAAAGCACCATAAAATAAAATGTGGTGAAGGCTACATTGCGAATAACAAACCAGGCATCTACAATGGGATTCATCGTAGTTTCACAAAATAAGATCCAAACAAGACATGAGAAACAATAATTTTATAGGCAGAGGGAGGTCAGGGAGCTGTCTAGCTCCACTGAGCTGATTTTGTCGAGAGTAAATGTGAGGTGAGATCAGGAGAGGAAGGGAAGGGTGGGCAAGCTGTAGGGGTAGGGGAGTCCTGGAGGTGCAAGGGAAAGTAGGTCAGAGCCCATCGGGCAGATGCTGTTTCAAGAAATTGTCTTTTCTTCTTGGTGGCTGAAGGACAGATACCCCTGAGGGGTTCCTGAGCAGGCAATTTACCCAGTGGAGAAAACAATCAGCAAAGGGAAGAAGACGCTCTCCACAGGCATGCAGAAACCTCATTCGGAAATAATTCCATTACACTGGACTCTGTTGAAATAGGCTTAACGTGGGGTGAAATGTACAACCTTTAATTTATGCATCCGCTCCAATCAGTTAATCTTAACACCTTGTATGTGAGGTATGGGAAAAGTTTAGCAATCAACCTTGGAAGGATGGATGCTTTCCAGAAGCTCTGCTTTGAGCCTGAAGAAGTCATTGTTCTGGGACTTGGTTGTTGAGTGCCTTGGACACGGGTGAGGAAAAGCACAGGTCTTTGGGTGAAGAGTTTGATAGAGGAGGTGGGAAGGTTCTTGGGCAGATTCACATATAGCAACTTGTAATTCATCTTCAATATTTGCCCCTTTCTGAGGTGCCTGGTGCCAACGGGGGTTGTTCTCTACAGAGACTGCCATGTGTACCTTTCCTTAGATTATGAGAAAGAAAAATTACATTTCTAAATTTCTTTGTGATGTATGGAAAGAAAGAAAGCTGACACTCTCTGTCGCAGACTTTCAGTAAGGTAAATTCTATCATGGCCGGTTCTTAGAAATAACATAAAAACAGCAGAAGAAAAATCGTACTAGCAAGTGGCCTTGCAGGTGTTTGGGATGAACATACAGAAGCAGGTGTGCATCTATGCATGCACACACATTGATGCATACAATACATTTACTGTGTATATCCTGTATTCACCCAATAGAAACTGTTAAAGACACTGGAATTCAGAAAGGCCCTGGAAGCTTACCCTAGAGAAGCAGCGGCTTATTTTACTTCAGTTATGGAAGAGGCAGCCAGGAGAAACCCACAGAATCTTGGCTTTATAGCTACAAGGGCTGGATCTTGACTCTGGCCCTGCCTGTAATCATGTGCAGTCAGCTTGCTTCATGGGAAAATAAAGATGACATGTCTTTCATGATCTAGTAAGAATAATGTAAAGGGATGTGTACTTGGGCCCCTTGTCAACTCAAGTAGGATATGTGTGGTCATAAATGGTGACAGCCACCCCAAAGCTCTATTACCGTGGATAAACTACAAATATCCTGTCACTCCTTGGTCATTGTCCTTCCATCCATCCTTCCAGGAGGATGGAGGCATTTTCTCACCAGGAAGGAAGCAATGATGAGAATAACTCTTTAAAGGGATTAAAGCTTGAGCATGCCTTTATGTGCTAAGATAAGTACCTTTTGCTAAGCAGGGTGCCATACACCTTTAACCCCAGCACTTGAGAGGCAGAGGCAGGAAGATCTTAATGGATTCTAGGCCAGCTTAGTTTACATAGTGAGTTGAGGCCAGCCAAAGATACACAGTGAGACCCTGTATAAAGACACAAAGAAACAAGACAAGTTTTTAAATTGATTTTTTTATTGATTTTCATTACATATCAATCTCTCCTCCAGCAGCCTCTTATGTAGATTCTTCTTGACAAATCTCTTAAAGTCAAGGGTCTCCAACGCTGCACACTCACAGTAAAAGCTCAGCTCCTCTGAGTGTAAGATGGAATTAGATTCAGACTTACGGAGTTCAGATTCATCCCTACCACTAACCAGCTGTAATTTCTAAATTTAGAATGATGTCATCTGATACTAGCTGGGTTTCTTATTCCTCAGACATTAGGCAAAAGCAATGTTGCACCCATATTTTTTTTTTTAACAATCTGGAACTCTTCCCCTGGCTTCTGCAGAATCTGAGGCTTATGTCCTTATGAGTGTCTCTGTTTAGCCCTTCCTGTGGCCTCCTGTCATGTTCCCCAATGCAGTTGAGTTCTGCTATTGCCTACAAAAAGGAACTCTCCTATAACTGACACTCTGTCGTATCCTGACCCATTACTCAATTTCCAAAGCCCAACAGTGGGCTTGTCCTCATGAGGGAAGGTCTTCCAGGACCTCCCGCTTCCTGCCCCTGTCTCTCTCACCTTCTGCCCTTGGCTGACCATACTACTCCACAGTATCCCCTCCATCTTCCCTGTCAGAACAATACATCTCCCTCCCCACAAGCCCTTCAAGCTTCAGTAGGCTTGTCAAGACCTTTTTTTCCCCTCTGAAAAGAGTATTACGAAGCCCTAGAAAGACCTCTGGTGGAGACACAGGTGCTGCACTGACCATGACAAGGCTGTGAACTTGCAAAGTTCCTGTGTGGTTTGGTCCCCTTTGGCATCTTCTCCCTCATCTTGCTCCAGGCCCCCAGATGTTCTCATGTTCTCCAACCCACAGAGACTATTTCTACATCAAAATCTTAACCCTGGTTTCATTCCTCTAGATCTTGCTGTAGCCATGGTAAGAGGTTAAGCAGAAGGGCAGGGATTAAATCCCTCAGTCCCCTGCAGCTCAGGAGTCTGGACATTAGCCGGAGGGCAGGAGGAAGCCACTGAGGAGAGTTGAACAGGAAAAC
This sequence comes from Rhynchomys soricoides, assembly GCA_019843965.1. Taxonomy (NCBI): domain Eukaryota; kingdom Metazoa; phylum Chordata; class Mammalia; order Rodentia; family Muridae; genus Rhynchomys; species Rhynchomys soricoides. The sequence continues at coordinate 14,654,756 of JADRCH010000014.1, read as the reverse complement.
AATAAAATCTGAGTACATTGTTTAAGGACTCGCCGCGCTGTTCACGAAGAAAGGATTGGGATAAAGAGTGGGGCTAGCACCACCAAAAAAAGCAAGGACAGTAGGCAATTAAGTCAGTGGTTCAGACATGAAATGCATCTCGAACCAGGGTTGGTATGGAGAGAAATAGCAGAATCAGAAAGAAAAGTTTTCAAATTCCACTAAACAATGAACAAAATAGAGGAAAAAAATCCCTGCCCTCATGAAGTTTATATTCTGGATAAATGAAGATCCACCTAGAACTAAAACCCTAAAAACTGTGGTAGTGAGTGGACAGATGGGCGGGACTCAGGTGTGGGCAGTGATTTGAGCCACGTTTCAAGATGGCTCCCATTAGAAAAGTGAAGTACAGCACTGGCCAGCCCAGGGTGCCTTTAGAAGAGATTGTACAAAGGCCTCGGTGATCTTTAATCTTTCCTTAAAGGCAACAAAACAAATTACTGACATTTTAGGGCAGACTCAACATAATCAAAAACTGTTTAAGAAAATTAAAAGAACAATTTTCAAAAGAAGTCTTCCCCTAAGGGGAAAAAAAAACCATGCATGACCTGTTCACTGGGGGTCAGGACCAAGAAGGACAGGCTTGTCTTTAACTTGATGACCTTTTATTTCATTAAACTATTAAGTTTTTGCGTAATTCTCTTTAAAGTACGATTTTAAACTAGTTGAATACCACAGGCCAAAAAAGTGAAGCCTGATGTGAAAACCTTTCATGCGTACGCTCTTTTATGTTGTCGCAATTCTTCCTTATTAGCAGCTATGGGACAAGCTTACAAAGGCTTTCCCTAATTAATAAGGAACTTTATCCAGGCCGTAGCGTGGTTTTTCCGGGATTATGGAAAAGATGAACGATGAATACGAAGCCTATGTGGGGTCTGGTTTGGCCTGCCTCACACCTGGCTCGGTGGGTACCAAGCCTGTCAAAGCCTACCGTTCTCAGCACAGGCAGGAGGCCCACACACAGCATGAACGCTTGCCGCTCTCTCTAGAGTTTTTTATTCTGTTTTGCTTTGCTTTTGAGATAGGGTCTCCCTGTGTGGTTTAGGCTAGCCTCTCAAGTGTGATCCTCTTATCCCTGCCTCCTGAGCGCTGGGGTTCCCAGTGTGCACCACCATGCCAGGCTTCCTCCTCTAAGGTAGAAAATGCACAGTAAAATACTGGCTCAGGCCATCAGTTTTCTGTTCTGAAATGGAACATCTGTGATAACACTGGTAACATACAGGCCTCATAAACCGTGTCAAGCAGTGGTTCTCAACCTGTGGGTTATGATCCCTTGGGGGTTCATACCAGATATCCAATGATGTATTGATTCGTAACAATAGCAAAATTACAGTTATGAAGTAGCAACAAAACAGTTGTATGGTTGGGGGTCACCACAACACACGGAACTGTATTAAAGGGTTGAAGCATTCGGGAGGCTGAGAGCCACTGACGGAAAGGAACCTGACAGTAACACCCACTTGGTTTGCACTCGGTCCTCTTTTCCCCATGGCCGATTCCAAGGGCCTCTGTGGAGGAAATCTCAGCTGGCACTGAGATGCTATGGAAGTGATGGCGGCTTTCGGAAGCAAGGTAGCTGTAAGGACCCATCAGAAGGAGCTGGAGAGAAAACAACCACAGAAGCAGAGTGTATGACCAGGCCTGCTTCAAGAGCACAGTGCAGCGGAAGCCTCTCCGGATGCATCTCCGGATGCGTCCCCGGACCTCGGCAGCTTCCACCCCGTGTCTCCCTGGCTTCCCCTACCAGCAAGGAGGAAGAGGCTTTTTTTGTTGTTGTTTTTAATGTTCTTGGGAAGAAGCCTTTTCTAGAACTTGTAAGTAAATGCACAGGTTTAACTTCAGGGCAGCCTTGCCCTCGATGACTGATGCTCCCTCACACCTGAGCAGGACGCTGTTGGGTTTGCCTCATTCGTTTTTTTGTTTGTTGTTGTTGTTTTTTTTTGTTTGTTGTTGTTGTTTTTCCGTTTTAAAGAAGTCTACGTCCTAAACTCCAGAGTTGAGACGAAGAAAGTATTAAAAAACAATGTAAATAGTTTATGATGACCGTAAAACTCACAATGCAAAGGTAAGGCATTTCATCTGTCCCCAAGTTCAGACAGGGAGAATTCACTGATGGTTACAAGAAAACAGATATCTGCACAAGCAACTGAAGGAATACTATGAAGAAATTTAAAACAACAACAACAACAACAACAACAACAAAACATGATGTTCATATACTCAAAAAATTGCTGTCAGAAAAATACAAAATGCCTTGTTTTTTCCTGGCTGGACACTGACTACACTTTCCAATGATCTTGGCAATTACTCTTGGCAAAATTTAATTAGCTCGCTTTCTCTGGCTTAATTTTCTGTATAAATTTAACAACTATTTGACCTTTAGCCATACTTTGCCATTGCTCCTTGTTTTTGAGCAGCATGTGAGCATCTGCACCTCATTTGTTTCATCCTCTGGGACAAAAATGACTTCAGCCCCCAACTTTGCTAATCAGGATCTGTACAGACAAGACATTGTGCTTGAAATACTTCCTGGGCTAGAGAGAGACAGAGAGACAGAGAGTGAGACAGAGAGGGGGGAAAAGAGGGGAGGGAGGAAGAGAGAGAGAGAGAGAGAGAGAGAGAGAGAGAGAGAGAGACCAAAACCAAATTACCTCAAAGAAAAAAATGATTAGCAGAATGCAAAATATCCCCATGGGGCATTTCCATTTGTTTCGAGCTACAGATTTCATGAAAGGTCCTACAACATGTACTGTATGAATCCTGAAAATACATCCAATAACTTTCCAGATTTGGCTTCACTTGTTCCTTTCCAGAAGATCCAAAATCTCAGAGTGTCAAGGTGTCATCAAAATGTAATCCCAACCCACAGGTCTTGCTAGTTCCTCTTTCAAATGACTAAGGCCAAGAACTCTGCTCTTTTCTTTGAGTCTAAAGGAGGAGATGAATTTGGAGTAATCTGTGGAGGAAATGGGAATCAAACACACCATTCACACCCAGGGACCCAGCAACTAGCTAATCTGAGAAGAGACTGAGCTGGCATCTTCTGTCCCCAAACTGCCTTTTAAAAATGTGTACACTCTAAGACTCAAAAGAGTTAGCACAGCCCTGGGCATCAGAGTGTAAAGAACAAAAGGTTAAATAGAAGTAACTTTGGTGGAGAGGATGGAACTAAAAGTTTTAAGCCCAGAGCTCCCGTTCTTAACCGAGACCACAAATTGCTTAAGCCTGTGATCAAGCTCAACCCTGGCTCCCAGGAGGAGCGCCATACTGGCCTTGCCCTGAGTGGCAAAGCTTATGGGAGGGGTGTGTGGGAAAAGGCAGGGGTTCAACTTCCGTTCTCTCTCTAACTTGAATGAAATGTAACTGCTCATTCGGTTACACTAGGGTTAAGGGGAGGGATGGAGGGAGCGTGCATACTTTCTTTCGGATACAGCTGGAAACCATTAACAACTCCATGAGCATCTCTGTAACTCAGAGGGTGGGTGGCCTGGCAAAGCTCCTGGATCTCTGAGTATAATCACCAGCTCTTAGCACTGGGAGGGGTTTAATTTCCACCTCCTACCCAGGACAGAAACCCCTTACAACTGTTCTGTTTGCACACTTCCACCAAAGGCCTGTTCATCGCTTCATGTGAACAGCCCATTCCTACCAGGGAAAGCATCGATTCCTAGAAAGTTCTTGGCAAATTTACCTCTATAGAAAGTTCACCCTTCCTATTCTCTCCTCTGGTGTCACAGCTCACAACAGCACTGTTTTAGAGACAAAGGACCCCTTGCCTCTGAGTTTTTCCTTCTAGCAGCTAAATGACCCTTTCTTGTTGATTCTGACTCACATTTAGTCTTTTCCAGCATCCATATGAACCTGCCCGTGCTGAACTGGGTTTATGTTTTAAAATCATGTTTGGAATCTTTCTAAAGAGCTGGTCCCAGAACCGAACACTTTCCTAGCTACAGAGCCACCTGAGGCAGGCTTGTATGTTATTTATGACAGTCTCTCTAGGCCTTGGCTGGCCTGGCACTTGTTATGTAGAACAAGGTGGTCAGAAGGACCCACTTGCATCTGCCTCCTGATTAAAGGAGTGAGCCAACACAACACACCTTTGGGGAGAGCTTCTTAAACTCCCACACACAAACATTTTGGGTCAGAAATTTTCATCCCGCTTGAGTATACAGATATAAAAAGAGTATATAAATAATATACTTACTAATATTCATAAAAATTATCCTAGGGCCATTCTTTGGTATTCATATAACTATTATTTCTTAAAGACGGAAGCAAATTTACATGTTAATGAGAGGGATACGCTTATTTATTTTTTACACTCAAAGAATTAAATTGTATCTAAATACTTGATACTGTAGAGAACCTTCAACATTTTGCAGAGTTGATCAACATTTGAATTTTAAATCATCCATACTGAGAGCTCTGTTTCATGTAAGCATGCAATTCAGTGGCTTGGAGAGATGATTTGGCAACTGAAGGCCTCAGCTGCTCAATCATGAGGACCTGAGTTTGGTTCCCAGGACGTACACTGAGTCTCTCTCAGTCACCTCTAACTCCAACTGCAAGGGACCCAATACCCTCTTCTCCTCCTCAGACATTTGAAACTGTGTGTGCATATACACATACATAGAGCTGTGATTTCGTGCATGCACATATAAGTAAAATGAAAATTTTATCTATTTTTTCTCCCTACCGCCCAACTTCATGCTCTTTTTCTCTTTTGTTTGTTTGTTTGTTTTGTGTATGTGTGTGTGTGTTTCTTTTTTGAGAGAGAGAGATAATATCTCACTGTGTAAACCACATCAGCTTTGAACTCACAGAACTGTGCAGCCCACAGTTTAGGGAACTGTTACTTGGGCTGGGGTGGGAGCTTTCTTTTTTTGAGGGAGGAAAATCTTTGCTGAGAGAAAGCATCCAACTCCTTTTCAGACATCGTCAGCAAAATATGTTTTTATTACCTTATCCTTGGGCAAGGTTTAGCTCTGACAAAGAGAAAGAGGCAGGAGACAAGAACGATGCACGCTCCTGGATGCTCAATGGGAGTACCAATCTTTTCAAGCGTAGAGGCAAAGGATGAGTCCTATGATGTCTCAACATCTAGGCCGAAGAAATCCTCTGAGACCAAAACAAAAAGATGGCTTTGAATATAACTTCCTCTGTCCAAAGACCTTCCATGTCTCCCCACATCCTGAAGAGAACACAAGTGCTCAATCCCCCTGAGCCTGGCCCAGCCCCTTCTCTCTCCCCCTTCTCTTCTTATGAGACCACAAACGAATCTCAGTTATCTGGGACTCACCAGCCCAGGCTCAACTTGCTTGCCTTCCCTGCTTCCCTTGGAAGCTTTCTCTTTCTGTCATAATCACAGAGCATCTGTAATCCCCTCCTTCCGTCGAGTCCAGATCACATCTTGATCTTGGAATCTTGATTGAATCAGAATTATTTCCAATTAATTTTCCGAACAAGAACAGGAGTCAGCCTTTACATATATTTTCTCTTTTAACATGTTACATGCAATGGATGCCATCATTCTTCCAGTCTGAGGAATGTCCTTCCTACATCTTTACCCTCGTTATATGGAAGGGACACAGGGCCGGTTCAGATTCAGACTTTTACAGATTAAGTAAATGAATACTTAGGACCTGGTGGTGTCACCTCCTATGTAAACCGACGCAGCAGGGGTAATTTTGACCTCATTCTGTATTCCCAGCTGTGCCTCAGATCAACTGTGATGTCAAAGCTGGAAAGATCATCAATCCTGAGTTCATGGTGAAATGTCCAGCGGGTTGCCAAGACTCCAAATACCATGTTTACGGCACTGGCGTCTACGCGTCTTACTCCAGCGTGTGTGGCGCCGCGGTTCACAGGTGGGTGGCTATGACCTATTCAGCACCCAGTGATCAAAGCACTTTGGGGAACTTCTGGTGCAGGGCTGTTGTAATTAGCAAGCAAAAATGTACAACTCTAGTTGAGCCTCCCGAATTCCACTTGCAAATTTGTCCCAGAAGTCATGCGTGACCCTGTGTCTCCTTTCCTAGCACTGTCACGAAAACTGACTGACTTATCCCCCCACACTTTTTATTTTAAGTTTTATTATTTTTTAAATAAAATTGCAAGTAAAAGAGCAAAATCACATACCAAAATTAGCCAGATCCCAAAACTGTACAGATCTGTAAGCATCTGTACAGCGAGAACAGTCATTTGGAACAGAAGCTATGAGGCTTCATATTGAATTCTATACTTTCACTATTAAACATGTCCACATATCCACCACCCAAAATGAAACTTCATAGTCTGAATCCAGCCGATAATATCTGGACACGTGGCTTCAGCACGACAAGTAGAGAAGAAAACAGGAAAGGCCAAATACTAGAGTTTGAAGAAGAACAGAATGCAGATAATAAATGTGAGTCGTGGAAATGAACATAAATCCACGCGTTCTTCCCCCTTCCCCTTGATGAGGAAGGAGGAGTTGTATTCTTTCATGATCATGGCAAAGAAGATAAAGTTCTTGATCCTTTCTAACACTTTTTTTTCCCCCTACGTGCAAGAAAATGTTAGGAATGACCAGGAGTTTGGAGGGAGAAATATCTATCAGAACTCTGTTGACGGACCAGACATAGAAAGGGGTGGCGGGTGACACAGAAAAGGGTGGCAGGTGGCACTGCTTGTCCAGCTGTCACTTTGGGACTAGAGGACTACCAGAGGCATGGCGTGCTATGAACTCAGTCACAGCTCAAATGAAAAACGGCAAAGTGACTTCACAGGATCCTCAAACCTCTCTTCCTCAGCTTGAGAGCCAAACCCAGAGAAATGTGTGTTTGTTTAACATCTTTGGTGATCAAGTTAACATGCGTACGGCAAACACTTTCCCCACCATACCTACTCATGACAACAATTCCCCTTAGACGTAGCTATTGTTATTAGATACATGTTCAAGATAAAGACATGGCCAGCTGTGGCTGTGAGAGCCTGTAGTCCAGCATTTGGGAGTCAGGAGACTCTGGAGTCCTAGGTTATCTTCTATTGCATAGACTCTAAGGCCAGCCTGAGCTACATGAGACCCTGTCTTCAAAAACAAAAACAAACACACAGAAAGACAGCGGGTGGGTATAGTCTGAATAGTTCTCCTAAAGCTGCATTATCAAGTGTCAGAGTGAGGCATTGCAACCCAGATCTAGCTACATAGGACTCCTCAAACTACTGCTGGCACAGCCTTGGATCCAAGGGCTTGATGCTAGATAATGTCTGAATTATTCGGGCTCCTTGGATCTTTTTGCTTTTGAGTTAATTGGCTGTTCTATTGAATGAGAGGAGATGGTATAAAACCCACTTTGAAGGTAGCTAGTTAGTACACTCTGAAATTTGGAGGAAGCAGACGGAAAACAAAGACAACAAGGAAGCATTGTGCGTAAGGTATAGTTTAAGAATTACCAGTAGACTGTATTAGACACGCCTCTCCTTTGTCCATGATGTCGGGAGGGAATAAGGTGGAATAGCACTACAACCACTCATGTGTTGGTTTTTTAAAGAGGAACAGACCACAAGAGTGCCTTTGACCTCACCACTGATGCCATCCAAATGACAGCAAGTAACCTTCTGACAGTTGGATTCTTTCCTTCCGGCTTTGTTTCATTTCAACAGTACTGCTAGCATCCCCATTAGTCAGAAGAGGAATCTTGCCTGATTGGCTAATCCGTGCATAGGGGACGGGGAAGGCTCATGAAATATGAGTACTTGCTTGGCTAGCTACCTTGGAAGGAAGGAAGGAAGGGAGGGAGGGAGGGAGGGAAGGAAGGAGGGAAAGAAAGAGAAAGAAGGAAAGGAGGGATGGAGGGAAGGAAGGAAGGAAGGGGAGGGAGAAAGGGAGGGAAGGAAGGAAGGGGAGGGAGAAAGGGAGGGAAGGAAAGAGAAGGAATGAAGAAGGGAGGGAGGGAAGAATGAAGGAAGGAAGGAAGGAAAAACAGAAAAGAAAACATTAATATAATTGCTTGCCACTTGCACAGTGAAGATCAGAGCGCCTCTGTTTCCCTGACCGTTAGCCCAGAGCCCCGGGTCACAGGTTTACATAAAGAATACAGATGAGGCACAAACAAGACTCACTGCTTGTTTTGAGCAACCGAAGGCTTCTGTGGCTTCCTTGGACCAGTGTCTGAGGGAGTAGAAGCTATTCAGAAAGAGGGATCACTATCCTCCTGGAGGATGAATGGAGGCCTTAAGGGACAAGAGGGAATTGGGATGCTATTAGCTTTATTTTCCACAGAGAGAATCTGTTTTTCAGGAAGCAGGATATGAGAGATACTGTGAAGAGAGCGTGCACTGGGGACATGAGTCCTTAACCTGCCAGAGTCTCCCACAAGCAGAACAGGACATGGGCAAGAACAGACTTGGGTTCAAAACCTCGAGTTAATTTGAATTAAAGAACCATATCATGTACAGATGTTTTCTCATGAGACATTTATTCTTTCAAAACAAAAGGATATTTGTCACACTGAGACATCACATCTGGGCTCAGTCTCATCTTAATCGGACTATTTATTTATTTATTTATCTATTTATGGGGGGAAGTGCACACCCACCATGTCCTGTGTGTGGAGCTCAGAAGACAATCTTGGGGAGCTCAGTCCCTTCACCTTCTTGAGGCAAGGTCTTTCTTGGTTCTGCCATCCTGCATGCTTCAGGCTAGCTGACCCATGAGCTACTTTGAAGGTCACTCTACAGTCTCTGCCTCCTACCACCTCCAGTAGAAGTCCTCATTACAAACGCATGCCACTTCACACAGCTTTTCCTTACATGGCTTCTGGGCTCTATCTCAGGCCACTGGGCTTGGTTGGTGTCAGAAATAACGTCAGCGCCAAAGGAGCACACAAACAAAGCATAGCTGTTCTCTTTGTAAAGAGGGTGCAACTGAAACTCAAACTGGGCTAGTTACACACTGGACCAACATAGCTCCAGTATGTTATTTCTGACATGTCTTGTGACTGCATCCTATACCACCCGTGAAGCTTGACTTTGCAATCTGGTGTGATTGGCTAATCCATGCAAAGGAGTCAGGAAATGCTCATGAAATATGAGTCCTTGCTGGGCCAACTACCTCGGAAGGAAGGAAGGAAGGAAGGAAGGAAGGAAGGAAGGAAGGAAGGAAGAAAAAAAGGAAGGAAGAAAAAAAAGAAAAGAAAAAGAAAAAGCTCCTCACAGTTGGCAAACACTTTTATACACTAAGCCATCTAGCAGTTCTTAACCCAAATATGTAAAGGCAGAGAGTCAAGCACTTGGTAAAAAAGAGAGCTCTTCCTAAGATGGATCAATGAAAAGACCATGTCAGTACAAGGCCCTCTTCCTGAAGATTTCTAATTGTGTGCCTAACCTCTGAACAGCTGCCATTCAACAGCTGGCTCAGTGGTTTACACTCCCTCTCTGAGCTGGGGAACTGGCCCTAAGTTTATCTCAGACCCCAGGCACCAGGGTCAGGAAGGAGGTGAACTTCAAGGCCTCGCACATGTCTGTTCAGAGTCAAGTGATAAATTCTCCACAAAGGCAACAGAGAGGAGACATGTGTCATTAGTGTATTTCCACATATAGACACTCTTAAGATGACTGACCTCAAACCCCCAACGTCAAGTCAACTGGGTCATTAAATCCTGCAAGGTTAACAGCTGGCTCCCAAAGCTGGTATAAGAACTCCCTGCCCCAACCCACTGATAAGTATCCTTACACAGAAAAATAAAATGTTATCCTTCCCATAGTGATTTTTCCAGGAGCTGTAGTTAAGAACACTGACTGCTCTTCCAAAAGACCCAGGTTTGGTTTCCAGCGCCTACACAGGGGCTCACAAACATCTGTAACTCCAGTCCCAGGGGACCAGATGCCCTCTTCTGGCCTCTGTGGGCACCAGGCATTCATGTGCACATATATGCATACAGGCAAAATACCTACACACATAAAAATAATTTTTTAAATCCATTTTTTAAAATATTATTTTATTTATTTAAGCAACCAAATTAATTCCAGAAATCTTAAGAGGTAGTACCAGACAGTAAATCACCAAGTATGTTATGAGAGCAAAAGTCTAAGAGGGCTGCAGAAGCAAGATGGTGTCAGGTTCTCTGTGAGGAAGGACATGGAAATTGAGGAGCCCAGAGAAGACAGCAGGACAGTGTAAGCCACGTGAATACAATGGCAGCGTTGGTCAGCCGTGAAGGCTAGCCAGATCCCATGGTGGAGCAGTGAAGACTGCAGAGAGTGACAAGGAATTGGAAGGGGAGGTACTTGTGCTTGTGAAACCTAAGAAAGTACCACAAGCAACAGGGCCGAACTCATGGTTTGAGATCAGTGAGAGCAGCCTGCACTCAAATAGCTGTTGCAAAAGCGTCAGTTACAAAACCTTGGGTGACTCACTCTTGGAGCAGCCTGTTCCTATGGAACAGGGAATAACAACAACCTTCCCTCCACCCCACCGGTAACCCCAAGCTTTGCTGGGAGGGCACGGTGAGACCTGAGTGAGGCGGTTTCAAGCCATTAAGTGGTTTATGCGTCAAATGCTATCATCACGTTATCCGAGGCCATCGGGAATCTGAGTGTTGAAAGTTGTTGAGTCACTGTGGAGCTGGGAGGGCAAGGAAATGGCAGCCTCAGCCCTGGAGGGAAGGACTGGTGTTGATGGGAACAAATCCTTGTACTTTTTATTCATGTGCCATAAAATATTGATACCCTGAGGAGCCATAGGGGGACTCTGAAGCAAGGTAATGACACTGTGAAGGTGCTACTTGGGACCTGGGGTGGGCCTCCTACCTAACAGCCGGATATACCAGTTCCAAGACATCAGGATGTAAAACCTGGTAAAAAATCCTAGAAATTAAGGAATCGTTTTCAATCATCAGAGGATCCTTTTCCTCTCTCTCCTCTTTCCCCCCTCCTCCTTCTCCTCCTTTTCCTCCTTCTCTTTCCCCTTCTCCCTCTCCTCTTCTTACTCCTCTTCTTCTTTTTCCTCCTCCTCTTCCTTTTCCTCCTCCTCTTCCTCCTTCTCCTCTTCCTCTTCTTCCTCCTCCTCTCCCTCCTACTCCCCCTCCTTCTTTCCTCCTCCTCTCCCTCCTCCTCTTCCTCCTCCTCCTCTTCATCTTTCTCTTCTTCCTCCTCCTCTCCCCCTCCTCCTCTCCCCCTCCTCCTCTCCCCCTCCTCCTGTCCCTCCTCCTCTTCCTCCTCCCCCCTCCTCCTCTCCCTCCTCCTCTTCCTCCTCTCTTCCTCCTCCTCTCCCTCCTCTCCCTCCTCCTCTTCCTCCTCCTCTTCTTCCTCCTCCTCTTCTTCCTCCTCCTCTCCCCCTCCTCCTCTCCCCCTCCTCCTGTCCCTCCTCCTCTTCCTCCTCCCCCCTCCTCCTCTCCCTCCTCCTCTCCCTCCTCCCCCTCCTCCTCTCCCTCCTCCTCTTCCTCCTCCTCTTCCTCCTCCTCCTCTTCATCTTTCTCTTCTTCCTCCTCTTCCTCTCCCTCCTCCTCTTCCTCTCCTTCCTCCTCTTCCTCCTCCTCTTCCTCTTCCTCTCCTTCCTCCTCTTCCTCCTCCTCTCCCCCTCCTCCTCTTCTTCCTCCTCCTCTCCCTCCTCCCCCTCCTCCTCTTCTTCCTCCTCCTCTCCCTCCTCCCCCTCCTCCTCTTCTTCCTCCTCCTCTCCCTCCTCCCCCTCCTCCTCTTCTTCCTCCTCCTCTCCCTCCTCCCCCTCCTCCTCTTCTTCCTCCTCTCCCTCCTCCCCCTCCTCCTCTTCTTCCTCCTCCTCTCCCTCCTCCTCCTCCCCTTTCTCCTCCTCTTCCTTTCTATCCTGTTTCTTTTTCTTATTGCACTGCTAAGAACGGAGCCCAGGGCCTCACGCATGCTAGTCAGGCCTCCTAACACTGAGCTTCATCCTCGGCCCTGAGTATTCTTTTCAAAGTTTAATTTGGCTGCACATTTTCCCTCTCTGGTCCTAAATCAAAGGACCATGTGCTTCTAACAATTTTACCCTGCTCCCTAACATGACCAGATTCATCCTGCAATATCCTGAAAGCCAAATTAGAAATTTTCAGGCACAAAGTTTCCATCTCAAACAACAGTGGGGGCTTGATCTAGTGGCACATGCTATGGTCGTAGGCACTCCGGAGACTGAAACAGGGTGATGGCTTGAGTTCAGGAGTCCACAGCCAACCTACAAATACAGAAGTGACAAGAGACAGGAAAATCATTAGTAAGCCAGGCATGGAGAGAGAGGCAGGAGGATTGGGAGTTCAAGATCAGCTTGGTTTACATAATGAGCTTTGAGGCTAGCCTGGCATACCTAGGGAAAGAAACCTTACTTCAAAAGAAAAAAAGGAAAGAAAGAAGGAAGGAAGGAAGGAAGGAGGGAGAGAAGGAAGGAAGGGGAATAGAGAGGAGGGGCCATGTGTGGCATCACATACCTTTAATCACTGCACTCAGGAAGCAGAGGCGGGCAAATTTCTGTAAAGTTTAGGCCATCGTGGTCTACATAGCAAGACTCTGTCTTTTAAAAACAAAAATTAAGTAATTAAAAAAGAAGAGACCAAAAACACACAAGGAAAGAGTAGGAATAGAAAATCGAGGGAACTAGAAATCTGAGTCTTAAGAGCCAAGAGAATTTCTGGCTGTTGCAACAGACATTTGACCTGGAGAAGGAGACATTTTACCTGGAGGTCAGGTGCGATGTCCGATGGTGGAAATACCATGGGGTGGGGTCGGGGAAGTAAAGACAGGGTTTCTCTGTGCAGCCCTGGCTGTCCTGGAACTTACTTTGTAGACAAGGTTGACCTCGAACTCACAGAGATCCGACTGTCTGCCTCTGCCTCTGCCCCTCTGCCCCTGCCTCTGCCTCTCCCTCT
>JADRCH010000014.1:14629829-14641463 GCA_019843965.1 Rhynchomys soricoides | reverse complement strand
TACCTAGGGAAAGAAACCTTACTTCAAAAGAAAAAAAGGAAAGAAAGAAGGAAGGAAGGAAGGAAGGAAGGAGGGAGAGAAGGAAGGAAGGGGAATAGAGAGGAGGGGCCATGTGTGGCATCACATACCTTTAATCACTGCACTCAGGAAGCAGAGGCGGGCAAATTTCTGTAAAGTTTAGGCCATCGTGGTCTACATAGCAAGACTCTGTCTTTTAAAAACAAAAATTAAGTAATTAAAAAAGAAGAGACCAAAAACACACAAGGAAAGAGTAGGAATAGAAAATCGAGGGAACTAGAAATCTGAGTCTTAAGAGCCAAGAGAATTTCTGGCTGTTGCAACAGACATTTGACCTGGAGAAGGAGACATTTTACCTGGAGGTCAGGTGCGATGTCCGATGGTGGAAATACCATGGGGTGGGGTCGGGGAAGTAAAGACAGGGTTTCTCTGTGCAGCCCTGGCTGTCCTGGAACTTACTTTGTAGACAAGGTTGACCTCGAACTCACAGAGATCCGACTGTCTGCCTCTGCCTCTGCCCCTCTGCCCCTGCCTCTGCCTCTCCCTCTCCCATGCTGGAGTTAAAGGCATGTGCCACCATGCTCAGCTAAATACCATGTGCGGAGACTGTCCGCAACTCGGAGCAAACGTTCCCTTAGCCTCGCCGCTTTCGGAGTGACTGAGTAAAAGACAGAGACGGGTCCGTGTATTGTTGTTGGGCTGTAGTCCTATACTTCCTTCCGTCTAATGTTTCTGTGGTTTTTGTTGTTGGTCTTCTATTCATAGCGGTGTGCTGGATAATTCAGGAGGGAAAATTCTTGTTCGCAAAGTTGCCGGGCAGTCCGGTTACAAAGGAAGTTTCTCGAACGGGGTTCAGTCTTTATCCTTACCCAGATGGAGAGAGTCCTTCATCATCTCAGGTATGTCACACCCTGAGGCCACTGCTGGATACAGGCATCCAAGGTGACACCAGGATGGAATATGATATTTCAGTTGCTGTTCCTTTTTGCTTATGACCTACTCATTTCAGAAATCCTAGAAATACTAAACACATCGGTTGCTCATGTTAACTGCATCACCGCTGTCTGTAAGTCCAAGCAAACTTGGAGTAAAGTGAATTACATCTAATAAGTTGGGTTTTGAAACATTAGTCCTTCAGGCGAGGCAAATGTACCCCATTCCTAGGATGTTTTCACTTGAGCTCTCCAGGAAATGGGTAGATGGAAGCAGAGGTTTGGGGAGATACCGAGCCACGATTCTATTTTCGATAATTTTGAATTTTCGTTCAATTAATTGTCTTACTACTGAGTCAACTCAGCTCCTAGCTCCGTTGAAGTCTTACAAGTAATAATTTTTACTTTCTCTCCTCTCAAAAAGGTAATACGATTGATCTAGTCACTCGAATAGTTCAGTTTCACAACGAAACGGCAGCCAGCTCTCTCAAAGCCATCACGGCCCTGCGTCTCTGTTTTTGGTTATTTCTCTAACCCAGTCTTTTATTTGGAAAATATTTAAATTTAAAGAAAATGCAAGTGATAGCCCAGTGAGTAGCCATCTTCCCTTTGCCCAGACTCCTCACTTGTTAACATTTCCTCCTGGTTGCTGTACCCCCCCATTTCCAGCTTTTAAAGAGCCCTTATCTGGAAAACTCCATGATCGTCTCCAACACTTCATCTGAAAGTATTTCCCCATGTGTCTCTATGAGCACAGACATTTTCCTGAGTAACTATGGCAGTGTGACATCTGACACCTAATGCAACACTGTCCAATAAAGAGTTCTTATTCACACTCCAAAATATGCCTCATAAGAATCTATTCTCTTTTTATGGAAATGTAATATGATCAAAGATTCTGCCCAGTATTTAGTTGTCTCTTCAGTCTCCTTTAGCTCCACCACATCTCATCTTGTCACCAGCGAATGGTAATGACATCTATGACGTCTAGTGGTATGCCCTACAGTATGGACCGAAAACGGGGCCAACTGTTTTTTTTTTTTTTTGTCATTGGATTCAACTTCAATATATATTTCTAAAGATATAGATAGATAGATAGATAGATAGATAGATAGATATAGATATAGATATATGAATATTTTGCTTGTATGTATGTATATGCACCATGTGTGTGCCTAATGCCTAGGGAGACCAAAAGAGGACATCAGAAACCTTGGAACTGGAGTTTATGGACAGTTGTGAGCCATCATGTGGATACTGGGAACCCATCTCAGGTCCTCTGCAAGAGCAGCAAATGCTCTTAACCCCTGAGCCATCACTCCAGCCCCTCAACTGAATATTTTGAAAAGGATAGATTACATGGTCAAATCTCCCTGGCGTCATGGTACAATGGCCTTGTCAAAGGCTATACTGCCAGTTTCTTTAATTGTTGCTGATAGCAAATTTGATTTCTTGGCGAGTATAATATACTTCTCCAGGGCCAAGATATGCATATTTAGTTAGCAAGCAGAGTGATCTTGAGTAATTTATTACCCAGTTACATTTCCTCAGCAGTTTTAACTCTCATTTCCCATCCTAGCTTCACACGTAAGACATTAGGCCTGCAGTTTGTACAAGTGTCTTATGTGCAGTGGTACAGTGTCCGCATAACCTCTGCATGGTGTCGGCTCTAGATTCTCTCGGTACCTAACACTGCAGATGCTGTGTGAGTAACCATTCTACTGTACTCCTTAGGAAATAGTGACAAGAAAATAGTCACAGGCAAGCTCCATGCAGCTACAAATTGTTTCCAAGTTATTTTAATTGCAGATTAGTTGAATCACAAATTTGGATACTACAGAAACGGGGCAAACTGTAACTGCAAAATTATAATTTTCCTAATTATGTCATTCCTTCCACATTAGTGGCTAGCATCTCTCCCCAAAACCCCCACATGGTGTTGTTTTTAATGTAGACTATGGACTCATTCAGGGTTTTTTCTTTTAAATATAGTATGTTATTATCCACCACAGATGACAAATCATTATGTATATTTTTTTCATGTCCACTAAGATTGGCCAGAGCAAACTGTTCATTGTGTCATGTTTGATTTGGATCACAAGATAATGTCCTGTGCTCACCTTACCCTTCTGTTGACCAAGACCCCAGTCTCCTATTTTCTCTGACCTCCCAGAAAGATTGAATTCGATGGGATTATCCGAAGGAGGAATTCCTGAAACCCCCACCCGTCTAAAGAGAAAGGTCTACAGACCTGCTGGTTTTCTGACCTCCCTTAGGCATCTCAGCTCCAAACCCATATTTCCTCCATCCATCAGAATTGACAAAAGTGAAAACAGACCTCTAAGATTCATCTCCAATTGGGCAATCTCTGAGCCTGTTACATCACACAAATGAACGTGGCATCAACCACAGAGAAGTAGTAACAAAGCTTCGTGACAAAGAATTTTCCCAGGCAGAGACTGAAGGACAATGGCAGTGTCAGGTTGATCTCTCTGCTCTCTGCGGAGCAACTCCTGCCTAAGCGAGAGTTTTCAATCTTACAACCCAGCCTGCAGTCCAGGCATTGCACCAGGACCTTAAAGGAAGACTTTATTACTGGAAAGGTGAGGCAATGGGTGTTGGAGATTTTTGATGTTGTCATTTGCTCTTTGTTTTTGCAATAAAAGCAGCTTAATAGGTTTATTCTCTATAAATCTCAACTTCCTCTACCCCTCATTCTACCTTGTGACATTTAACAGAAAATGATTGTGGCCAAAGATAATAAGCACTTGTGCTTGCACAGTAAGTAGGAGACCTCTTTCAAATGGATGTAGGGAAGGCACTGACGCTTGTAGCCAAGGACACCGTGTGATTCAGAAGTTCACAGCCAACAAGCATAACTAGATTGGGTCAGAACCCTCCTCAGAAGGTTCAGGTGCCAGTGTGACCTTTCTCTGGGGTTTTATTTCTAATTTTTATAGGTCACTATGCTTCTTTAATTAATCTACTTTGGGGATGTGGGAGCTTATCAGAGAGAGAGAGAGAGAGAGAGAGAGAGAGAGAGAGAGAGAGATGAGGTGTGTCGTTCTGGTCTGCACCATCCTGGGACAGTGTAGGCATGTGAGAGGTCATGGCAGGTCCCCTAATAGCTCGCCACTGTCCTTTGATCCACATTTCAGACAGCTGAGCCGATGCTCATTTGCCTTCTGAACAGAAACACAAAGAACTACCTAATTTTAGCCATAAGAAGAGTAACATGGTGGAGGGATACCTCTGCCTCCCTCTCTGTGAACTTGGTGTGGCCCACAGCCAGGAGGCCCTTGTGGGGTCCAAACAACCTCAACCTGGGTCTGCTCAGAGCAGGCCCGGCATGGCTGATGACTTGGAAATGACCCATTCTGTTCCCCAGATGATTTTAATGCAATGATGTAAGAGACACCTGTAAGCCAGAGTGTCTGCCTCATTTCTGCCTTGGCATGGAACTTACAGGTAATGTCTGAATAAAGTTTTGCATCCTGGTGGGCATATGCAGCTCCATTTACATCTTAATTTCATTGTTCATTATATCTCTGTAACTTCATTTATATTTTCTCGATGGAAAAAAATAGAATCTTGAAGATTATAGCAGCTAATTAAAAGTAAAATTAAGGGCTGGGATGTAGTTCAGGGGTAGAGCACTCACCTAGCATGCACAAAGCCATGGGTTTGCTTCCTGGGACCATCAAAAATAAAAATAAAAAAGTAAAATAGAAACCCAGTTTTTCCTAGTCTCGGGCACTCCCTGAGACCTCGAAATCCTTGTGCCTAGGATGACTGGTGCATTCCTGAGCTGTCCTCACTCTGTTCTCCCGACAACAAGACCCCTTACCATCCTCCCCAAGTACTTCCTTGTGTTGAGAGATTAATGATTTTATATAAATGACAGCAAGTCATGTTGCCACCACCCCACAGCTAGGGCATGGGGATTGTAGCAACGGGCTAAGCACTGAGCTATCTCTCTTGAAGCTAGAGAGATGCATCCAGTGGTTAAGAGCACTTGCTGCTCTTGCAAAGGACTGGTGCTTAGGGTCCTAGCACCCCATTAAGGGGCTCATTAATGCCTGTGACTTTAACTCCAGGAGATCCAAAACCTTCTGATCTCTACACACACACACACACACACACACACACACACACACACACACACACGGAGGAAATCTTTAAAGATATTTCCTCATGTCATAACTACATGAGACACTGCTCATGGCCCTGAGATCTTCACAGCTGTGCACAGACAAATAAACTTGTCGTGGGTCAGGGAGGAGACTATGTGCATTCTATTGGCACTTTCAATTTAATTGTAGAACTAAATCCAGAGTCAGGCATCTCTTGGAAATTAGATGGCGTCACAAGAAATGGCCTTCCGGAGCAATTTTAGTCATCCCAGGACTGATGACCACTTAATACTCTGCCAGATCATCTATGATCCAGCTCTGGTCTTCTCTTGTGTCCTTGTTAGATAAGACTGCTCTTTCTCCTTGTCTTGCATCTAACACCTCTCCCCAAGTGACCACCAATGGTTATTTTCAAGGAGGACCTTCACACAACAACTTTGAAGCTTTTGTGATGCCTGGATTTCAAGTGGGTCCCACTGGGTTGGAGGAAGTGAGAGATAGCTATCCACCCACAGACAGCCAGTCCAAGACCTAAAAAGAGCATGAATACAATGTTTCCCATCCATCTACCATTGTAATTGAGCATTCAAAGCCGGGTGGGTGAAAACCACTTAGGTAACATGTCACATCTTCAGGAGCAAAATAAGAAACTGCAAATG
The DNA here is from genome assembly GCA_019843965.1 of Rhynchomys soricoides. Classification (NCBI taxonomy): domain Eukaryota; kingdom Metazoa; phylum Chordata; class Mammalia; order Rodentia; family Muridae; genus Rhynchomys; species Rhynchomys soricoides. Next base: position 14,635,721 of record JADRCH010000014.1, on the reverse strand, counting down.
TTAAGCAACTCTGAGTCATGGGGATTTTATTGCTTCCATTCTAGTATTAATAAAAACAAATGCTCCACAGGAAAACAAAATGCCATTTGACTTTCTTATTGTAATCGACATCTCCTAAGCAAGGGCAACAGATGTTACTGAACTCAAGAGAGATAAATTATAGATAATCCACTTATCACTGAGAGATTTGAAAACCCACCCCAGAAATGAATTTCTTTCTTTTTTTCTTTTGCAGAAAGTAAGCCCCAAAAGGGTGTAACCTACCCATCGGCACTTACATATACATCATCCAAAACTGCAGCTGCTAAAGCAGGCAAGTGTTCATGTGTTATTTCATCCAAGTTGAGCGCATAAACACACAATGTTTCGTTCTAGAAGATGATATGGAAATTAACATCTTACCCAGTCAAGCTCTGCTGACCTTCATGATGCTTTAATCAATGCCAGGAACCTGGCACCAAAATCAATGAGATCAGACAGCCGTGGCTTGGGGCTGGAAGGTTTTTGTTGTTGTTCTCACTATTCGATATTGTCTACATTTGTGTCATTTCCATTCAGAATGACTGTGGCCTTGGATTTTATTGTATTGTTACTTTAGACCGTGATCGGACCTTATGTCTAGAAGTGTTTCCTGGCAACTATAGGGGGAGAAGGCTGCCTCTACTTGGCCGTAAAGCAAAGGGGAGAAAAGAGAGAGGAGGATGGGCCTTATCCCGCTAACAGCAAGCAATCAAAGCAATGAATCTGAATCAGTACAAAACACATGTCTCTGGGGCTTAGCCAAGTCAGCCTCCTGGGGGCGGGGGTTGGGAGGGAGGAGAGACTAAGAAATTCCGCTTCTCAGAACAGTGCCCTCCATGGTGTTCTCTTGAGAGGTGCTTTGATTGCTCACAGTTTCTCTCTCATAGAACTTGGCATCCTAGAAACATGGCGGTGAATGGACTTGGATGCAGGCTGGACATAGCTCTGGAATTTCAAGAGCTGGCATTTCTTGAATACTTGCTGTGTGTGAGGCACTGTGACAAGATCTTTCCCAGGTCATTTTTAGTCAGCCCAAATTACTACCAAGATGCCCCATTTTTAGCCCTAAGGCACAGTTTTGCAGAAAACACAGCTTAGAGAAGTTGTGTAAATTCCTGGTGACAAACAGCAAGGAAGTAGCAAAGTCAAGAGTCAAACGCATACAGTGTGGCTCCAAACACCACTCTCTCGGTCACAATGCTGCATCTGATGAGCCTTCACAAGCACACCAGGAGTTGCCAGTCTTTCAGATTGTCCCCGTCTCACCTATACCTTCAGTGACATTTTGATCACAGATGGGGTCATGACATATTTATTGAGTTGCAAACACATAGCTGTCCCCGGTTCCTCATGTTGGGTAGATACCTTAAGAGCCAGATCTGAGATAAGCCCTTCCTTCTTTTGGTGAGGACACAAGGAAGGGGTGACAAAGCTTCCTGAGAGTTTCTATTTTGTCCAATTTTACTGCCTCTGCTCCTATGGTGATTTCTGAGTAGGTGAATCGTGTAGATAACTGGTTTCTGTTTAATCTGGTCTACTCTCCTCTGGTCCCCGCCCCTTTCTGCCATTCCTGGCGAACCATCCCAGGAACCCCAGTCCCTGTGCTCAGGACCTGGGCTTCTTTCTCTCTAGACTGCCATGAGGCCTGAGTTGCTTTAAGGTGAGGTTACCCTCTTTCTCACTCTGCCTGTAGCTGATGACGGTCTTTGGCCCGGGATGTGCTGATGGCACTGATGACCTCAGAGATCTCAAGTACAGAGAGAGTTGGCATAGCCACGTAGCCTCTGACTTCAGATATGTGTGTCAAGACCCTCTCCCTTTTTACTCTGAGGGGAGAGTGCTTCTAGCCTTCCAGAATACTCCCCCAGTGCCTCTGTAAAATACTCTCCAAGGGGTCCGGTGTGTGCCTGTGACTGCTCTACCTCAGAAAGACTGGCAGGAAATGGGTCAGCCACCGTTACCAGTTCTTCGGGCTTGGAGAGGCAGTAGGTAGGAAGCATACTCCCTAAACACCCACACACAGCATGGCTCCCAGCCCCTCCCTATTTTTTCCATGGTCTTTTTCTTCAGCTTACTGCTTGGGGAGACTTGGGTCTGGTGACTGTGCAGATTAACCTGGAATGGTCACAATCATGGAAGTCTCAGGGACAAATTCTCTGATATAGAAAGTAGTGTTCAGGTCCTCTGGCTTCAGCCCTTAGTCCAAACCTGAAAAATAGGAACAGCCTACACAGTGTCTGGTGACACTGAATCCTCTGAATCTCCTCTGAGCCAGATCCTTCGATTACAAGAGCCTGAGACAGAGAAAGCCAGTATCTTCCCCTGTTTCAGATAAAGAAGCTGAGCAGAGAAGGGTTTAGCAGTTTGCCCAATGCTGTGATTGACTGTAAGTGGTTCCTTAGAGACTGGTGGATTGTGACATCCTAAAGCAGGTAACAGCTGTGAGGAAAGAGAAGGGAACTGGTACAGGTAACAGATGCTGCCTTGGCTTTTGGAATCCATTTGGTTTCAAAGCCTCAGGTAGTAGAGGCCTGTCCAAAGCTCCCCTTATCTACACCAGCCGTGGCCAAGCTGAACTGTCTCCACGCACCAAGCCCTTGTCTTTATGCCTATGTAGCATCTTCGAAGCATCGTGGTGAGTCATGGGGCTTTTGCCCCACCCACTTCAATATAAGTCTATAAAGTATACAAAAGTCACGGTGTTAAAACACAACCATTGCTGTTGTCACCTGTCCCCATTACGATACCACCTCAACCTTCTGGGGCATATCACCAGGTATTATTGTCTGATCCTTATTTCTAGACCATTCACACTTGTCCGTATGTCAAAGAGCACATTTCTCCTTCCTCCACCCATTCACTCACATGAACTGAGTGAGTACCTTCTGTGTGCCAGACCCAAGCTAAATGAAGAGAGTGCCAATATCAAAAGGAGGCTTGGGGTCTTGTCCTGGCTTTAAAAGGCTGTGCCTACTTGAGGCGATTTCTTACTAATTTAAATAAAATATTCCAGTGAGAACTATGAAAGAGTGGCCTCATTGCTACGTTAAAAAAAAAGGAAAAAAAAGTCCTTTACTGGGCAAAACAGAAAAGAGGTAGATTCAAGGCCAACTATGGCTCAGGTCTCAGCAAGCTGCATAAAATGCTTACAAGGTTCTCAAAGAATGAGTTAATGGATAAATCAGGTTAGGATGACCCCCAAAAGCATAGCCAAGGTCTTCAGTGGCAAATTATCTCACTTGAACCCTGGAAGGTATCTGTCCCCAGGGCTCATACTGGGGACAGATATTACCTGAAATGTAAAGGCTGTTTCTCCCAGGCAGTTAGCAACCATTAAGCAGGCAGCTGCTACTTGGCTACTGCCTCCATTTGCTCTGAGCAAAATAAAAACAGGTAAGTGTTGATTTGCATAAATGCACGAAAAAACTGGGAAGGCACATTCTGATATCAAAAGAAGGCTGAGGAAATCTGCTACAGAGAGAGTGCCAAGAAAGCACCCTCCTGCCTTCCCTTGGCTATTGGCTAAGCCCTGCCCTGGAGAAGCTAAGGCTGGTTCTTACTGCAGTAAGTTTCACCTCCCAGGCATCTCCTGCACTCCCTGCCCATATTCACCTCAACAGAGAGAGAGAGAGAGAGAGAGAGAGAGAGAGAGAGAGAGAGAGAGAGACTGTCACCACCCCTGACAGTAAGTTTTGGTGAGATTGCCATGGACCTTGAGATACACTTAGGAATTCTCACATGACCAAGACCCATCTTTGACTTTCTTCCCTTTTTGTGGACAAAGAGTGTGGGTTTGGAGTCAACTGCCCTTGAGCTCAAACCTCCTCGTCTCTACTTCTATTCATCCTTGTAAGTGGGGATGCTTCTTGACCTCTTGAAAAGCCTGTCCCTTAACTTAACATATGAATATTTGTGTCCACTTCCTGGAAGGACTGTGATAATCTTCCCCAGGAATGCTTACACGAAAATTCTCCAAAGTGGCAGAATATAGTAGATGGTCAGTGGATCTTAGACCTCCTGCCCTAGTGTGCAGCCCTAAGGCTCAGAATGAGTTAGTGGTGAGAAGAACCAACACTCAGACCTATGGGCATCTTGCCTCTGTCCTTGTCACAGCTACAAGGCACACTGCTGTTCGCTGCCAGGGGAGGGGCGGGTGAGGGGGTATTCATAGTATGGTGGCGAATGTCAACCCCTACCATTTACTGGATTCCTACATATGCAATGCACAGTACAGGGGGCTTATACACTTCGCCTAAATGATGGCAGCAGCCCTGACACACCAGGATGACTGTCCCCATTCATAAAAGACAAGTTCAGTTAGCTTTAGAAGCAAGGCTGGCAAAGGTAGGGCTAGGAGCTCAGTCTGGTCTGGGCTGCAGTTCTTATATCAAAAATTCCACAGCCCATCTGAGACAGCTTCTCGGGGAGCAATTCCTGGTGGCTGCATTAGTAACTCCCTGAGCTCAATGCCATGGAACTGTGAGGTATAGAGAGGCCTGGGGCTCCATCTGCTGCTGTGGAGAAGTAGCTGCTTTGGAAGCTGTTCTTGGCCATGCCCAGATGAACAATGCATTGGGAGCTTTCAGTGAAAGCTTTCGAAAGGAGGAAAAACTTTCCTATATCTGACACCACCTGCAGGAGCCATTTGATGGGGTATTATGTCAGATTGCTCATAATGAACCAAGAGTGCAGCGCGATATTCAGTAAGGAACTGGGAGAATTAGGATGAGTACCGTAGCATCCTCTTCCTCCGTAATAAAGATGGTTCTAATTAACGACAGAGAATGAGCAAAAACATAGAGACATGACTCTTGAGTAAATTGATCATGCATTTGAAAGCAGCTGTGTCCAGGATCCAGTGGCTACCCTCCTGATAGTTAATCTCTGGCTCTCTTGAAAATGAATACTCAAGAAGAGAGGTGGCTGGGGTTGTCAGGGGCCTCGGGATCAGGCCAATGGAGTAGGAAAAAGATAATTGTGATTTTCAGTCAGGCTATGGTAAGTTTATGATAGGAAGATGTTCTAGTAAAAGCTTTACTTGGTTGGATTGTGGATCAATTAATGATTTGAAAGTAAAACTATGCCTGCCTGAGAGTTTATATCCGCCTCTCAAAATGAATACTTGGATCCTGATCCTGTCTGTTGAAATCTACAAGCAGTTCTACTTGGTACCCCCTCCCTAGATAAAACATCCCAAACATGGGCCTGCATCTCCCTCAAGAGACGCTAAGGACGTCTCAAATCAGCTTAAGGCAGAGAATCCCCCCTGAGAAATTAAACACTTCTGTAGGACTTGCTATGAACGGTTATCATTCAAAGTAAAAGAAATGTCGTATGTCAGGCAGGTTTGGCTCTGCCCCAGGGTGGTGCAGATGCCAGCTGAAGCCCAGAGGCCCTCCATGGCTCTTTAATGATTGTCTGGCCCAGTCTTCTGACTGATGAAAAGACAGCCAACTGTTGGCAAGCAACAGGGTAAATGAAAATGAGGAACCTGCTTCCTAGCCACAAGAGCAGACTGAATGACTGAATTGAACCCCATCCTGAGTTTGCTTTTCATCTGGCCTGCTCTCCCAAATTAGAACTCTGATTTCACTGCTAGAAGGTGATGGTGTCGGAGTGTGGAAGGGAGCGGGTGCCAATGCTGGGCAGTGGGTCTGAACACACCATCAAACGTTTGTCTGCAGGGTTACAGCTCTGACACTCTCCTAGGATGCTGTGCCATGTATAGTGTCACATGACATCAAGGAGCAAATGGGATGGAGAAAGAGGTATCTTTTGGCCTCAGTCGCTATCCCCTTGGCCTGCTTTTCCACGTGTCTAAAATGCATCCAAAACACAATGATGAACGACTAGAGCCAGGATGCTATGGTG
>JADRCH010000014.1:14586856-14629819 GCA_019843965.1 Rhynchomys soricoides | reverse complement strand
AAAGTCCCCTCCAAAAGATTCTGAAACCCCTATCACTGGGAGGGGACCTGACTGTGCCGTCATGTGAAGAGGAACACATTGCTAATATGATAAAGGGTCTTGACATTGAACATTTTCCTGGATTATCTGGGTAGGCCCTAACACAATCACAAACACCTCCATAAAAGGAAAGTAGAGAGAAATTCCTTCACACCCTGCAAAGAGGAGATCACATTACAAATAAGATTGAAGATACTTGTGATGGTTGTGCTGCTCCAGAAACCACACCAGGCCAAACAGTTCACGTGGGGTTTATTGAAAGAGAGGGGGGCAAGGTGGCAGCAAAAAGAAAAGGAGAGAGAGGAGAGAGAGGAGAGTACAGAGTAGAGAAGTGGCGGCCAGCCATGACCACGTGGAGGGGGGAAAAGGGAATGGGGAGAGGGGGGGCAAGAAGCAAGAGAGAAGAGAGGCAAGAGAGAGAGAGGAGTGGCAAGCAGCCCCTTTTATAGTGGGCCAGGCCCACCTGGCTGTTGCCAGGCAACTGTGGGGCGGAGTTTAGACAGAACAACAGTACTAACCTTAAAAGCAGCCACAAACCAACCCGGATGAACTCGGCTGATGCAGGAACACATGCCACCCTCAGGCTTCCTTGAAGACGCTCCGTGCTGCTGACGTCTTAAGCCTGTTCAGTAGTCCTTATTTTGGAACCCCGAGTCCAAAACCATAAGAAAAGTGGAACCCTGTAGCTTTAAGCCTCCACTTTTAGGGTAGTGTATTACAGCAACACCAGGACACCAGATTCCCAGTAATAGACGGTGACATACTCCACTCAGTGCCCAGTAGCCACTGGCAATAGAGCCAGAGCTGAGGGGGTTGATCATGAGGGGGATCATTCTGTCTCTTTAAGGCCCTGGTTCAAGGTCTCCAATATAGTCTCCAGCATTCGTGAGGTAACATCCCTTTCCCTAAACCTCAGGGAGACTCTGAGTATCTGAAGCATTAGCAAACTGAAACTTGCTCTGCACCTAGAGCCTTGGATCAGCTCCCTACACTCCAGAAAATGGCTCGGTGGTTAAAAGGGCTTGCTGCTCTTGCAGAGGACCTGGGTTCGATTCTCAGCAACTTGCAACCACCCATAACTCCAGCTCCAAGGGATGGGATCTGACTCCCTCTTAAGGCTTATCCCTGATGCTACGCTCAAATGCATAAGACCACACATATACATAATTAAGAATTAAAATAAATCTTAAAATAGCCTTCCACTCATCCTCATGCAAGCGTCAAAACCAAACTCAGTGGCTCAAATATAAGACATCAAAATAAAAGGGGACTTGTTGGGGGAAGAGCTCCAGAGCAGGGAGATGATGAGAGAGTGATGGGAAGCAAGATGTGCCACCGTCAGTACACACACACACGAGAGGCTATAACAGATTAATGGCCAGACACAAGCCAAACCTTTGTAATTTAGGAGAGTCTAGGTGGTTCTTGCTATTAATTCCATTATCCCAATTATTGGCAAGACGTCTGAGGCCAGGGGTCAGCTGACTGCTCACGAACCAACTTACACCAACATACGTTCCGTAAGAGTGAACCATAGCGGGAGTGCTGGAAGCACCATGTATCCGTAGGCCGATCGATCACAACTGAGATAGCAAGGTTAGAGAACAGGGAGAGAGAGAGACATAGATGTTAGAAAGGAAAACGAACTATTGCTCATGGGCCCTGGCAAAGTAATCGGGAAACTAACTGTGTTCTGCCTTTTCTATGTTGCTATGGTTTAGAACTGTGACCTGAGTGTGTTGTTAAATCTTTGTTGATTGGCTTATTGCTCTGAAATTGTACAGGCTGTTTATACAGATTCCACCCTCCACTGCAACTAGCACAAGTCTCTGCTAAAGGCCAGTGGTATCCAGTGAACGTTTATTTGACGTCTGGTCCTCTAAATCCCACAGGCTGTTTTGTGGGAACCAATGCAACTGTGTTTTCTTCCAGGTGAGACCACAAAAGCCTATGAGAAGCCATCTATTCCAGGGACAACCACACAGCCTGTCACCCTGACACAGGCTCTAGCTACTTCAGTAGCTGAGGCCACCCACAGAGCCACCTCAAAGCCATTTGCAACAACTGTCACCAGCAGCCCCAGACCCCAACCTGTGGGCCACAGGAGTCAGGAGACGGGTGAGTGGCTTGGCCATGTGTCTCTGTACCACAAGAGCAGACTGGTTTCTCCTTAGAGAAACAGCTGTTGGGGATCTGGGTACATAGTACCCAGCTCTTACAGTTTCAGATGGCAACTCAGGAGTGTGTGAGACCTTCACCAGGGTAGGAGGTTCAAAACAGAATTACCATTGCCATACTCGAGAAGGTCAAATAGCCTGCTTCTGTCTTCACTACCCAGAGATAAAAGGCATCTGTGTCAGTTCTAATGGTTTTCTGGCTGGGGGAGGAGGAGAGGAGATGGGAAGTCCTGCAAAGGACTCGCTATTATCTAAGAAGGTTTCTCTGAGTAGTTCCTGTCTGCTGACACGTTTTCCTTCTGGAAGGAAGTTCCCAGGACTGATCCAGTTTTCAGTCATCACTGCCTTGTAGCCTGAGCCTCCCCTTCCCTAGCAGAGCCCAGGCATCTGTCTCCCCAACCTTTGATTTTCCATAGAAGAAGTTGCAATTTCAATGCACTGGGCATTTTTTGAGTAACTCCCACCTATTAGCTTACTGGGTCATTAACAATGCCACGGAGCAGCTCTGTATGACTTCTAAGTTGAACAAATCCATTGTTACAGTGACTAAACAGAGGACGGAGTTGATAAGGGAAAGTGTCCTAGGTCACACGGGTAAGCAAGCAGAGCAGGGAGCCAAACTCCGACACCTGGAATCCCTGCCATGAGCAAACACATTAGTACAGTTGGAACCATGGAGGACCACATGTTGACCAGGATGAAGTAGCGAGACTGGAGGCTTCTGGGCTTCCCTAATTTAATTTAGTAATTAGTAGTAACTGTCAGGATGCACACCACACATGCAGTCCATAGGCCAGGTATAGCATATGCTTTAATATATTCTTGACAATGATTCCACTGTAAACATTCTATTTCATAGATGTCTCCTGCAAGTTGTGCTCTAAAGGTCCCAAATCAGAGAATCATAAAAATAATTTTGTAAGGTTTTAAAACACATCAGATATGCTCCCTACCCCATCCAATTCCTGTTATTAATATTACACTAATATTAACACAAGTTGTTGATACCTGGCAGCAAAACAGAAGTATTCCAGGGTGCTGGGTAACCAGGGCTCACAGGAGTCCCTGGAATCAGAGCTTTTTCTCTATTACATCCCAAGTGCTTGGCTTTTGAGTCCTCTGTTCTTTCAAATACATTCTAGTATCTGAATCAGTAGTTGCCTCTCCCAGAGGGCATCTTATGTAACAGCACAGTGAGTGTGTGGCTTGCTTTCTTGGCTATCCTGGCAGCTTGGAAGTCTTGATGCCAATTTGGCTGAGAACCCCTCAAAAAACCTGAAGTAGTGACTCCCAACCTGGTAGAGCTTTGTTACTCCTGGCTTTGGGACAAGGGCTTTGGACAGCAGCCTTCCAGCCCGCCAGTGTTCTCTGTTCATGCTCACACAGCCCCCGCTTCTATGCGACCCACACACTGCCGGGCAAGTCCTTGGAGAGGGAGAGGCCCCTGTGCAGCAGGCACCACAGCTGTGAAGACAGGAGCCCAGGTAGGCAGGGACGGAGGACTTCTCAAACGTGGCATTGTCCACTCAAAGGCATTCTGCAGCCAAGAAAAGTAGATGTGGATGTCCAAAGCATTTGTCCATTTAAAGGGGCAGTTGTATTGAGATGCTTTTCACATCTCATACAATCCGCTGCTTAAAGTTCCTATGCAGAGGGTGCACAGCCATTGCTACAATCAAATTCTAGAACAGTGTCATCATTCCCCAAAAAAACGCATTCCTATGAACCTGAGCCACCACCGCCTTGATCTTTTATAAGCAGTTCGTAACATGTGGGTTGCAAGTCAGTGACTCTTTCCCAGGGATCACCTAAGAGCATCAGAAAACAGAGATATTGGCATTACAATCCACAACAGTAGCAAAAGTAGCAACGAGATAATGTTATGGCGAGGGTCACCACAACATGAGGAGCTGTCTTAAAGGGTCCCGGCAATAGGAAGGTTGAGAACCGCTGTTCTGGATAAACATCTATCTACTTTGAGGAATGACTCTCTCTAAGAAAAACTTACATAAGCATGAGACTTTTACTTTGTACTTTGAGGCTGTAGTTTCAATGTGAACTTTGTGGGTCCCACATCCTGTTCCATCATCAATTGGTTGACACCTACTCCCCCTCTACCGTGTGTCATTGTTCAGTAGTACCTTCAGGAAGATGCTCTATAAGCTTGATCATTAATGATGACTTAAGTGGTCTTCTGTCCTTCTATAACATATAATGCATACTTAATATGAGACCATCTGATATAGCTCAACCGAACCCCAGGTTCCATTCCCAACGTTACAGATGTCTTTCTTGAAGGATAGCTCTGCATACTTGCTGTAATAGTTTAACCCAACTACATGGAGTAATATTTAGTAGATAAATAACTACCTTGTAAATTCTAAAAAGCTGAAATAGTTTGCCAGGGATAGGAAAACATCCCTTAGCGTATCAGCTGACAAGTCAGTTGTTACAGTGTTTTCCCCTTTTATATGTGTGACTGAACCATAAAGATTCTAGAAGCAAATGTAACTGCTCAATCAAAGTCTAATTCATTTAAGAAACATTTTGAATGTCTATTACCCATCAGAGAACATTCTAGGATCTTGGGCTATATCAGTGAATACCCCACCTCAACACACTAAGATCCATAGCTAATCCTTTCAGCTTAGGACACCTGACACACGTGTAGCTGGAACAGGGACCATGTGTGTTTGAGGCCTGAGAGTGCTCTTTGTTCTTCAGTGAGGTGAAACGCTTCTGCTCAGACAGAACACCACACCTTAGACTCCAAGTGCTTCCCAACTTTGATACAGTGTCTCATGTTGTGGTGACCCCCAGTCAGAAAAGTATTTTTATTTTTGTTAAGATTGATTGATTGATTGATTGATCTCCAGCTCCTTTTGTTTGCAGTCTGACCACCTTTGAACTGATTCAAGGTTTTGTTCTATTGAGTGCATTTGGGTCTGTTGTTCTTTTTCTAACCAAATCATCCTCCAGTTCTTTTGTTCTGTGAGTCTCTGCTTCCTAAAGAAAAAAAAAAAGGAGAAATACCATTACCAGGCAAGCTACACCAGAACTACAAAGGGACAATATATTCTTAAAAATATATGCAAACAGGGAATCAAATACATGCCATTTAAACAGAAAAATCACAGAGAGAGAGAGAGAGAGACAGAGACAGAGACACAGAGAGGTAGAGAGAATTCATACTGCAAACTAAAATACACAGTCTGGGCATGAGTGGAGAAATGTCAGAGTTCACACTTCCAAGGCAGGAGGGTAAAGTGAGCATTATCCGAGGGTGAGAATACCTCTTTAATGGCCATGGGATGTGTTCACGGAAGGGAAATGAAGATTTACTCTATCACCATTAGAAATACAGGTAAAGCTACCGTACAGCTGCGAAGTAGAGTGCAGAAGAAAATGAGCTGCTTGTATTCAGCAAAATGCTATTCAGCCATAAAGAAAAATGCAGTTGTGGCATTTTCAAGAAAAACAGAGAGGATAGTAGGGATCATCATTTTCAGCAAAAATAAGGCAGAGTCCGAAAGAGAAATATCCCGTGTATTCTATATGTAGACTCCAGATTGCAGGAGGGACAGAGGGAGACACCCGGAGAAGAGGAACGGTCTGAAAGGGGAAAGGTAGTCAGACAACAGAACCAAGGAAGTGAGAGGGGATGGGGTGTGTGCGACATCAGGATGGGGTTATTACCCGAGGCCATGGTTAAGGAAAGGGATCCCAGGAAGAGCGGGGCGTGATAAAATGCCATAACTAAACCCGTGAGTGCCAATGCTAACCTTTAAAAAGCTGGTGTGCGTGGGCACTGGCTGGCGTGAGACTGGCCTGCGCTAAGTTGCTCGACCAAAGAAGTGAAGTACAACACAGGCTTCCAGCCTGGTCCTGCCCTTGTGCATTGTACGTGAGAACGTGTGCACAGAGCAAGGGTTGTGTTGCTACATACCAAAATCAGAGGCCAGCAACTGCTGGATAGACAACCGAGGATGGCTCCTTGCCAGGCATAACATATGGAGACAACTTCTTTACAGTGAGCCTATGTTATTTTTATGACTTGTACAAATAAGAAGGCTGCTTTCAAAGTCCAAAGGAGAAAAAGAATCCACCACAGCTATCCCTAAAAGAAATGAGAATCTTCTCGTTACCTTTGCCTTCTTCCCTGCGATGGAACATGGGTCTTTCCCTCAGTTGACTTCTTCCTCCAAGGGGCTCCGTGTTTCTCCTTGCAAACTCCCTTCCTTTTGTAAAGACTTCCTTCAGAGAAGCTGCCCAGGAAGCAACGAAACGTGACTGACTCTCACCCAGAGTAATCAAGGCTAACCCAGTGGACGCTCCTAAAAAACGCCAGAAAGCTGATGATTTGTAGAAGCCCCGTGTTTATGCGGCTTAGGCAAATTGCTAAACGTTAAGCGTTAAGCGACGTTTCTGCTGAAGGATTGCTTTAACCTCTCTGCAAGTGACACAGCTGAGGGGGCATTATTTTTGAGAACAAGGAAATTTAAGAAATATGGCCCTTATGAATAAGGGCTTACTTTGCCAGTCATAAAATAGAAGGGTGATTAATGCCTGGACTACCTAGCCACTGCTCTAAATTCAGCCCTATTCATTCATTCATTCATTCATTCATTCATTTATCTTCTATCTATCCATCCATCTGTTTGTCTATTTATTTACCTTCCATTCCAATGCCTCCTCCAGGGCAGGTTCAAACTTCACGAACGCTTTGTCTTGGTTCTGACCCTAGTCTAGACTTGTTAGGTTGGCTCATGGAAAGAATGAGAAAGAACTAGATTCACGTTCGTGCTCTGACCAGCTCAACCGTGCTTCCAGGCCTGTGCCCCCCCCCCCCCCCACCTACCCGAGCAGCCCACACAGTCCTGGTGCCAGTCCAGGTGAGGTCTCAGCTGTCTTCCTGAATGCTGCCCTGCATGTTTCCAGCAACCTGAATTCTTACCATTTGATTTTGAGCTAATAGAGCCTTAAACTAGTTGGGCCAACAGAATGCTCTGCCCTCAGGTCCAGACCTGTGAAGAAACCTCTAAGGGAAGTGAGGGAGACATTTAGTAAGCCAGCCCTTTGCCGGATCTCCCTTTCCCAGAGGCGATTGTGTACAGGTTGTGACGGCAATTCGTAAGGACTCAGTAACCAGGCTCTTAGAAGCCTGAAAAGAGATACTCTCTGGGGCTCATGCTTGGGGAAACTCACTTAAAAGATGAAGGGAAATTTTTATCATCTCCCAAGAAAGGGCAGAGCATGTTTTGCTTGGGGACATTCGTTATGCTTCCGGGGAAGGAACATTCTCGCCCAGGAGTGTGTGCTGGTGAGTTACAACACATGGTGCTCACCTCTCTTCACTTCCACGCAGCCTTTAATGACTTGGTGCTGCAACCGAGACTGCAGCAGGGCCCTGAAGCTCTGCTGAAGCTCACAGAGAGCAGAAGGGGGCAGAGCAGGACAGGTGTTTCCCACGAGATCCCCCCAGGCCTGCTCTGGGAGCTGAGTGGCTGGCTAAAACTATGCTATTCCCATTGGGGGCATGAGGTGTGAGAAATAGAGACCAGCACTGCCATGAAGAGATATCTGTACCCCCCCCCCACCGAGCGGTTTATGCTTTATTTATTTAATTGTATGCGTGTGGGTGTTTTACCCACATGTGTGTAGGTGCACCACATGTGTGCCTGGTGCCTGCAGAGGTCAGAAGAGGGCATTGCAACTGCTGGAACTGGAACTGTGGATGGTCATGGGCCACCATGTAGATGCTGGGAATCTAAGCTCCACCCCACCCCCCAACCTCTGCGAGAACAAGTGCTCTTAAGCATTAAGCCACCTACCTCTCCAGCTTCATAGCTTCTGTTTTGTTTGACACACGATAAGAGAATAAGATCCACCCCCCATCCCATCCACACATACCCCATAAGCTGCACAATAACACTTTTGCCAATGTATACTGTCATCTTGGCTGCAGAACCAGCAAGCCATTCGCTCCTCTTGTTCCCCTGGCCAAGATTTCTGCCTCCTTTGCAGTCCCCAATGGTTGTGCCAACCATGGATAATTCTGCTGACACTAAACGCTATCTGGACCAGAGCCACTCTCAGCTGGGGACAAAATAAGAAAAGAAAGCAGTCATTGGTTGTATGTAGATCTGCTGAGACTGTAGAATTCCCACAGGTACCCAAAGGCCAGGGTCCAGAGACTTCTTATGGAAGTCTACAGAAGCAGGTATCAGCCTGGGCAAACCACTTGCCCCTTCTAGTCTTGTATCCTAGAAATTTACTTCCATTGTGGCCCTTGGTTTCACCAGCTCAACTCCAGGTCAACAGAGTTTCAGGGCAGGCCAAGTCATTTAGCCTTCAGGAAATATCTTGGTTCTCAGTAAGACAAAGAGGAGGCCTCAGTCAAGCTGGAGGCCTAAGGGTTGATACTACCTTATGTCCCCTCCAGAGGTTTCCCACCTAAGCAATCACCAGGCTGGCTTCTGGGATAAAGGGCAAATACCAAGCTGCACTGTGTGAATCAGACATGTGTTAGGGGTGGATGGGAACCAGGTCACATTCCCAAGCTCCATCTCCCTTTTGTTTGTGGCCTGACCATCTCTGAATCGATTTGAGGTTTTATTCTATTGAGTGCATTTGGGTCTGTTGTTCTTTTTCTAACCAAATCATCCTCCAGTTCCTTTGTTCTGTGAGTCTCTGCTTCTTCTTCAGCCTCTTTCATGTTTCTAATACTTAGACCTACAAAACCATTCTTAACTCCCTTTACCCAGAGCTTGTTCATTTCTACAGCTGTTTCCCATCTCACTAATTATCCTAGTTAGACTTAACCATCGGTTTGACCCACCCTAGTCTCACCTGCGAAATGGAAGAAGTGCCCAGATGAGAATAGCCTGTGAGCTTGTCTGTGGGGAGTCATCTTGATTTTTAATTGACGTAGGAGGCCCTTGTCCACCATGGGCAGCACCATTTCCCTAGTCTTGTAGTCCTGGGCTCAGCCTGAGCCTGGAAGCAAGCCAGCAAGAGCCATTCCTCCACGATTTCTGCCTTTGAGTTCCTATCTGAATTCCTTCCCTGACTTCCCTCCATGACAGACTGTAACTTGAAGACAAACAAATCCCTTTCCTCCCTCCCAGTTGCTTTTGCTCAGAGCATTGTATCACAGCAACAGAAAGGAAATAGAAGGCCATCATCTACACAACTTCCCTGAACCACTCAGACCCTCTCAAATTCTCAGTATGTCCTTGGCTGGGGTCACTCTGCCAGCCCAAAGATGCGCAGAAATGAATAGCCATGGAATCTCACAAAGGCTCCTGCACAGGGAAGAAACTATCTGTATACTCTGAGTCAAGGCGGGTAAGTACATCTGAGGCTGTTAGATCTCCAGTCAGCTCTTTCCATGTCACACAGGTCACACATGTCACACATGTCAAGCAAGTTGCCCAGTTCCGCAACTGTAAAACTGTAAGATCCTGGAATTACAAAGAATTCTATCAAATGCATATGGGCTAACTCCCTACCAAAAAAAAATTAATCCCCACAGAAGCAAAACCTCTTTGAGGCCTTCGATAACCAAATCATCCTTGGACTTTCAGAGAGTCTGAGATTCTAAATGGCTTTCACTTCGAGAGACAGTTTCAAATGTATGAACCTCAACTTAACGTCTCATCATTTCTGGAGTAGATTTCTTCAGTTTCTCCAACAGATCCTTCCATGACTTGCAGTGTGTGGCAGGGCCCTGCACCCAGAGAAGAACACGCTTATGTCTGAGAATTACTGCTCCTTTGAAAACAGTGCTGGCTCCAACTGGGCAAACTGCCTCAAAATTGGCTCCTCTCCTACTGAGCCTGCAACTGCTCACGTCCCTGGAATTGTTCAGTTCTACTGCTTCTAGAATCAGCAGGTCACCTGAATCCTGTCTACGCATTCTTGAGTATGTGTACCCGAGTCAGAATATCAAGCATGGCCCCATGGGCTCTGTTTGAGCCAAATAAGCTTCTCTGGCCTGGAAATCTAAGCATGGAATTAGTGTTTCCATGAAAAACGTTTTCCAGGTCCCAAATAAATACCTCACAGTGTGTATTGGAGGATATCCCGTTTGTAAACCTGAAGCCATTGATGCTTCCCTGGCATGAACTCACACCCAGGGATAGAAAATGTCCCTAGTGGTCTCTAAAAGTGCCTGTGCAACAGGCTACTGGCATACCAATGCCTTAGGCCTGTATTCTCTTAGCACTTCCTGTGTGGGTATAGTGAGAGGAAGTCTGAGGGAAATGTGCTGCCCTCTCTCCCTAGGGACGTGCAACCAGGAAAGGGGACCGGAGGCTGCTAGCATCCCCTAGCTCTGGAGGCCTGCTATACCAGCAAACTTCCCCTTCCTCCTCCAAAGTATACCCCAGGGGCTCACCAGGGAGGAACATGGGGCCTGTCAGGCCACCTGGGCTTCAGGCCCGTAAAACTTTGTAGTCCTGATGGTTATAGGTTACAGCCCCCTCTTAGGTCCCATGCTAGTGATTTCCAGATGTGCAGGGACCAGAGAGAATTGGGACCTGCCTCAGCATCACATGTAATGTGTCAGAGGGGCAGGGACCATCTTGAGGTCCTCTTGAAGACTTAACCACATTAGTGGGGGTTATAGGTGATGGTGCCAGGCCTAGCTTTTCTGTGGTGTAATCAAGTACCCTGAGATGCTGGAACAACAGTGGTCCGTGTGTGTGTGTGTGTGTGTGTGTGTGTGTGTGTGTAAGACAGAGATTAATAAAGGGATAGATTAATAGATTGATGGATAGATGATTGGATGGATGGATGGATGGATGGATGATTGGATGGATGGATGGATGGATGGATGGATGGATGATTGGATGGATGGATGGATGGATGGATGGATGGATGGATGGATAGAGATTAGGTTCAATCTCTGGAGTCTGCTGACCTGGGCTCAACCTACAACCAAAGCAAATGTTTGTGTCCCAGTTTTCCCAAGTGCAAAATGGGGTCATCGCTTTAATTGAGGCTCAGTGTGACTTACTGCTTTCAAAGTGGTTCTGGCTGACATTGAACAAGCTCTAGGTAAACGTTGATGGTTTCTGAATGTCCTTTGAGCTAGAAATCACCCCAAACACAATATTTTCCTTAGATCTGTGACATGGCCAACCAAACATTGTCACCAAAGTAATTCCCTGTCTTGTTGAGTGACACTTTCAGGGTGACTGTGTGTACGTCTCTCCTCCAAGTCTCTGCTGTGTGAGTCAGGGCAGGGTAAGTCCTCATGACATCAGCCTTCCATAGGAGAAGGCATAGGTGAACCGTAGGCTGGGTGGACGCAGCACACGCTGCCTATTTTGGCAGCCTTAGGCTGGTCTTCTGACTGAGTCCTTCCCACACTGCCCTGTCCCTCCTTGACACCTGAACACCAAGGCCCTTTTACACATTTACTTCTCATTGCCACAAAGCCTAAAATACACCAATCTCAGCTGTCCAAATATTTTTCAGGTCTGGCTATTAAACAAATGTGAATTTGTTCAGATTTGTCACCAAGCGGGATGAAAGAGGCTTTGGGGACAACAGTAAGAAGCTAGGGTCATGATAAAGTAATAATAATATGCTCAGCATTCTAGCCTCCATGCTGAAGAAAATTTAAAATAACATTTTAAGAACTTTGGGCAAAACCCAGAGATGCCACCAGCATCTTTTTAAAACGGAAAATAACACTGTGCTGATTTCCACCAGCAGGTGGCAGTAGAGTAACAAGGGTAAAATAACAATATTTAAAGATCATTACGAAGGACTCCATGGCAGGAGACCATCTCACCCAACCTAGTTAAGGTTTGCCTTAAGCAAGTTAAATCCAAGTCTTACCACTAAACCTGGACATACAAGGGAGTGTTAACCTTTTCAAAGTCCCCTGGCCTCTTTGCATATAGAAAAGATAAGACTCCTTTTGAGTGATTTAGTAGTTCCAACCCTGGCAGGACAGACAGCCTTTAGGAGACAAAAGCTGTTCATGCCTTTGAGCTTCTGGGAAGAGCACACACACAGGTAAGGATAGAAAAAAAAGAGCCATCTTTGTGTTGTGAGTTTTCCCAATGTGTTTTCATTGCCTCTGAGCCTCTCCTAACCTGGTAGATTTCCCAAATAAGAGAAAGGGTTACTGGACAAAAATCTCCCTTCTCAATCAGTCTTTCTACCTCACAGCCTGTCAGAGCATTAGAACCTAGGTGACATGCTTCTTTACTCTGTGTCCTGGTTTAGCGTGCTAATGCTGTGACAAAACACCATGGCCAAAGCAACGTGGGGAGGAAAGGGTTTATTCAGCTTACACTTCCACATTGCTGTTCATTACCAAAGGAAGTCAGGACGGGAACTCAAGCAGGGAAGGAACCTGGAGGCAGGAGCTGATGCAGAAGCCTTGGAGGAGTGCTGGCTTGCTCAGCCTGCTCTCTTATAGAGCCCAGGGCTACTGACCCACAATGGAAGGGCTGGCCCCTCCCCCTTCGATCACTAATTAAGAAAATGCCTTACAGTCAGATCTTACGGAGGCATTTTCTCAAAGGAGATAACCATTCAGCGTACTCGATTGAGGCACACAATGAGAGGAAATTCAGAAACTGGTGGAAGGGGTTGTCTTTGGAAAAAATTCCAACACGGGGAACCGTCACATGCTAAATGGTTAGTAAGTATGGACACGTGAGTGGGTGGGGAAATGGATAGATGACTGGACCGGCGGGTAAAACATTAGCTCAGGATACTTTAGATGGCTAAAAGCAAAATAATTCCAGGTTCTCAGTAACCTAAGACAAGGTTAGCACACTCTGCTTTGTTTGGGTAGGTAGTGACTCCTGCTATCCAGAAGTAGTAAGTACCAGCCAGCCGCAAACTGTATAGGTCTTATAGTGGGGACTATATGAAACAATACTAGGTGTGTTGGTCTAGATGAGCCTTTTGGGAATCCTAGGATTCCTTTTAGTTACACCTCTTGGTACAATGGGAGTGAAGTACACACCGTTGGTTTTAAGGTCTCCATGTGGGAGGAACAGCTCAAGAATTTCACACTGCTTCCTGCAAAATTCTAGCCCCATCTTCCACAGTTGCAGCTTCTGCCTGAGCTGGGAGGCCACATCCTAGCAGTTGGCTTGGGAGCTTATGCTGGTTTGGTTTTAGTAACTTTGTTTCTTTTCATTGAAATTCAGAAGAGGTGGGCACGTGGAAGCCTGGACCAGTCCTTTTAGATTCAGGTAAGCATCCAGCTGACCTCTTAACACCGATCAGACCCGAGGGCCTGAGAGCTCAGTTGGTGGCTCTGGTAGTCCAGCTCAGCCGGAGCAGCCTTTCTAAAGGGTTTCTCCTGGGACTTTCAGGTCCAGGGATGGGGCCATTCAAACGTTCCTAGGGATGCCTGGGCAATATTGGTTTTCCAAAAGGGAGATAGAAGGCATGAAGGAAGGCAAAGGTTGGAGGGAGGGAGTGACTGCAAGATGGGTTTAGATCCTCACTGCTCCTGGCAGCACACACTGTAGTTCTTAATTTCAGTCTGCTTCTGTGAAAACGGTATCCAGAAGGGCTGCCTGGTGGTGGTGTATGCCTTTAGTCCTGGCACTCAGGTGGCTGATGCAGGTGAATTTCTCTGAGTTTGAGGCCAGGCTGGTCTACATAGTGAACTCCAGACAGACCAAGGCTACATAGTAAGACCTTGTCTTAAAAAGTAAAATTAAGGGCTGGAGAGATGGCTCAATGGCTAAGAGCACTGACTGCTCTTCCAGTGGTCTTGAGTTCAAGTCCCAGCAACCACATGGTGGCTCACAACCATCTAAATTGGATTCGATACCCTCTTCTGGTGTGTCTGAAGACAGCTACAGTGTACTCATATAAAAATAAAAAAGAAAAGAAAAGAAAAATTTAAATTAAAAGTATAAAAGAAAGAAAAAAAAAAGAAATGGTATGAGGTTTTCCGTTCTCATCAATGTGTGTGTGTGTGTGTGTGTGTGTGTGTGTACGTGTGTGTGTATGTGTGTGTGTATGATTCACTGAATACCACATTAAATATTTGACCCTCTAACAAAGTCTTCCAGTTCTTGGTAAGAAGCAAGATTTTACTGGTGAGGTGAGACAGGGATAGGAAGGCCCAAGCTCTGAACTTAACACACACACACAATGGTGAGCATTGAGACATGTCCCTGCAAAGCATCTGGCTGAGAAATACTGCAGAACACCCAAAACAGTTTTCCCAAATGATGTGAGGAGGTGAGGCAAGCTGGCTGACCTTTAACTGGAAGATGAAATCATATGCTTTGCACATCAGGAGGGGAGAGAGAGAGAGAGAGCACTCACTGCAGCTAAGAGCAGAGACAGACCTCCACACCTGCCTCCACGGCAGGAAACTTCTGGAACTCGGCATCCTGAAAACTGAGAGACCTGTTTCCTGCACATGTTTGCTGCCTCTGAGAAACCTACTGGTCACAGCCATCCTAACAGATCCATGCTTATTGTGTTTGCAGCTTACTGTCACTCTCTGTGTCCACAGCCCTAATAAGCTGTCCCACCCCTACCTAGCTGAACCCCACCCTCACACTACATCTCCAAACATGAACGGCATGTATCTCCCTCTCCAGCCAGGCTGTCTCCTCTGCCCTTTTATTTGAACTGTGTTCCCCTCTGGCCCACACACAACCTTTTCCAGATTGCCTTGCACATGTCTAGCTCATTTTTGTTCAGTGCCTACATCACCAAAATTGGGCCAAGGACCCATATGTGCTGAGCAAAGAAAAGGTTGGCATGAGTCAGGCTCATCTCCTGACCTCAAAATTTTCAGAATTTTAGAGAATGATAATTTATACATAGAAATAAACCAGGACTCAGATAGAACTAGTTAAAATGAGAACAGAACAGGGCCCCCTGAATACCCAACAGCACCCTTGGGCAGGCTGTTGGTACTTATTTTTCTCAGGATGGGCCTGGTGTAGAGAAGAGGCAGCTATAAGCCAAGCCCCAGAGCTGGGTATGAATGTCCACTCTGTCCTGGTCTCTGGGGTAAGGCCAGGTGCTTCCTATGCTTGGAAATCATGACGGCTTTTACTTCGCTTTCCAGGATTCGTGCCAAAAGAAGAACTCAGCACACAGTCTTGGGAGCCGGTGTCGCAGGGAGATCCGAGTGAGTTAACTGACAGCTGGGAACCCGGGGCGGTTTCAACATCTCTCTCCTCTGCATACTGGCTTCCATTCAGACCCACCTCTCTCCTACCGCCGATCTATTTGGCTTCCATCTTCTGACACTTTGTTCTGAGGAGAATGGAGAACTTTTGAAGGATTTAAAGCATATGCACGAGGAGGAGAGGATCAAGGGGGCTTTTTAGTCACCATGGCAACAGGATGAAGACTGGGAAAGGAGGGGGGGCAAGGGTGGATGAAAAGAATTGACAGGCTGATCAGCAAGGGTGGGGCACTAGGGGAGTAATAGAAGCTGGGCCTTGGCGTTTGCCAGAACTCAGAGAAATTGGCAGAGTCAAGAGATACAGAAAAGGAAGAATCTCTAAGGGGTGGGGCAAGAGACAGGACAGTTTAAAACGACACCTGCGGGACTCTGGAGATCACTCAGCTGGTAAAGGCGTTTGCTGCAAAGCCTACTGGTCTGGTTCTGTCCATGAGGAAGAGAAGCTGCTCCCACGAGTCATCCTCTGAGCTACACACTGTGCCGTGGTGTATGCATGCTCTCACACACGCACTCGGTAGACACATAGATCTAATTCATATTGTAAAAAATGACTTGTGCGACTGGATAAATGTCACTGTGGTGAGGAACACAGGATGGACCAGGGTCAGGCTGTCTATGTCTGCCATTTGTCACGAGATAAATATTCGGTCCAATAGCGAGATCTAATCCTTAGACGAGATGGGATGGTTCAGTCAGAAATTCAGAGTCAGGGAGGAACATGACAGTGAATATTCATATTCTGTTGCTCTTCACCAAATTAAAGATGAAAAAGAATGTTGAATGGGTAATCAAATAAATGCCTCAGAAACGTTTCAAGTCAGAAGATGAGCTGTGGTTCACAGCAGAGACTCTTGTGTAGCTGTTACATGGGATGTAGATAAGGGTGAAACCAAACGGCACACATATGATGAGCCTTGCTAGGCAGGGGAGGAAACACCCGAGAGTGTCACAGAGGAGGGACTGGAGAGAGAAGGAACTCGGAGAAGCTTGGTCCCTTCCAACATACCAAAGAAAGTACTTACAAATCCTCCCAAAGCTGCCGCCAGCCGCCAGCCGCCAGCCGCCAGCCGCCAGCCAGCCGCCGTTTGACCGTCTCACCTCTGCTGAAGATGTTAGACTACAGATGCCCTTCTCTTGCCTCATACCCACTGTGTCAGACTCTCGCTCCACCTTGCTACTTTCCGTATGATCTGAGGACCAACAGCATCAGCAAGTCACCCTGAGATTCTGAAACAAAGATAGGGACAGAGCCTCCATCCCAGACCCGACTGACTGATTCTGCAGCCAAAGTTACCAGTGGTCCTCGAGTGGCTCGTAGGTTATTTTGTGGGAACTTACAACACCTGTGACCTGTGGGTGTTTCTGATAGATATCATCCAAAGTTACAAAACTTGGACCTGACATATTATATAGCCCAATGCATGAGTTTGTCTCTAGGAATGCATCATGGAGAAGTGTATCATAGAATGAAGAAAATCAGTGCATTGATTCATTGCGACACTACATCTGACCTTCTGTCCACATACAGAACCTTTCCTGTGGCCATAAATAAGACAGCAATACGGAACACCTCCTGGCACAATTCCACCCATTAATACTGATGTCAATCTCACACCAGCCTGCTGTCTTTCCGCAGAAGAAACTGCAGGGTCTTAGCCTGTATATGCCATGAGACAGAAGCATAGTCATTAAGAAATCCTGGGAGTTTGGAGACAGGGGCGTTTGCTCAGTAATAGAATGTTGGCCTAGGAAGTGCAACAAGGCCTCATGTTTGGTTCTGTCGATGGAAAAACAAAATCCTGGGAAGGGTTACAAAGGAGACTTCCGTGTCAGCCGTCAGCAATCAGGCCAGAGAGCCAAGAGAACTAAGCGGATACATTGCTTGCTTCAAAACTAACACGTTGTTCCTTAACACAGCTCAGGATGTAAGAAAATGATCAAAATGTACTCGAGGAACCCAAACGGATATTACCAAATCCTTGTTCTGTTAAATAAACTGAAGGGGACCCCATTATCCCCTCCTAGAATCGATTTTCCTGGATCTTAAATGGCAATAGTGAACTAATCTGCTGGTGTCTAGAAGGAAAACCTTGGTTCAGGAGTGCTTCTCAAACGTAGGGGTCATATTTACAGGCAAATCTGATTCTCTGTATTTGAGTGGATTCTGGCAGTCCATAGTTCCCACATACTGTTGGTGTTAGTGGACCAAAAGCCCTGAAGAACATTACTGCCACCTGCTGGCTATAATTCACATTGCAAAGCAAGGCCTAGAGCGCTGACCATTAGAGACAGTTCTGCCTGTCTTCTGCTTCATCTCTGAATTTAGTGAAGTCTTTAAACCAAATTTGGATTTCGTTTGTTTCCTGAAATTTTCATCTCAGAGGTTATTCTTGGATGTAAATATCATGGGAGAAAGTCAGCTAGACAGGGAAGGCTAGAAGGCACTTGTAGACTCAGGGTTAAAAGCTCTGAGATTTGCTGAAGAGCTAAGACACAAAATAGATAGAGTAGAGGCAGACAAGCATCCCGTGGTCTCCTCAAGACCGCCCCTGGTTTGCATAGCCGTTTCAGCACGTTCTCAGGTCCAACTCTCTCTCCACCCACGAATCTGCATCACTACTCATCAATAATTATTTCTAACCAATTTTGCTTCAAATTTTGTCAGCTCAGAAGCATTTAGTACCTTCAACAGCCCTTCCTTGCCTATGGCGCTTTTGTTAATGGAGGGCAGGCAACGCCAGCCCCAAGGAAGCCTTGCAGTTTTGGGACATGTGCGCAGTTTCTCCCCTGCCCACAAGGGGGTGCTAGCCATTGGGTGTTCTTGGATGCTGTAAATCAAAATTCTTTATTCTCCTGTGTCCCTTGGAAGTGTTTCTGAAATACTCTTGTCTCCCAAAAGCATTAATTCAATAATCTATTCTTTTTTTAATTAATCTTAAGGTTATATGGACTCCAATAAGTGCTTCTGCTCAGCAATGAACAGTCAGTTTTATCATGCTGAGTCGGTACCACTAGAGAGGAGACTATCAAAGACGTATTTGCTAGCCGGGTAGCATCCATTGAAAGGTTGAAGCTGGCCTTCAGCCCCGCCATCCCCCACAGTTCTCATTGTCTTCCTGCATGTCAGATCTTCCTTACCCCTGGTTTTTCTTTTCCACAGTTTTGATTACCCATCATCAACTGCGATCTAAAAATAGTAAATGGAAAATTCTAGAAATAAATAACCCCCAAAGTTTTATTAGTTTTTATTATAGTATATTGTTATAATTATTCTGCTTTGTTATTAGTTATTGCTTGTCTGTTAGTGTATGTAACTTATAAATTAAATTATATATATAAGCTATATATAGTTTAACTTATATAATACACATTCATATGTATAGTTTCATTCATACCAGTGAATGTATATTATATATAAATATTATCCATATGTGTGTGAAAACAACTAAATTATATCATTTACTCCATTTTTTTTCTATATATTTCCCTGAGTGGGTGCACTGAGAGACAAGATGCCTAGGTAGGAGCACTCGGAGCCAAGCAGAATGACAGCATCCTTTTCTATCCCTCAGACTGCAAAATTGACTTGTCATTCTTAATTGATGGGAGCACCGGTATCGGCAAGCGCCGCTTCCAGATCCAGAAGCAGTTCCTAGTGGACGTTGTCCAGGCCCTTGACATCGGCCCTGCCGGTCCTCTCGTGGGTGTTGTTCAGTATGGGTAAGTGCTGAGCCTGGCTATCACTGCACTCCTAACTTCAAGCCACAGTGTGTCCTGAAGCATGGATTCATTCTCTTCTCTAATGCAAATGAAAAAATAAAAATGGAAGCAATCCAGCTGCCACTGAGGAAATATGAGCCTTCGCGAAGGGGAAAGAAAGGTTAATAATACATGCTCGTGAGTAAAAGCCATTTGAGCTCTCGTGATTGCTATAAACAGTATTCATTTGTAGGGATTAAAAGTACTGGGTGCAAGCCAAGAATAAACTGATTAGACTATCCCCTGTTTCTTTATCTCTAGACAAAGAAAGCTAAATTCCCCTTAGACTTGACTATGAAGACATTTGTTTGAGAGGTTATAACCTGGGTAAGATGCTAGCAGCCACAGTGCTTTAGGTTGTACTTTTTTTTTTTTTAAAGATTTATTTATTTATTTTATGTATATGAGTACACCATTGCTCTCTTCAGACACACCAGAAGAGGGCATCACATCCCTTTACAGATGGTTGTGAGCCGCCATACAGTTGCTCGGATTTGAACTCAGGACCTCTGGAAGTGCAGTCGGTGTTCTTAACCACTGAGCCATCTCTCCAGCCATAAGTTGTACATTCTTTTTCCTTCAAACAACCTTAGGCTTTCCCAAGTATATTGATAAAGTCCACCAGGTGACAGGGAAGCCCCAGAGCACAGACAGGGGGGCTCCACCAGTTGGCTGAGCACTGAGATGACTGATCCTAATCCATCTGGTTATTTCATTAAGGGTAGGGCTTAAGGGTCCGTAGCAACATTCCAAACCCGAGCTTCTTTTCTCTAATTCGGAATAATAAATCAATCCTAGTTCAGATATGGATGCGTTTCTCCCTCCTCCAGAACCCAGATAGGACAGGCCATAATCGAAAGAACGAAACACACATAAGTCTCCATTTGTAAGCACATTTCGAGCAGGATGTCTGATCAACAGCTCTATATGCTAGCCATAAGGGGATTTGGTTACCCATGATGCTTTTCCTCCTCACATACCTGTAGTGTTTGTAGCCCTTAGAATCAGAAAGCAGCACAGAGCTCAGTGCTCTTGCCCCAAAGCTTCAATGATGGTATGGCCCTTCCTTCTGAATAAAAATAAGCGATGCTCCAACCCCTCCATACGCCTCCCAGCTGGTGAGCATCCTGAGGGCTGCCCAGAGCAGTTGTGGTACAAAGACCTTAGCAGGTGTCTGGGTTGCTAGAAACATGCTCTACTTTGAGTCACAAGAAAAATAAGTGAAAACGCTTTCTTTGTCAAATAACTTATAACACGTATATTTCCAGAATTAAATTTGACCACATTTGTTCCTCTTTTCTATTTCTGTCAGGAAAAATTAGTTGCTTGGCTAACTGGCACTTATAAATAGTTAAGAGTCGATCGGAAATAACCAACACTGCAAATGCCACCAATCAGTGTTTATGACCTATTGTATGGTTTTGACTTGAAATCTGGAAGAAAAAAAGAAAAAGGTGGTTTTGGGGGTTATTGTTTTCTTGTTCTCCAAATGTCAGCCCATTTTCATTCCTATGTTATTTTCTAAGATAGCAAATACAGAGCGAGCCTTCCTATAAAGAGCACATATAAGTATTTAGTGCCAGACGTCCTAGTCAATTGTATTGGGAGATTCGAAGCTTGCTGTGTTATCTCGTATCAGAAATAGCTGATTTAAAAGCTGTGTGCACCTGGGTTGGCGTGAGAGGAAAATAAGGTGATGAATATGTAAGGGGAAAGAAAAATGGCAGAGGGATGGTGTGTGCCGACAAGAATGAGGATCAAATAGTAAGTGTGGCAGGGCAGCAAAAGCGATAGACGGTCCCTCTACCCCGAGACAGTTTGAATGTGGTCTCAGGTCATGTGTCAGCAACTTAACTCTCAAAGCAATGGTGATGCGAGGTGGTGATAGCCAGGGGTACTTAGCGATAGACTCACTGGGAACACCCAGGGGTACTTAGCAATGGATGCACTGGGGATGACCAGGGGTACTTAGCGATAGATGTACTGGGGGTGCCCGGGGTTCTTAGCAATGGACACACTGGGGACAGCCAGGGGTACTTACAGTGGATGTACTGGGGATGGCTGGGGGTAGTTAGCGATGGGTGCACTGTGGACAGTCAGGGTTAGGGATAGACTTGTGCCATAATCAAGGGACCAGCTTAGTTATCAAGACGGAAGGATTGTTATGAAAATGACTTTGTCCCTTACCCTCGGCCATCTGCCATGGCATGGCGTAGCACTAAACCCTTCTTCAATCTCCAGAAACATAAGAAATAAAATTGATTTTCCTAATAAAATACCCCACCTGCAGCATCCTCATACACAGAAGGAGCACGGCCCCTCCCCCAGTTCTCTCCTCCGTTTGTGATCACGATTTGGAAGAAAGCCTTGATTTCCAATTCACTTCCTAAACGTGCTCCAGTGTCTGCCTTTTCTCCAACTGTATTAATTCAATTTAAAGCATTTAGGGCAAACGTGCATCTGTCCCTCTGTTTTATGCTCCTAGAAACTAATCTGTCATCTTCGCCTTGTCTGTAGCAGGGTGGGGAGGGAAGCGTTGTGAACCGGCTGACAGGGAATCTGAATTCAGACCTTAGCCCTGCTGGAGGACCTTACGCAATCACTTAACCTCTCCGTGTAAGTGCTGACACCTGTAAAATATGGGGTCAACTGATGATTTATTAGGGCTCTGCCAGCTCTGGCATTGTATAATTCAATGGCTGGCTCAGAAGAAAGCCAATAAATGGATGATGGGCTAACAGGCCTGCAAGCTTCTTCCTCTTGCTCGCAGCCCCAAATTGGAGGGTGGCCTGACAAGGCCAAAAGGAGTCACGCTATCTGGCTGAAATTGCTCTTTATTGAAAGTGCACCGTGGTCCCGCCTCCCATCTCTCCTCAGTCCTTTCATTACTAAATGGCATTAGGAGAGAAGGAATGGGTGGGAGAGACTGGGCCAGGTGCTGCTGGGCTCAGATCTGCGGAGCTGGGCAGGGAAAAGCTTGTTGGGTGGGAATCTGATTCTACTCATGGCCTTGGGGTTCTCACCAGGTCCACCTGCCTTCTGTGTGAGTTGGGGTTCCTCAGAGGAACAGAACCAATAGGAAATGTGATTATTTGAATGGATTTATTTGATTGGCTTACACAATTAGAGTCCAGATAGTCCCATAGAAGCTGCCTGCAGGTTGATGAGCCAAAGAAGTCAGTAGCTGTAGCCTCAGAGTAAGAGAAAACAATGATAGTTTAAGGCTCCATCTGAGGCCAGATGCTTGCCTCCTGGAGAACTGCTGGTCCACAGCAAACACTGAAGAAGCTGCCATCCATGGGCAGCAGAACAACGCACACAGCTCATGACGATGCATGCACCAGCCCCCCTCCTTCTGCTTTAAGTTTTATTTATTATTTATGTGTGTGTGTGTGTGTGTGTGTGTGTGTGTGTGTGAGAGAGAGAGAGAGAGAGAGAGAGAGAGAGAGAGAGAATATGCAATCACACACATGCCATGCACACATGTGTAAGTCAAAAGACAACTTGCAAGAGGTGGTCCTCAATTCTTCCGCCATGGCTCTAGGGTCCAAATCCTGGTTGCCAGACTTGCTTTGCAAGCACGTTTACATATAAAGAAATTGTGCTACCCCTTTCTCTGCTTTTCTATTCCCTCCCAACCCCCAGACTGTCCATTGCCAACAGTACATTCACACCCTGGGTGGCTCTTCTTCAGTCCGTTTAGACCCACATACCAAAATTATCTGAATGCACTGTCTCTCGAGATGCACCTGGACGCATGCCGAGCATATCGCTAGGTATCTGCACCCCCACATGCAGACAAAACCATCCCTTTACCTTAGAATCATGGAGCCTAAAGACTCCTGGTTTTACCTTGCTGTTGTGAGGTCTCCAGGCTCCGCCCAGAGCTGCCTACCAGAGGAGGGAGCGGAGGTTGAGAAGGACCGGAGGAGACCTGATGACAAATCATCTCCACCTCTCAGGCACCCACCATCATTTCCACTGTTGCTGCCCCACACAGCTTTCCCGAGGAGTTCCTCAGGGCAGCTGACTCAGAATTCAGACTTTGAAGTTTAGACTACAAGATTTCAACTAAGAACTTTCAAGTCCTGTGCCAAGTAGGAACAACAGGAAGTAAGAAAAGCCCAAGATGTATAAAGTTGTGCAATGCATCACATTGGATGCTTCAGGAACCCCATCTGAAAGATCCTATGGACACAAAGAACAGGCCCACAGTAGCTTAGTGAAGTGAACTGATGGTCGAGGTGTGTTCACAGACTGAGGAAGCACTGGTCACTCTCTGGTTGTCTCTTGGGCTCTTTGCTTGTCCATTCTATTCTCCTATTAGAGATCAGCATTTTCTACCAGGTCTCTCTCCCCTCTTAACTCCTGCACAGCCCATCAGCCATAATCATGACATCCTGTCACCCACCATGGCTGCCTCCCACTGTCAGCACATGCCTCCAATACAGCAGGTGGCATGTGGTGAAACATCACAAGGCTTTCCTAAGAACACCCACTAAATGCCCAACTGTGGGAAGAAGGCAATTACCAGGCAGGTTAATCCTTCAAATGTCAAACAAAATCGACTTCAAAGGCAGACCGTTTCTCATGCACTAGAAAAGCA
This sequence comes from Rhynchomys soricoides, assembly GCA_019843965.1. Taxonomy (NCBI): domain Eukaryota; kingdom Metazoa; phylum Chordata; class Mammalia; order Rodentia; family Muridae; genus Rhynchomys; species Rhynchomys soricoides. The sequence goes on along the minus strand of JADRCH010000014.1, from coordinate 14,606,040 downwards.
GTTTACAGTTGACACTTCCCACCAGTCAGAAACTCTGTGCTAGAACCCAAGATCACAGATCAAGGCCCCATCTTGCACACGCATTCTAAAGTTAAAATTATGCAACCAACAGTCATATGATTATACTTAATACCAAGAGGTACACAGAGGAAAGCCCAGCCAGAGCTTGTTGTTGCTAGGTAAACTCTAGCAGGCAGGTGACTGCAAAGAGCATGCAGCTTGCTGTGTAGCTCAGCCTACATCCACAGATGCTAACTGCCCCCCAGAACATCCACAAGTCTAACTGACCCCTGGCATTCACAGGTCTAACTGCCCCCCAGAACATCCACAGGTCTAACTGACCCCTGGCAGCCACAGGTGCTAACTGCCCCCCAGAACATCCACAGGTGTTAACTGCCCCCCAGAACATCCACAGGTGCTAACTGCCCCCCAGAACATCCACAGGTGCTAACTGCTCCCCAAAACATCCACAGGTGTTAACTGCCCCCCAGAACATCCACAGGTGTTAACTGTCCCCTAGAATATCCACAGATACAAACTGACCCCTAGACTTCAGATTTTCATTTTTTCATTTTAGCTCTATAAGTGTGCATTTTCTCTTGGACGTCATTGCCAACTCCAGAACATCCAAGTAAGAAAATTGGTTCCTTTGCCCTTGGGTTTCTGGCAGCTGTCTCCTTTGTAGGCTGTGACTTGTGCATCACCTCCTATGTTTTCTTGCTTTTCATCCCCATGATTTTCAGCCTTGAAGACTTGCAGTCACATAGTGTGGACCAGTAGGCATGCTGGACCCTTCTGTGGATCAGTGGCACCACCTATCCGCGGACAGTCAGAGTGGAGGGAGGAGGTAAAGGCTGCATGGCAAGTGTAACAGAATAGTGGCCCTAACAGCTATGCAAATGTCTGAAGGCTGTAAACCAAAGAGACCTTTTGGGCACAATTAGAGAGAGATGGTCACCCAGCTGACCCCATATAACAAGTCTGTGAAATCAGAGGACCTTTCTTAGCTGTTGTCCACCAAGGACACCCACTGGAAGATTAGAGAGATGCTTATTGCAGGCTTTGAGAACAGAGGAGGTCATAAGCAAGGTGCATGGACATTCTCCTGAGGATGTGCACCCTGGCAGCACCTTCGACTCTGAGCTCCAGACCTTGGGAACTGTGAACCAGATGTGTATTGCTTAGCCCTGCGTCTGCAATAGCGGTGACAAGAAAAAATACAGCTGGCAGTGTATTTCCCCTGCCATGGGTTGTGTCTGCACCAAAGCAAGGAGTGGGAGGGACCAGGCATGCAGTGCAGCAGGGCTGTGGCTGGCAGATGTGAATCACAGCACACACATGCAAGCACACGAACACCATGCACATGTGCATCTTCCTGAGTGAGAAGGGGCAGCCTAGGCTTAACTTCACACTAGCATCACCACTTCTAAGAAATGCTTCTTACTTCCTCCCAGGCCATGATAGGTATGGTCTCAGATATGCAGAACAGAATTAGGCGAGGGAATAAGAACTTAAAATAGATCCTTTAAGCTCTTGTTCCTGTGAACTTGATCTGTGGCCACCATGAGAAGCATTGATGCCCCAAGGTTAGGGTGGAAAGCACTGCCTCACTTCCCAAGAACAGCACTGATGCATGCAAGCTTCCAGGAGCTAACAGAATCCTAACACAGCCAACCACCTCCCTGAGCTGACTCTCTGTGCCTCTTGAAAAGACCCCACCTAGTCTCTCACTTCTCTCAGAGAGATAGGCAGACAAGCCGAGTAAGCTCTGGTCCTTAGAAAGACTGAGTCTTCAAGAGCAGTGACCTGAAAACACAACACCCAAAGGAATATTGGGGGCTGGGGAATGGCTCATAGGGTAAAAGTGTTGTCACACAAAAAATGAGAACCCTAGTTTCTATCCCCAGAATCCATGTAGAAATCTAGACACTGCAGCATGCATTTGCATTGGAAGTGAGTCTACATGGAGATGGGAAACAGGAAAGGCAATTCAGGAGACTCCTGGGCCAGCTAGAGCCTGCCGTGTGCAGTGCAAACATGACTCTGTGCCTCAAAACAAGGTAGAAGGCAAAGACTGACAGGAGAGGTTATCTTCTGACATCTACACATGTTCCATGTACATGCTTACCCACACTTACACACATGCACATACATATCCCATATGCATGCATCATATACCACACACAGACAAACACACACAGAGAGAGACACACACAGAGGAGTCACACACACATCATAAGAGAGAGAGGATTTTTAAAAAGAATCTTGGGCTTTTTCTTCTCTCTGTGTGAGGTCTAATCTTAATTGTCAACTTGCCTACATCAGAAATTAACTGGGACCCAAGTTACTGGGAGATCTGGTGAGGCATTGTCTTACTAATCTTATTAAAGGCAGGAAGACTCATCTTTAAACCTGGGCAATCCCAAATAAAAGGACACGGAAGAAGGAAACTTTGCCTGCTTACCCTCACTCATGCTGGCAAGTTCATCTATCTTGTTGCTATGACTAGTGTTAACCATGCTCTTCAGGATTTCAATGTAGACAGAGGATCAGAAGTTCTCCAGGAATCTCCAGGACTCTAACACCATATTAGGGCTACTCAAACATTCAGCCTCATGGATTGAACAACTGCCAGATTTTCAGTTAGCCAGTCTAATGAATCCCATACATATATGTGTGTGTGTGTGTGTTATATTGTATATATAATATATAGTATATATAATATGATATATATACTTTTAATATATTTTATAGAAATAAATTGTATCTACTATAGAGATATATGGTATATTGTATATTATATATTATGTGTTACATATTAAAAGGAAATTTATTAGACCAGCTCATATAGTATACATATATATATATATATTACATATATATAATATAATATATTACATATAATATATATTCATTCTATCAGGTCTGTTCCTTTAGATAACCCTAACACGCCCTCCTGTGCAGTTCTTGAGGGACATACAAAGCAACCATACTTGGCTTTGCCAGTGATTTCTGTGAACTCCTATCATACATTGGCTGGGCTTGTGCAGGTGGTCTGAGACCACCCTCCCTCTTGAAAAGTGGACAGTCATCTTGGTGCACATTAGAAACATTTAGGGAGTCATTAAAAATTCTGACGTCCGTGCCAACCATCAGTTCTATGAAATCATAATTTCTACATGTGGAGCCAAGGTATCACTAGCTTCTCAGGTAATTTTTACAGCCTATGCTGCCATCATGTGAACCCCATGTTACTGACCACATGCCTCCTCCTAGGAAACCAATCACAGGGCTGTGGGGCTCCATTCCATTCTTCTCTGTCTTTCTCTCCCCTTCTCTAGATATCTCTCTTTTAAGACTTAGTTTTATTTTTAATTGTGTGTATTTATGAGGGGCTATGTAAGTGTGTGTATAGTTGTCCATGGTGGCCAGAGAGGGCGTCAGAGCCAGAGGTACAGGTGTGAAGTGCTGGACATGAGCCCTGAGAACTGAACTCTGGTCCTCTGCAAGAGCAATGCACCCTCTCCATCACTGAGACACATCTCTAGCTCCTCTTCTCTAGACTTCTGTTTACTCTTCTCCCTTCCTCATCACTGGCAACCTTGTTGCTTACGTTCTGGATTTGTAAAGCATCCATTAAGACTCGCTACTTAAGCCGGGCGCCGGTGTGGTGACACATGCCTTTAATCCCAGCACTTGGGAGGCAGAGGCAGGCGGATTTCAAAATCGAGTCTAGCCTGGTCTACAGAGTGAGTTCCAGGACAGCCAGGGCTACACAGAGAAACCCTGTCTCAAAAAACCAAAAAAAAAAAAAAAAAAAAAAAGACTCGCTACTTAGTGATCCACATAGAGACAACCTCAGACCTCATGTTAATTCTCCAGAAGCAAATCTACATCTTAACATGACCCAAGGTGACCAGAGCCATGTGAGCTTGGGAAGCTATGCTGACTAGATATTCCAGCGCTCACCTGGGGAGGCCCCAACGTGGTTCCAGATTAACATTTGCTGTGCCAGTTGCTTCTGGGGGGACTCCCAGGTCATCAGATGGAATGTCCCATTTTCTCCAGTATGGTTCAACCTCCTCCTCTTGCTCCCTGTCAGGATGTCCAGATGCTGCTGCACACTGGACTGGAAGGATGAAGCAGAGTCTGGAACAGGCAGGTTTCTGGTGTGTGGGTTGCGGGGAGCGGGCGTTGTTCTCTGCCTTTCTTCAATGAAATACCTCTTTGACACGATCTTAGTTGTACATATATCTTTGTTAGGGGTGGGCTTATATGCATACACTTTATTTGGGGTGAACAAAGGGTTATATAGTTTGGGGGAAGTAGGGGAGCATATCCAGGGTGGACAAAGGTCATTGACTGAAGGCTCAGGTACTGAGATGCCTCAATAGCATGGGGAGGCATTCCAGGAATCTCAGGTGCAGGACTATGTGACGGGGGTTCAGGATCTTCCAGAAAAGGAGAAACCCCGCTGACAAAGGGAGTCTGCCATTTTGCATCGAGCTCAGGGCTATCCAGTGATGTCAGACCTCAACCTTAGCAGCAGGGTTTCTGGACACTCCAGCAAAGAATGATTAAGATGGGTTTATTTTCTTCTCTTTGGAGAATACTGCTATTAATTACATAAAAACTCAATTCTGGATGACTCTATTCCAACCGTTCTGCTGCCAGTGTCAAAAGGCCAGTGTCCATTGTACAAAGTCCCTCAGCCGGCTGGCCCAGGCCACATGCACTAAGGCTGGCAGTAGCTTCTCTAGGGAAGCTCAGAGCTGTTGAGGGGTTGGTGCCAGAATCATTTTCAATGTGAACCCTCCAGGGGTAAGTCTATCACCTTCCCTGCACCCACCAGCAGGTTCCCTGGAAACATTTCCTGTTCTCACAGGCATGCTTCATCCCATGGACCACATCCACACCATCCCTATTTCAGCCCATGATCTAGATTAAATGGCTAAATATAGATTATTTTATAATAAACAGAAGGCAGCTTGGCTCTGCATTATTTTCTTTGCACTAAGCCTAGTTCTTTTTCCAAATGTAGAACAATTTTATCCTTAAACTGTAAGCCTCTTTTATTTTTTTTCTCTTGTTTTCAAAGTGTATCTCTGATCCTGCTGAGGCAGGAAAATGTGGTTTCATTTCATGAGAACTTGTAATAAAATTAAAAATTCAAAAATTGCCTACACAAAAATATTATGGGCATCAACTTTTAAATGTTCTTTTTCCCTGTTTTCTGTTTTCATAACAAAATACCTGATGGTTGTTAATTTATAAGAAAGATAATTTTATTTAGCTCACATTTCCAGTTGTTTGAATGTACCACTTTTGCCTGACTCTCATGAGGAGCTCATGGGGGACGGGGGGGGGGGGGAGCTGTGATAACAAGGGGCAGAGACGCACATGAGACACATTCTGAAGAAGAACTATCAGGAGGTTACAGGTTCCTCACAACTACCCATTCTTGTGAGACCCAATCCAGTCCCTAAAGGTCTGCATTAATTCCTTCCAAAGATGGTTTCCTCAGTATGCAGATACCCTACACTAGGGGCATGTCTGACACCTACCTATCTTAGAGATTCTGCCATGTCAACACCATGACTCTGAAGATCAAGCCCTCAACACATGAACTGTTCAGGAGAAGTAGCATCTAAGCCATAGCAGCCCTGTCTGAAGAATAAGCAGGTAACTGTGTCAGGCAGCCAGCCTATCCATCCTGGAAAAGACCAAGCACACCCATGCATTCCTATGTTCTTCCCTCAGAGCTGCCATAAACTTACAGGTTAGCCATCCACTCATTCCACTGATTTAATCAGAACAAAATTTGATAAGCATTTACTGTTTACAGTGTACTAAGCCATTCTGCCCTGTGCCATTAAAAAGAAATATTGATATAAGATTTATCTAAGTAATTTGATTACTTGTTCCAGGAAGACCCTTGGTGAACCAATTCCAAGTCTTTGCCAATAATCATAATCACCATCAATTCAACCATTGGGAAGGGTTTCAGAGGTCCCATGTCCAACCTTTTAATCCACTCAGATAATAAATATATGTGATAGAGTTTCTTCTCTTTAGGACTCCACAGTCTAGTTAAGGAGGCAATATTTGTAAAGAGATGACATTAAATAAAATGAAAAGCACTTTCATCAAGTGTGCGACTAGCTGGACTGTGTGCTTCTAAGGACCATTCTGTGTGTTATGTGTAAACGCACAATGTAGTGCAGGAAGGTGGAGACTGGGGCGGAGCTCTGAGGCAGAGTGCTCTACTACACAGACAATGAGCGGAGGAAGAAGACAGCTGGGCCTTTCCTCCTCTCGTGGGTGCATTCCCAGTATGTAGTTTCTCCTGTGTGCTAAGCACTAGGGATCCAAAGTCAGGAGGATAACCTGCCCTTGCATTACAGTTGAAACTCAAGATTTGTGTATCTACTTATCTGTAAATTGGCTGACTCACTAAAATGCACATTCATTTTAAAACCATGTTAGTAGGGTTTTCATAATCATTTCTGGTAATATGCTGAGGTGGGGGGAAATATTTAGTTACCTGACTAAACACAGTTGAATGAGGTAACAGATGGCCTCGCTGTCTCAGCTCTAGAGTCATCGTAATAGTTGATTTATAGTTCTCGCTGTGTGTGCGTGCACACTTTGCTTTGAGACTGCTATTTTAAAAGTAAAAGAAAGCTAACATGCGGTTCACAGAAACATGTTTGCCAGGTAAGCACATGTGGGCATAAGCCACCTGCATTAAGTACAGGTGGGCATGAGTGGCCTACAGGTAAGCACAGATGAGCATAATTTACCTACAGTTAAGAATAGGTGGTCATGAATCACTTGCATTAAGTACAGGTGAGCGTGAGTCACCTGCAGATAAGCACAGGTGGGCATGAATCACCTGTAGGTAAGCACAGGTGGGCATGAGTCACCTGCAGGTAGCACAGGTGGGCATGAATTGCATACAGGTAAGCACGGATGGGCAAGGGTAACAGTGATGTTGGTTGTGGACTCAATGTTCATGAGTCAGTAGTTTGGTCCTTTGGGAAAAGGAGATGTGCCAATCTGGAGGTGAGTGTACTCCAGACAGTGCTGAAGAAATGTCTACAATGTAATGAAGGTGTGAACTAGGAACAAGCCTGAGTTCACAGACTCATGAGAGGGGAGCTGACTGAAAAGCAAACAAAAGCCAGTCTGGTCTGCATAGAGAGTTTCGGGCTAGCTTAGGCTACATATGAGACACTATCTAAAAACAAAACAAAGAACCAGAAGAGAATATGGGCTATGATTCAATGTGGGGAGCACTAGTTCTAGTGTCATTTCTGTGGCTGTGATAGGATACTCTGACAAAAAGTAACTTAGGAGAAAAGGGATTTGTTTCAGCCTGTACTTCCTTGTTGGAGTACCATACTGAGAAGTCAAGGCAAGAATTCAGCACAGCTCAACACAGCCAAGAACAGCGAGACAATAATGGAAGCAGGCCCAGTAATTAACTAACCTTCCCTACTCTTAAAGGTACAGAGCCACAAACCAGGGTATGGTGCCCTTGACTCTTAGACTGGGCCTTTCCACATCAGTTATGGCGACCAAGACAATCCCACACAGATATACTCATAGGCTGACCCAATGTAGACAACCTTCACTAAGGCTGTCTTCCCAGATTCTTCTAGGTTGTATCAAGCCAACAATTAGAGTTATCACAGTGCATGCACACAGTCTGAGTCCACCACAGAAGAAAACTGGTTCATAGTCTGCCTTGCTGTGAGGCTAAAAGTCAAAAAAGTTTAAGTCACATTGCGTGCCCATGAGGAAATGCTCAACATTTTTAGCTACTGTTTTATTTATCACATTCCCTTCAAAGGCCCACTCCCAGTGACCTCATTCCTCCCACTGCCTCAGGGTTTTACTACCTCCTGATAATGCTAGTCCCAACACAGGAGCCTTTGAGAGACTGTCCAGATCCAAATAGAACCTTAGCCATTCAGTCAGGAGGCCAAAGTCTAAAGCTGGGACTATCAAGGAGAGAAGAGCTATGAGAGACGGGTAAGAGGCAGGTCTGACTGGATGTGACATTTGATGAGGGGAGTGCCAAGTACTGGATGGCTCAGGGAGTCAAGGAATACAGAAGAGAAGTAGAGTTGAGCAGAGCAGACCGGAAGGAGACGCTTTCAGTTTGGGAGCTACCAAACCTGAATGCCTTCTGATGGAGATAAGTGGGAGTCCTTGCATGTATACCTGGTGTTCAAGAGAGGGAATTTACCAGTGTGCTGACCACTACTGACAAGTTGAGAAGGTGTCCATGGCAGACAGCATCCAGGAACCCAGAGTAGAGATACTCAAAAATGGGACAAGAAATGTTGTTTATTTGGTACTGTTCATTGGGGATCTTTGTGTGCCATGCACTATGTGATATGCTATGAATTAAGACAGTTGAGTCCGCTGGGGCTGGGAGTGAAGGGAGAATAAAGAACCACGAAAATGGAAATCAGAGAGACGACTCAGGATTTCACTAGAATATAGGAAATCCTAAAATGGATGAATAATCAAATCAGAGAAAGGTAAGGAGAGTTAATTGGTAAGTTGTAATTAAATCATGAATGCTTTGAAAACCAAAATATAAAGTCTAACCATAGGAGTGCATCTTTCTTAGCATGATAAAACAACTAACCTTTGAAGGAAATATCTCATAGTTCTGGGGTTCAAGGGCAGGGCCTGGTGGGGTCTCTCAGAAGATAGTAAGAGGTAAGAGTACAAGCCAATGGGGCCATCACATTGACAATCAGTAAGCCAGGGAGCAATTCAAAGTTCAACCTCACTCTTGTGATGACCCACGGGAGTCCAAGGCTCCCACCACGGTCACCACAATCCCTTCAACTGCTCTTCAGCAGTGATCTCAGCACGTCTCACCAGACCTGCACTCATCAAGATCTTACGATCACTTACTACTGCCACCTTAGGGACTAACCTCCCAAGATGTGAAACCAAAATAATATTCAAACCACAGCAAGGAGCTTCGTTCATTCATTCATTCATTCTTTCTAGATTCTGGAGATAGAAGCCAGAGCCTAACACATGCTCACCAGGCATGAGCTAACTTTGATGCTGTGGATTAATCCGTGAGCTTTGCACTTGTGAGGTACATTCTCCACCACTGTTCTACATCCAGAGCCCCTGAGGATTTTTGAGCAGAGCAGACTTACAGGCAGAGTTAGAACAGAAGGAAGAGCCCTCTGGCAGATGCTACTGTCGGCACTGCTGCAGCTAGTAGAATTTCATAATAGAATCAGGAATAAAAGTTAAGGTGGGCAGAACTGCTGGGACATGGTGGATGAGGGCGTGGGAGCATTATGTGAACAAGTACCAGGTTTGAGGCAATGACTGGAGGCAAAAACAGCATTTACAGAACTGCTCTGAAGGTAGCAGACCCTTCAGATTGCTAACACCTGCCTCTTGGATAAGCGCATCTTCTGGACATAGCTAACATCAGCTTGAGACAGTGAAGGAGGTTAGACATAAGAAAGGAAGAGGGATAGGAAGGAGTCAGAGAAGGCCTCCTTTGTCTGAAGTCCTGAGGACTAGGTAGTCCCCTGTGGACCACACTGCAGTTCCAAGATCATGCTAAGAATGCACCTCAGAGTTCTCACTCCAAACTGTCCAAGCAGCGCTCAGTGCTGGAAAAGTTTTCAAAAGACCTCCCACCTCTTTAGAACTTGGTCTCACAGCCTGTCCTGAGACCTATGATGTGCAGGCTCCCTCATTCATCTAGGAGTTTCAAGATGACAGAATGTTTGAACCAAATAAGGGCTCTTTGGAAGCATGTAGCCCTGTGTAGCCGCATAGTATGTGCACCAAGGGGTCTGCTCTGCCTATGCCTCCAGAGATATATCCTTGCTTCACTGTGACTGGGGGTGCACACACACCTGGCACAGGCTTCACCCCTCTGGTACTCCTCCACACCCTCTGCTTGACACTTTCAAGCCTGTTCTCATTGCTCTCCCACACATGCATACTTGTCTCTAGGGAAGGGTCCTAATTCTGTCTCACCGGTGAAATCACTCTGGATCTGTCCCAGCTGTCTCTTTTCAGCCTTCAGGGAGATGACATTGACCTTCTGGTGATATTTTACGAATGTCACCTACTTGCAGGAGTCACAAGATGAGACAAGTACAGTGGTCTTTCTGGTACCACTATTCAAAATTGGTTCCAGTGCTAGGGGGCACCCAGGGCACGGCTAACAGCTGAGACTCTCTGGTTGTCCAGGGCATGACTAACAGCTGAGACCCTTCCTGCAGAGGGTCTAAACGAGAGACATTGAGAACTCACTGCTCCCCTCTCTATGGTAGAATCCCACTGGACATTAGCAAAGTGACTGTTTGATGATGTTTTTATCTCTGTAAAGAAGCTGGAACCCAAAGATGTAAATGACTCCTCAAGATTACACAGCTAGACTGAGAGATCCCGGGAATGGAGAAATTGATGTCCTGACTCATATGCTCTCCGATGACCCCACTGAGCCATCCAATCCAATGCTCGCACAGTGGCCCTAATTAAGCCAAATGGACCACAAAACCAACCCAAAAGTCATCAATCTGGGAAATGGAGCAATAAAGGTCAGATGGGGGTGTGGGTGGCAGCGAGGTGGGTGGGAGAAAGATAAGAGTCTAGAGGAAAGAAGATGGTCAGAACACATCATATACACATAAACATGTAAGATGTTGTCAGGCAACAAAAGCAAGGGGAAAAAAGGCAAGTCCATCACTGAGGAGGATAAACTAAAGAGAGCTTTCCTCCTGCTCTGAGAAGCAGCAAAAAGATCGCAGAGCCATGACGTGGCACACTCAAAAGTAGAATTCAACCTTCCAAGCCTGTCCCCAGTGGCCTACTGTCCTTGCCTTGCCTGTGGAGGACCCTTGTCTCGTCCCCTTGTCCTCTGAGGAGCACTTCATGAACACTGAGTCAGGTGTTGTCACGGCATCCATTTTGTTCGAATGTGAAGGAACCCACCATGATATCTGCCTTCCTCCGGAGGCGGATAACTTTCCAGCTAACTCTCATTTCTTGTTCTCTTTAGAGACAACTCTGCTACCCAATTTAACCTCAAAACTCACATGAATTCTCAAGATCTGAAGACAGCTATAGAGAAAATTACCCAGAGAGGAGGCCTTTCTAATGTAGGTATGTGACCCAGATTCGAGTAATTCTCCCTTGTTACCATGGTGCACCTTATAATATTCTATATTGGAGGTGGAGGGGAAAAAAAAACCATCAAGAATGACACACAGCTTCTGTATCTTTCCTAATGTGTTACCACGGATTCAGGTACAAAATGGTCGGAACGCTCATGCCTCTGACTTCCTACCCATCTGGTTCTTTGGTTGCAGCCAAACTCCTCAAGTCTAGCAGGACAGCTGTTGTGACTACTTTATGGCTGGCCTCTAAGCTGCCAACCAGTTAGTACTAAATGTTGTCTCCAGTTCTACTCAGGAGGTCCTTTGGGGGTGGTCTTGTTCCCATCAAAGGTGTAGTGGTGACTTTGCGGAGAGCTGAGTCCCATATTTGAAAATGAATCTCCTATAGTGTCTAAACCTTAGGAGGGGTGGATGCCACTAAAAGTCCAAAGTCTAGTTCTCAGTGGACAGTTCCAGAAGTTCCATTTTACCTGTTCACCCAGAGATGGCTGGACAAGAGGGAATGTTTCCACACCAGCCATGCCCAAAGACTGGAAGGAAGGCTGGTCGAGCTTCAGGGAACTCCAGCTCTTTAAGGCTGAAGAAATTCAAGTGCAAGTTACAGTAGTTTGTGTGGACTGAAGCAGTGAGCAGAACTAAATTCCACAGAGCATCCTCGGAGTTACAGAGTATCTGAATAATGAGTTCCCTCCTTCTCATCCTCTCTGTAGTGACCAGAACATTAGTATTTGGCAAATGCAGAATCCTTCACCAAAGTGCAATGCTAAATAACCACTAGCCAAGTCACCAAATCCATGTCTGTAAATTCACATTACCTGCATCATAAGCATGATAGAAGGGATTGCATATTTGTGTCAAATTTATCACTTACACAAGCAAAACTTCAATGAGAAAAACCTGGCAAGGCATTCAGCTCCCCCAGTGAGGTCAGAGAGGTGCCCCGGTTGGTATACATTTTCCGAGAGTGATATGTTCTCACTCTGCCTCTGCATCATGACGGAGTTCAGTGAACATAGTCTATGGAACTGAGGCACATGGGGATTTGGTCTATAGAGGAGCACAGATGGGGCTAAGGAAGCGCTGGAGTGTTTATAATGACTTCTCAAGATGTTGTCCGAACGAGGGACAGTGAGGGCACTGTTACCTCTTCCAAGACCAGAAATCCCATTTTCAAATTCTGTCAACAAGGTCTTTTCATGAAGCTGCTCAATATAGAGCTCCAGCACCATGTCTCCATTCTCACACACAAAAAACCCACCAAGCTCCACCCTTACCACCTCAACACCATCAAATCTACCAACCATTCCCAGTGCAGAGAAGCCAAATACACCACAGTCTGATCAGCAGAAGTAGCAGAAACAAAGTCACAGTCCCTGCTTGGCTTTCATCTTCTAAGCCTGGATCAATCACATCAGCTTAGAGAACTAAGATGAAGCCGGAAGCGTAAGGCACAAAGTACTATGGGTACTGCAGCTTTCAGATCTCAGCCTCTTGTTTTCAGGTGAATGGAATGTGTGCTAAGCTCTGATTCACTCCGGCCTCCATATTTAGGATTGATGGGGTCATGTGAAATCTTACTGCTTCTTACAATTTACGCACTTTGCTACGGGGGCTTAATATTATGCTGGAGAGACTGTTGGGGGCTTTGAGCCTTGAGTTCTCAACAGCCATGGTTTTCCATGAACAACAGGGTCTCTGCAGCCAATTCACATGCTTGTCTGAGATGCTTCTCTAGCAGCTTTGAATGTAACCACCTATTGCCTTCAATTGACTGGCGAAACAGCCAGGGGAGCCAGGAGGCTGACCAAACCTAGAAGAGCAATGAGTGAAATTATGTTAATTCTAAAGTCTAAACAAAACAAATTGAACTGTAACTGAAATGAGAACCCATTTGGGAATCTCCTAGAAACTGTGGTCTTTTACATATTCATATAGACAAAAACTCCCTTCAGGGGATAGGCGCACACACACACACACACACACACACACACGGCTCCATAGACTCTAAGTTAAGAGCTATGCTCTATGCAGCCATGCTAACTTAAAAGCAGCAGGTCATCTCAGTGTGCTCAGGAGAACCTAGGACATTCAGCAATAAAACTAGGAAAGCTCTGCAAAACTGGGGCAGTAGGTTGAGCTAGTTGTCCTGAGACCCTTGCACAGTACAAAATATTCACATGAGAAAGCATGCCAGAGACTCCATTATTCCTCATGACTGTGGCACTCAGACTCAGATGGAGAAAACTATTGGTCTGCCTGGAACTCCAGGCCCCAAGACCATGAGTGATCTACAGAGCTGACCTGTCACAGCTAGGACTTGAATCCAACATGTTCATTCCTAGGAGGTATGTCCCACCCACAGCCAGCCAGACTTGTGTCCTTGGTCTGGGACTGGAGAAACAGCCCCTCACTCAACAGCTGGAGCACTGGGCCCACTCAGGCTGTGAAAGGCCAGGATGAGACTAATGTCACTCCAAATCAGCCCCTCCCATCCCTGTTCTCAGACACAGCGTGGGCCTGTTTAAGGGCCTAATAAGAGTCTAATACCCAGGCAGGAAAGGGGTCCTTTTGATCTCATGGAAGTCTTTCTCCCCTGCTTGCTGGATCCTGAACCTTTCTCTTTCTAAACAAGAAACAATTAGAAGTTCTGGGTTTAAAAATGAAGCTAAGGAGAGACTGTGATGGTTCACAACATTGTGAATACATTTGCTGCTGCTGTGATATATGTGTAAAAATAGTTAAAGTGATATATACATGTATGTATACACACACACATACACACACAACTTGAGGCTGAATGAGTATGCTTTTTTTTGTTGTTTTGGTTTGGTTTGGTTTGGTTTTGGTTTTTCGAGACAGGGTTTCTCTGTGTAGCCCTGGCCGTCCTGGAACTCACTCTGTAGACCAGGCTGGCCTCGAACTCAGAAATCCACCTGCCTCTGCCTCCCGAGTGCTGGAATTAAAGGCGTGTGCCACCTCTGCCTGGCGTGCGCCACCTCTGCCCGGCGTGCGCCACCTCTGCCCGGCAAGTGTGCTTTTCTAGACTCTTTGTGCATCTGGGATCTGTTCTTAAATTCATACTACCATTATTATCTCAGGCACAAATTTTCTTTTTTGTCTGCTTCTTCCAGGCCGCGCTATCTCCTTTGTAACCAAGAACTTCTTTTCCAAAGCAAATGGAAACAGGGGTGGTGCTCCCAATGTGGCTGTGGTCATGGTGGATGGCTGGCCCACTGACAAAGTGGAAGAGGTGTCACAGGTTGCAAGAGAGTCGGGGATCAACGTCTTCTTTGTCACTGTCGAAGGGGCTGCTGAAAGGGAGAAGCAGCACGTGGTGGAGCCCGGTTTTGCCAGCAAGGTATGCAACTGTCCAGTTATGGGGGGGTGTCTAGGGAGCCGCTGCAGCGCAGGAGCCTCTGCGCTCTGAAACATTCTCATGACCTCAGAGCTGCTTTCTAGGCCTTGGAATGTTTGTGAAACTTGTAAACATCTCGTGGGGCCTCCCCTGGGGAACCTGGATTTGTTCTTTCAAAGCCAAACTTTATTGTCACTGCAGAGCCAGCAGCTTGCAAGCAGAGGGCAAGAGCAGTGTCCCCACACTGTCACTTAAACCTCCCCTTGTTCTTCTCACAGCATCTAGGACCCCAAACTGCCAGGTAGACTTTACACACACACACGGACACACACACACACACGGACACACACACATGGACACACACACACACAGACACACACACACACGGGATTGCATATATGTATACACATCCTATAACACACACACATACACACATGGGCTTACATATATGGATACGCACACATACACACACACACACACACATATACACACACACTCACACATATGCTACAAGTGAATCCAATCCTTCTGACAAACAAAACGAATTCTACACTTCCCAGATCAGAGTGGTCATGTGCCTCTGCTACTCCTAGAAGGTCCGAGGGCAGTGACATCCCAGAATTACTCCTGGACACCCACCTCACAGCTCTCATTCCCCCCTATTATCCAGGCCTAAGATAGCACTGTGTCACTGGCCCGTTCCCCTTTTGAGTCTCCCCAGTTTACTCTGAAGCACCCTGACAATCCTCTGGGGTTCTTGATCTAAATCCTTCACCATAACTGTTGCAGCTGAGGCACCCTGCAACAAGAGCCAACCTCCCTTCCTGGTCAGCTTGCTGTGACCGCCACATCCGCACTGTGTTTCAACCAAACCGCGTCCCATCCACAGTCAGCACCACCACTGTCTCCTGCTGAGACTTTACACAGACTATCTGTGGGACTCTCTCTCTCTACCCACAGTAGCCAGAACTCAGCTCTGTCCCATCATTCATCTACCTAGGCTGTGGAAAGTTTCATGAACCCCATTTAGGTGTTTATAAATCAACAAAAAATATTTCCTAGGAAAAACTTAAGTTACTTCTTGCTTAAAATAATTTTGTCATTAAACAAGTTCATTTGTAGCCATCAAGTCTGACCCTGCCAGATCATTAGTACGATGGAGGAGTGATGTCCACTTTCGGGACACGAGCCTAGTCACTTCTAAGAACATCTAACAAACTTGCTCAGGGGTTATTTGCCATTCCCTTCCATTTTTTTTGGGCACAGACAAATAAGTGCTCATTCGCATAGAGGCAGGGTTGTGTGGCAGGTAGAGCCTGGAGTTTACTCTGGTGTTCCAGATTTCAGGGATTCAGGGGTGTCCCTTCACAGCTGGCCCTTTGTTCCGTGATGAGGGGCTTATGTTGCAGGATGAGAGTGGGAACCAAATAAGAGACTGTAGGGGCATCTAGTGTGACTCCAACACGTGTGGCCCCTCAGTGAGTCTGAATCCATTCGGGCAGAGTACAGGGCTGCCCTGGAAACATCCCTGTTTGTGTATCAGAACAATAGCTTTACTTGGCCGTCCCCTGTGATGGTTGGTATCCACAAAGCCACAGTACGGCTGGTTTCCAGCACAAATGAGTTGAGAAGCCAATGGGGGTGTAAATAGAAAGGTAAAAGCCAACACAGCACATCTCCCGGGGAATGTGTTCACCGGACCATTTTCTGCTGAGACGGGGACCCAGCTGGGGGGGGGGGGGGGGGGGGGGGGAGTCCAGATGTTCCTGGAGGGTTCTTGACCTCCGTGGTACCCAGCCAGGAATCTGGAATAGACAAAGTGTGCTCTGAGGTCTAATACAGGAAGTAGGACTCTGAAAAGCCTGCCTGGTGGTAAGGTCTTGGTGGCAGGCTGAAAGACTTGACTTCTGATCTGGACTCCACCCTTCCTTTCTCTCTTCCAGGCAGTGTGCAGAACAAATGGCTTCTACTCCTTCAACGTGCAGAGCTGGCTCAGCCTTCACAAGACGGTGCAGCCCCTGGTAAAGCGAGTCTGCGACACGGACCGCCTAGCCTGCAGCAAGACCTGTTTAAACTCTGCCGACATCGGCTTTGTCATTGATGGCTCGAGCAGTGTAGGGACAAGCAACTTCCGCACAGTCCTGCAGTTCGTGGCCAACCTCAGCAAAGAGTTTGAGATTTCAGACAGCGACACACGCATCGGGGCCGTGCAGTACACCTATGAGCAGCGGCTGGAATTTGGGTTTGACACATACAACAGCAAACCTGACATCCTCAGTGCCATCAGGAGGGTGGGGTACTGGAGTGGAGGCACCAGCACAGGGGCTGCCATCCAGTATGCCCTTGAACAGCTCTTCAAGAAGTCCAAACCGAACAAGAGGAAGATAATGATCCTTATCACTGATGGCAGGTCTTACGATGATGTGCGGATCCCAGCCATGGCTGCCTACCAGAAGGGTGAGCACTCCTACTAGAAATGTGGGCTCAGAAGCATCTCTTGAAAGGGGAGAGGACCAGTGTCCTTGGTACACAGGGAGGATCTGCCCTTTTATGTATTGTTTCTGTCTATGACTTAAGAAAATATCCACAGGGATATTTTCCTGTGGATAATATCCACAGGGGGAGTTCACTGATTAGAAACTCCTGCTGTTCTTGCAGTGAACCTGGTTTTGGTTCCCAGCATCACATGGTGACTCAGTTATCTGAAACTCCAGTTCCAGGGGATTTGGCTCCCTCTTCTGATCAGTATGGGCACTCACTGGGATTCTCTCATTTGTTTTCTTTGGCACACTTCTGATTTGGGGAACCCAGAAGGAAATATTGTCAGTGCCTTTGCTTGGGGACATTTGCTTCATCCCATCTTTGTCTCCACAGGGGTGATCACGTACGCAATAGGCATCGCGTGGGCTGCTCAGGACGAGCTGGAGGTAATTGCCACTCACCCTGCCAGGGACCATTCCTTCTTTGTGGATGAGTTTGACAACCTCTACAAATTCGTCCCCAGGATCATCCAGAATATTTGTACAGAGTTCAACTCACAGCCTCGAAACTGAGTTGGGAGCAGACAGAGGATGGCAAATGCTGTCCTACTGATCCTTGGGACTATCCCCAGCATTGTCCCTATTTGGGGAGGGGGGGAAGATGGTGTTGGCGGGGGAGGGCTCTGATAGAGCTTGGGAAAATGCATTCGGTGTTACTATTCTTTGCCATTGGTGGTGTAAATGCTTCAAAACCTGCCAGTTAAAAAGCTGGCTAACAGCTCTCAGGTTGAGTTCAAATACTGCATCGCTTCGCGTGTAATGAAGAATCCACATTTTGACAGTTGTTTTCAAAATACACATCCAGAGGTGAGTACCGCTCTTATGACAGGAAAGAGCTGAGCACTTATGAGAAGTTTGTTTACATTTCTCATTAAAACTCTGTAATTGTCCATAAGTTTCTTTTGATTGTTTCCTTCCCTTTTTTTTTTGCTTTTTTTTCCTGTTTTGTCATGAAAATGCAGGAATTGCTTAAATAAATGTTTCAAAGAATTATGTGGACATTTTCTAATCGTGTGATGAAAAGTCTCTCTACACTTGTGGTGAGGTCACACTTTACTATTCCTTTTCTTGCGAAACAAAACACAGCAAAATAAAACAAAAACCACTACTAGATGTGAGTGTGTACTAAAGGTGAAGTAAGAGGAGCCTGACTGAGCTTCAGGTCCTCACCCCAAGACGCATCTGTTAGCTTGTAAAATACACGTGCAGTGCATGCAAAGGAGGGTTCAGAGATGAACAGGGGAGTGCACGCCTATCATCCCAGCTACTACAGGCTGGGACAGGGGGATCACACATTCAAGGCCTGACTAGTCAATGTAATGAGACTGCCTCAAAATATAAAATAAGCATACAAACACTGCAGCCCAGTGGCAGATACTTGACCAACATGCAGAGGGTGCTTGCTTTTAACCCTAGAACTTAAAAAACATTCAAAAGATTCCTTTAAAAAGAAGACTACTAAAGTTTTGTTTTATTTTATGAAAATATGTACTGGGCTGGAGAGATGGCTCAGCGATTGTGAGCACTAGGCACTCTTACAGATGACCCAGGTTCCATTGCCAGCACCTCTAAGGCAGCTCACAATCATCTGTAACTCCGGACCTCCAAGGGCTTCACACCTCATATGGTGAACAGATATACATGCAAGGAGAAGGAGAATCGCTGTGGCTGCAGAGGAGAAGGTTCCGGCCTGAGAAGCCTAAGAGCTGCAGGAGAGAAGGCATACAGCCACGTAAGAATTGGGGAAGAGTGGCCCCAGGGCCCACTGCCCCGATCGGGTCTGGGGTAGCAGAGATGAAATAGAGATTTTAGTAAGTAATGATTCAGGAATATCGGAGGGGAGGCTTTAGCAACATGGAAGTTTAGGAGTGGCCCAACTGTTAAGTTGCTTAGGGCATATTAAAAATAGGCTCTTGCTCTCTCTCTCTCTCTCTCTCTCTCTCTCTGTGTGTGTGTGTGTGTGTGTGTGTGTGTCTGTCTCTGTGTCTCTCTGTGTGTGTCTCTCTTTGTCTCTCTCTCTGTGTCTCTCTCTGTCTCTCTGTCTCTGTGTGTGTCTCTCTGTGTCTCTCTCTTTGTGTCTCTCTGTGTCTCTCTCTCTGTGTCTCT